>VWPW01006120.1:19051-68074 GCA_013389825.1 Crypturellus undulatus
ACGGGCGCGGGCGCCGCAGCTGCGGGCGCGCGAGCTCCGCGAGGGGCCCCAGCCCTCGCCGGGGGCTCCCCCCGGGCTCCCCATCCGTGCGAGGTGGAGCCTGAAGTCCCAAGCCCAGACCCAGCACCGGTGTCTGGCAAAGACACCGCGTGAGGGCAAAACGCTCTCCATTTCACCCCAAATCTGCATGTGGCTGAGCTGCAACGTGGGGTCAGCGCCGCTCAGGTTGTGGGTGACATCCAGACCTCTGCGCTTCCCCCTCATCTGTTTTCCAAACTCTGTCGTGTTTTGTTTCCCGGTGCTGTACAGCTGTTTTCCAACCTGTACGGAACAGCCTCTGATAAAAAATCACATTTTTGTCCTTGTAGCAGAACTTCTTGTTTTTCAAGGCTGTAAGCTTAACCTAACATCTATTTTCTCATAACAGTCCGAAATATTTCTGTTCAAAACTGAGATATTGCTCTCTGCAGCAATCCTTAAGTTAACAGGAGAGACAGCAGGAGCATTTTTTCCTGCAGCTGTGGTACAGTTGATGTATATTTTTAAGCATTTGTGTAAGAGGAAAATATTTAATACATAATGATTTTGCTATGAGAAAGCTTCAGGTTCAAAACTGATGGGTGCCTTTGGCCATTCACACCCAGACCTACCGCAGGACGTGATGCCTCCCTTCGTGTGGTGAGGCACATGTACCACTTCTTCGTTTCAGAAGTGCTAAATTTACTAAAATGGCTTCATGTGAGACATATTTTTACACACCAGCCTAGCAGACATAGGAGGAAATGCGTGCTACATATGTTTAGAGGTATTTGCTGCTATTAGCAGCTTGCTGGCCAGGCGCGTGCCAGTATTTTCAGGCTCAGAACCAGATAATTTGTAACACTGTTGTATGCAGGATTAACAACTTTGGCTTCACGCTCTGTCTGGAATACCTGGCCCTAAAGCCCTGCCGGCAGGCATGCAGCTCCTCGTCTTGGGACACTTTCATAAGGGATTGCTCTGTTGCTCTTTGTTTACTCTTCACCCCGGCTCAGGATGCTTTGGAGAAGTGAGTTAAACAGGTGGCCCCAAATAAAGGCCGAGATGGTGGCTCGTTGAAACGTGCAGTGGGAACAGGGCAGTTTTGGAGCAGCCCACCCCACCGCTGGCATCACTGGGGCCCCGGCCGATGCAGTGCCCAGCGCCGGGCACAGGCCTCGTGCACCATCACCAGACCCGGTGGTGCTGCAGGTTACGGGTACCCCACAGAAACAACGGTGTGTTATCATAACTGGTTAGTAACTAACTGGAGAGAATACAAGAGTGTTCTTAGACAGCGAAAGCCTTAAAGAATGACGCTATCCGTCTTCAACTCTAAAGAGCTGTCCCACATTGTTGAGTTAAATGCTAGAATTCAGAAATGTTTCATTAAACGTGTAATAGGATTGTTTTTTAAATGTAGGAGGAATCTAGGCAGAAAGCCCCACAGGAATTCAGTTATTTCTTCTATACTGCCCTGGAAGAACTAGGGAGCATACTTTATGCTTTATGAAAAGTAAAAACATTTCTATTTCATGCAGTAAAAACAGAGTCAAATTGTCTGTGGCTGTTATGACTTCAAGCTTGCCTGTTTAGAGATTACAGCAGAGCGAGCGCTATGTTTTCTAGATGATGATTTTTTTCCTCCAGCTTGTTGTGTCTGATCTTACTATTGCTGGCACAGGTTTGCCCTACGCAAGGATTTCTTTTTTTTTAAATTTTTTTAAAGTTAACTACTTATTGCACAGAGCAATGGCAGACTCGGCGCTTCACAAACACAAGTCATTTTTCAGCAGGTCTAAAATTATCCCAGATCTGCAGCTGGGAAGCTTCACCTCCGTGAGCTTCTCTATTGCTTTTCCGGATGTTAACTCTGCCGAAACCACAGTCTGTCACTGGGATCACTGGGATTCCAGTCTGGGTGGAAACTGGGGTAGCAGGACGAAATCAAAACACCGACGTGCAGAGACCTTCCGGAGACATCGACTTAAACTTTAGAAACATGAGTCCCTTGAAAGCAATATCAATAATAGTTTGTGAAAAATCTGCTTGCAGCAAGGCAATGTGGTAGCTAATCCTGCGATGGCTTGCTCAAGAATGCATGGTTTATTATTAAAGTAATCTTTTAAGATTTTATTGGAATGTGCTTCCACAGCGGTGTTGCTGGCTTTGTGGGGTTTATGATGTGTGTGTCATCTTGTCCATAATTAAACTTTTCACTGACAGACCTGGGACTCCTTATTTTTTTTCCTTTTTTAAAAACTTCTTTTCTTAAACCTCCCACTTTGAATGCTGGAATTTCATTTGAACTTTAAATACTGCCTTGGAATTTGCCATAAGGTAAACTGTCTGCTCCTGGAAGCCTCACTGCTCTGTTACAGATGTTACAGACACACAATAAGCGACTGAATATTAAAAGACTTGCAAATTTGTGTCTCAGCATTAAAAAAAAGCTGAAAAGAACTAAATAGTTATTCAGGCGCTTGGGTTGTCCTTAGAGAATTCATGCTTTGAAGTATATGGGAATAGAAATTAATGGAAAACTGGCCTAGAGGGTACATTTTGAAGCCTCTCTGCTGTCAGCTGCGAAAAGGCAAAGTATGTCAAAGGAAACATGAAGGAAGAATTTGTACTTCAGCCTTTGGACTTCTCAGCCAAGTTTCTCATGTGACTTGGACTTGCTGACCACTTCTTTTTATAAATTCGGTTAAAGATAAAGTCCACTGAATATTTGAAGCAATAAGCATCCTTACTCATTCAAAATCTTAAATTAAAATCTATATCTTGTACTAGTATATCTCTAGCCATAAAGCTCAGGGAAATAAAGTCCCCACGTGCAGCCTTAGGGCACAAACACTGGGTCATCTGTGGACCACAAACCTGACCTGAAAATAGTTATGCCTGGAATCAGAAAGACTTGAATTTTTTTTTAATCCAAAGCCTGTTTTTGAGGCCCAAGTTTGGTCCTCTTAGGCTCAGGGATTTCAGCGGGAAATACACTCGAAGACTTAGAAGTGACTGAGTAAGAGAAAGGCAGGAGCCACTGCCCCACAGCGACCGCCAGCCCGCAGCGCACGTGCCCTCACGCAGCGGAGATGCAAGGAAAGCCTTTCCATTTTAAGTTGCCTTCCGTGGTATCATAGAATCACAGAATCATAGAATCCTTAGGGTTGGAAGGGACCTCTACAGGTCATCTAGTCCAAACCCCGTGCACACACAGGGTCACTTAGAGCATGTGGCACAGGACTGAGTCCAAATGGGTTTTGAAGATCTCCAGAGAGGGAGACTCCACAATCCCTCTTGGCAATCTGTTCCAGTGCTCACTTAGGATTTTTTTCCTTAAGTTCCTGTGGAACTTTTGATGGGATGGGAGTATGCGGTGGAAATATAAACTGTCCTCTCCAAAATCACAATCCATGACTGATCATGTGTGGCCTGGAGGCAAGGACTGCTCACCCTGCTTTAACCTCTGTCACATCTCAGACAGGGATATTTGGGAAGAGCTGGGGACCGTTAGCACCGTGAGCTCATGCACTGCCGTCATGGAGCAGCAGCTCTCCTGCCCTGAGTCTGACAGAGCCATGAGCCCCGTCAGGCTCCTGGAATGAGGGAGACTGTGGGGTTGTTCAGCAGCTTTTTCCTGTCTCCCCTCATCTGCAGTCCTGGTTTGCTCAGGAGAGGCCATGGCTGGTGGGTTCTCACCTCTTGCAGCTGACCTGCTTGCTCTGCTTGCAAACCCCGTTATACTCCATGGTGCTTTAGGTGTCCAAATAGCTGTATAAACATGGTCCAGTTGTCTTTCTGTTTATTAAAAGCTGTTCCTTGCATCTATGTAATAACCTTACAACTCAACCCTCATGATATGTAAATGAGAGCTTGCATAAATTACACGTTGTAGAGGATATGGATCTAAGGACATCTAGGATAATGTAGTTAAATCTATAGGTGTAACACAGTTGAGTGTAGACATCCTTGCTAATATGGATTACATTGTATTTCAAAAGAATGGCTCTGTATTTATTAAATAGATTGAGCAAGAGGAAATCTGGTAGAGTAAGTTTATGCAAATGCTAAGAATTTGGCCTTATCTCTGAATTTGGCCAGGTAACTGAGTATGTATCTAAGAAACCTAAGCAAGTATAAACTAGTGCCTGAATGAGGTGTCAGGTATATCTGCCTCAGCTTCCTGCATCAGATTCGTATTTAGTTCAGAAATAGGCGAAGCCAGAAAACCACACGCTTGGGCTCAGTCATCCTGGACAGGAAATGCACACGGTTATTTCTTCTACTGTCTGCAAAGAAGGATGCTTTGGTTACAGCCTTTCAGTGTCCATCTGCTTTCAGACAACTGCTCAATAGTTTTTTCCTATCTAGGTTAAATCATCCTTGTTCACTTACTACATCCCAGAGCAGTAAGGGTCCTAAGATATATACAGATACTCATGGGAAAGCATAAATACTTTCAAAAAAGAAAAGAAAAGGAAAAAAAAACTATGTGGGGGAGATATGCAATGTCTCCTGTGGGAAATTTGGAATTAAACATTTTTTTTCCTCTATTCATTTTCTCTTTTCTCCTATCCGCTGTACCTTGTACTTCTAACCTAGTCAAAATCATGCAGTATAACATCCTGCAGTCCATAATGATCGCATTTTGTGATGTGCTCCAATTCCATTCAAACATAGAACATCTAATTTGTATTTCATGTTTACAGAGTCCTTCGTATGCAAATTGCTTTTATTTCCTACACTTAGATAGAAAGATTAGAGTTCAGGGGTGTAGTTTATACTACAAAGTAACTTCACATCCAAACTGGGTTTAGAGCTCAGGTTTCTTACGCAAATCTGCTTGAGCAGTAACTTTTGCTTGTTTGCTAAGAGAGGCCTGGGAAAATCCCATTCTTCCATATTCACGATCCTATTAACACTCTTGAGGTAACGAAGATGGTTACTAGTAGAAAATTAGTAGTACTTTTAGGGTATCCATATGCCAGTCAAGTAATACATGATTTATGGAGAAAAGTCAATCTGAAAGTCTGAAATAAGGAGGCATTTTTGGTGTGTCTTCAGAGCTTTAATAGCCTAAAATGATTCTTGTTTCATTCATTCGTCTTAAACACTGAAGTTCTTGCTTTGTGACTTTGACTGTGTCAATTAACTCTGTTTTACTCGGACTGCTAGGAAAGCTGGGGCAGAGCCACCTTATGAGTTCAAACTAAATAAAGTTTGTAGGGGGCTTGTAAGATCAGTGCGAATCAGGATATGACTCTCATATCTTGGACTGTGCTCATTCCTCTAGGCTTCCTGTTTGCTAGAGGGTTTTTTTCACAAAAAGCTTCCTCTTGTTGCTTTTCAAAAAGCCTGATGTTTTACAAAGCAAACACAATGTTGTGCTTCTCTGTCTGATGTCAAATCTGCTAAAACACATATGCAACATCAAAAAATGTATGTGGTTTGATAAATCTGAAAGGGCTTAGGGTTGGTCAACCCTCCCCAGCTGTAGCACAGCAGCGGCCTGGGAGATGCAGTGCACTGTTGTTCTTAGCAGACAAATGATTTGTAAAATTGGGATTTTCCTAATAACTGAA
Source organism: Crypturellus undulatus (assembly GCA_013389825.1). NCBI lineage: Eukaryota > Metazoa > Chordata > Aves > Tinamiformes > Tinamidae > Crypturellus > Crypturellus undulatus. The sequence goes on from VWPW01006120.1 coordinate 24,655, forward strand.
AGTTGCCAGGTTACTACCTTATGAAATAAATCTGGATTTTTGATGAACATTAAAAATATTACAGAAATGTGGAATAAGTTGATCTATATAAATCTGACTATAAAAATGTATTCACTTTTAAAAAGTTTGTTTATGCTTAGGGAAAAGATTGCCAAATATACTGTAATTCAGGCTGAGGAAGCTAGGCTATAGAGCATGGGTTACTATATCAACCATCTCTCTCTCAAATGCATGCCACTAAATAGTTAGAAGATAACTTTCTTTTCTATGACCTGGTCTAGAGTTAAATACAAAAAGATCACGGTAGACTTACTTTTGGTATTAATAGCCGCACAATTCTTCATTAAAAAAAAAAGGTTTGCTGGCAAGAAGCTTCACTTTTCTTAACCCAGTTCTCATACTTGTTTCAATCTGTGCTGACAGAAGTTATATTTTTTAAAAGGGGCATCGATCCAAGTTCTGTCACATCCCATCAGGCAGCAGTATATAAAACTGCTTTGCTGGTATAAAAGGCCCTCTTTTTCTTTCGAGCGCCTTTGTTTAAAATATAAATTACTAAAATAGCCCAAGAACAATTCCTGTGTTAGGAATGTTTGGTAAAAATGTGTCTTCCTTTTATTTCAGCTTACTGTTAGGAATGTTCCTTTAAGGGTTACTATAGCAATGCAAGCTGCTATTGAGACTGTAAACATTAATGATGACTTGGAAGTTGACACCCTGCAAAAACATTTCAGTCATTCTAAGTAAGACTTCCAACAGCACTGCCATAATATGCAACTCCTACTGAGAACAGCAGGATTCAGAGTTTTTTAAGAAAATAGTCTATATACTACACAGTAAAACTGCAATGAAGGGAAAATAATATACTCTTAATTTCACAACAAACCAAAATTCCCATTTCAGCATATTGTGATGCCTATTCTTTATATTTTGGGAGGTCTGTCGGGCTACTTTTAAAGCAACATTTGTCTGCCAAGTCCAAATTGGCTGTACATCTCTCTGGAACCAAACTTTCGTTGTTGTTGCTTTCCTTTTGCAAATGCAATAAAAATATGTGCTAGGTTATATGTGACCATGGATATCATTTACCATGTAGGACGCACAGAAACAAGCTGACCACCAAGCCAACCAGATGCTCATATGGCATTTTGAGAAGGCAAAATCAGCTTCACTCCAAAACTGGGAACCTTAAAATAGGAGAGAAAATCACAGGTTTGCGTCTCAGACACATTTTCTGATTTGTTTCCATAAACACAGTTTGCGACATAGGCTAACAATGATGTCTTGGTTTTTACAGGAAGGGACCCTTTAAGGTGGCATGGATACCTGCATCAGTGTTCAGCGTGCGTGCTGCACAGTTCCTCTGTGGAGCAACAGGGCAGTAAGTCACAAAGCTGGGACAATAGGAAAATGATCTTAGGGAGAGCTAGTGTAGCTTTTTAATGTTCTCTTCCTATTAAAATGTAATATTTGGACTTACTCAGGGGCTTAGTTTAGCTATCTACCGCAAATCAAAATCAATTTAACTGATGATTGTTGTCAGATTAAAAAAAAAAAAAAAACCCAAGACAAAAAGTATTAAATTTTCACATCCCAGGATCCTGGCTTCTGCGGAGGCCAAAGATTTTGGTGGTGAGCCGGACCCTTCCTGCCCTCTTCCTGTGGCACACTAGAGTCTCTGTGGCTTTTGGTCTTTTGCACCGCAGCTCGTAGGCTTGTTACAGGGTGTTGGAAATTATTCTGTGGTTTGTGGGGACCTTTCTGGACTGAAGAGTGTTTTACATTGTTGTCTGTGACTGAAAGAGCCTGGACATATGGTCTCTTCCTGAACTGTAATTTAGGAAACCTTGTTTTTATTCACAACATTGCTGATCTCAAGGGGTAGATTGTGTTCCCATGCTGCGACTGTTACATGTGTAGTCTTATAAATACAGTAGCCATTAATTTTCTGATTTTCTTTGATGTTATACTGCCCCTTAACAGGTCTCTGAGTAGGAACTGTGCTGCGAAAGGTCTATAGTTGGGTGAGAAAGCTGTAACTCAGATGGGGCCTCTTCAGCCTCTGAACATCCTCACGTCTGAAAGGTACAAGCAGGGTATGAATCATTGCTCGGCCCAGTCTAGCAGCTAAGATATCCATTTCATATTTTAAGTAAATCAAATTTCTAACTTTCTTCAGAGACAAAAATGTAAAATTAGAAATTCCAGTTACAAAGGCAAAGAAATCCAAACATTTTCAAAAGAGTGAATAGAAATCTGTCTTCCACTGGAAAGATTTCTGGCAGCTCTGATTTATTATACTGTGCTATCTGCCATTAGGCCATCTGTGTTGAGCCATGTACAAATACCCAGTAAGAGACTGGTCCCTGCCCTGAGGAGCTATAAATAGACCAGTGAACCAGAGCACAAGAGTTGAACAAGGACACGATGAGTCTATTGCAGCAGTGGCCAAAGTAGAACTCACACTGTTTTAACAACAGGCCGGCCTATGCTGCTACTCTCTGGGTATTTTTAAGCAAGTCCCTTCTCTACACCCTCTGCAATTCCTCCATAAATCAGAGAAACCTGGTAATCCAGACTTAAAATCCACAGGAAGGTAACCTGAAATGTAATGATGTAGCTCCTGTGAAGTAGGTCACCAGTATATAGGTGGCACATTAGCGGTCATGCACATTAATGTTACTAGTGTTTGTTAAAAACGCTGCAGTAGGAATGGTTCCGTGATGGAGGTACGAGATGTGCCTCCAGCTGATCCTACGAGTCCTCGTTTTGAACCTCTGTACCTTTGCTGGAGGTAGATCTTCCCGACTGCCCCTAAACACCTTGCTGTGTACTGCTCCAGTGCTTCCAATGTGTGATCATCGCTCCCTTGTGTCTTCCTGCTCCTTTGAACCTTCTGGGAGTATGTCCTTAAATGCTTCGTAACACCTTCAAGCAGGTGTATGCAGGAAAGCACTGCCTTGAGAAGTTATCTAGCTAGTTACAACTTAAATCATTGGAGTCTCTACTGACTACATAGTCTGTTTGACCTTAGGAAACACCAGTCTTATCTTCCAAGCTCCTTCCGTAAGTGTCACAGTGTTGTGTAGTATCTGTCGTGATAAACACCACTAGAAAAAGATGTTGTGAAGCGTTCTTTTTTGGCGTTTCTATGCATCTATTTTTTGTTTTTGGCTGAGCACTATTCTCCTCTTGTTGACTGGAAAATTAAATAGGAAATCTGCGTCCAGAAAATAAGCAACTAGCAATATAAATAGTGGAGAATGTGTTCATCTACTTCGTGCGCTGATACTTTATATATTATTATTAATTATTATATATTATGTATTATTTTTCCAGATTTTCAGCACAGACAGAGATATAGTTTGGAGCTCAGCGAGGCTATATCTTGTATATCCATTCACGTATCTACCCTCTGTGTACTCATGACAAGAGATATGCTGGTGATATTGCAATTCCAAATGCTTGTGATATCAAACAGATGCAAAACTCTTGCAGCCCGGCAGGACCTCAGGTTCTAGGTTCTAGTCCTGTGCTCCTCTAGGTATCACAGCACAGCCCAAGCTGACCTTGTGGTGCCTCCAACAACGTCCTCCCAGGGTCGAGGGAAGAGTCCCTGCCTACCGCTGTGCTCCGGCACCGGGCAGAGGCTGCTCCTCTCCCGTAGCTCGCCGCATGCCTCCCTCCCTGGCCGAGTGTCGGCGGGGAGGCAGAGCCACCAAAGAGGCTGGGTGAGAGGCTGGCTGACTCTGCAGAGGTGGGAAGGGATCCTCGGCGCTGCATGGGCCAGGCCATGGCCACAGATCCCCAGCTCAGAGCCAGCAGGTCAGCTGTGGGTGCAGAGACCAACAGAGAGGAGGACTCTCCAGAAAACTCTGTCGTCTCCAGAAACTTTCTGGTGACCTTAGTGCACCAACCCACTCGGCAAACTCTTCTTCCCAGACAAGGCAGCTGTGTTCAAGGTCCACTTCTTCATGGCAGATCTGGGTAACCTTGGATCAGCTGCTGTGAAAAGAGCTAGATCGCCAGGAGTCTTGACCGGGGCTGCCTTTAGGCTCAGGCCTTTGCCCTTGCTCCAGCACAGCTGCCGGCCTGGCCTTGCTGCTGCCCTGCTCCTTCGCTGGCCTCCTGTCCAGGCTTGGCCTGGCAGCTGCCCCGGCGCTACAGGCTCGTCCTGTGCCCACCGCCCGGGGCTGATCCTGACTGCTGCCCCCGGGCCTGCTCTGCCTTCCTGTTTGGGTCCTGTGGGAAGAGGAGCTAAGACTGAATACCAGACCCCATAAAGGGACCTTGTGGTGAGGCCGTCGTGTCCTGCCTGCCTTGCCGTCCTCTTGGCTCCTAGCTCACCTTCCCTTGTAGAGCAGCCTCCTCGTGTTTCTTCTCCTTGGCAAAACTATGTGAATGTTTAAGTGTTATGTTTTTTGGATTTGTGTGTTTGGATCGTGATTTTTTTGGCATTAGTTTCACAAAAAATTCAAAATATGGTCCTCATCACTATTCCCTAGCTGCCTACTCACCATGCTGTTTTAGCAAGGATTATAGAGGCCAGAAGATATTGGGGCCTCTTGCAGTAGGTATGTTAAAACTCCTCAAAACGCCTTCCCTGGCCATGTGTTGCCACCCCTCATCAGCCAAGTACCGCAGTATCCTGACAGCAGATCCTAGCTGTACAGCTGTGTGGCATCTACGAGTAGGACTCCAGCATCTCAGAATGCAAAACTAAATAATAACAGACTGCAGAAAATATGCAGTATAAATTGTGGACAACAGAAACGGTATGTGAATGTTGTTCAGACATGAAAGAAAACTTCCAGTTGGCCTTCCAGTACAAGGCCAACAGCAGAAGGGGAAAAGAATTAGGAGGCACAGAGAAGGGTAAAATCCTCAATTTTTACAATGAGATTTGAAAAGCCATACAAGTGTCACGAGACAAGGCAGGCCGCTGGTTGCCAGAGCAGTTTTAAGTGGTACAGTAACCTGGTTGTAGCACTGCAGACTGGAGAGGTGCAAGCTGCATTTTTGTTATGCAATAGCCACATGGACTCAAAGCGATTCTGCAACTGAATTCATCCTGGCTTCCAATTCAGCAGAAGTTGCAACGTGCACATTTCCTTCAAGGTGTGCTGTGGTGGACAATGTCCCTGATCCATCCGAGTTAGTGGAGCAAGGTCTTCCCTAGAGCTGTTATTGCTGCCTGTCAGCTGTGCAGTCAGTATGCCCAATACAGTGACTGGTATCAGTTTAATTCTTAGTCCATACACCTCAAATTTCTATCAAAATTAGCACTGCTGAGCTGTGTTTTCGGAGCATGCACCATGGGACGAGCACCATTTCAGCAGCCTTCTGAGTAGTTCGACCAGATGAGGGATGAGGGGCCCTGGCAGGGTGTGCTGAAAAAGCTAAACGTCTCCCCTCTGGAGATAGAACACCTTTGGAAGTTTGCTGCTGTCATCTGGTGCTTTCAGAAGCATTAAGTCCAAGCCAAAAAATATATATATATTAAACAACATTGGAAATCTTCATTTTATTTGTTGCCTTCCCACATAAGGCGACAAAATTGCAGCTTCCAACTTTCCAAAAAGACTGTCCAAGTTCAGTGCAGTAAAAATATCTTGGAATCCAGTCACCAGCCTCAGAAAACAGGAGTTTTTAACTGAAATGGGGAACTGGGAACAGAAGTTGACAGGGGCTCCTCTGTTTCATGCATGCTGCATAAAGTCCAGAAACACAAACGGTGCATGGAAGAGGGAAGAGTGTTCTTCACCAGCTTAGGGCGGGATTGCAATCCAGTAATCCATCTGGAAGCAGTCCCCTTCCTGCTCCCCCGCTTTCCCTTCCTGTTGGTGGCAGGCTGGAAGAGCAGGGTCTTCTGTGGCCCAGGGCAGGGGATGTCAACACTGCTCCAGCCCATGGTGCAGGTAAGGCCAAAAGTTGTGGAGAGTAAAGGGTTCTTCCATTTAGTGCTGACTATTCCTTTCCAATCTATCGACTTGGGAGCTCCATCTCCTTCTCCACGGCCCCAATCTCTAATAGTTAATTCTCTAATAGTACAAGAAAAACTCTGCCCCTCTCCCGTGGCTTCTCTGCATGGAGAAGTGAAAGTTGAGTCAGACTCTGTATGCTGTTTTTCTGCTAAATCAGTACACAGTTGTGATGAGTGATACATTTGAATTCTTTTCAAAACCAACACCAAAAAAATATTGAAATACCACAAAGTATTGTGAAACCATTAATCCTTTTAAGAAAGGATTGCTGGAATTGGGGGAGGGGGAGGCTGTGGGTAGGAACAAGGAGTTTTTATTCCAATATTCCACTTATTCCACATTTCCATGTTCCCAACTCATCAGATTTTGGTGTGGGACCAGAATTTGCTCTGTGGGACTGCCCTTTCTGTTTTTCTGGTTTCTGGGACTTGCAGTAGACTCTTTACTCCAGCACAGCTCCCTCCTTTTCCCACCCCTTTCTAGGGAGCATTGGGTGCAGTTTTGGGCTCCCCAGGACAAGGGGGAACTGGAGCTTCTAGAGAGGGTCCAGCGTAGAGTGACAAAGATGATTAAAGGAATGGAGCATTTGTCATATGAAGAAAGACTAAGCGAGCTGGGCCTGTTTAGTCTGGAGAAGAGAAGATTTGAGAGGGGATCTGATCAGTATGTATATGTACTTGAGGGGAGAATTTAGGGAGGATGGGGGCAAATTCTCTTCAGTGGTGGCAAGTGACAGGACAAGGGGTAATAGGTACAACTTGAAACACAAGAAGTCCATGTGAGGAAGAATTTCTTGACTATGAGGGTGACAGAGCCCTGGAACAGGTTGCCCAGAGAGGCTCCTTGTGGAGTCTCCTTCTCTGGAGATCTTCCAAACCTGTGCCACATGCTCTGGGTATCTCTGCTGGAGCAGGGGGGTTGGACTAGATCATCTCTAGAGGTCCCTTCCAACCTCAACCATTCTCTGATTCTGTGGTTCTGTCATTCTGTGGATGGTACCTGCACAGCACTTTTCTCTGCTGGGAGATTGAAGGCAAGGGAGATGTGCTGCTACTTGCTAGATCTTTCCTACCGCATTGCTAGGGACTGGGGCTAGTGCAGGTGCTATGGTGGGAAGGAGATGGGAAAGAGGGAGGGGAGGAACAAGGGCAGGGGAGAATTTAGTTGTGCAGAGCTGGAGCAGGCAGGTTTGTGCTGAGAAGGGTGGTGAAGTGGTGAAGATAGCTGCAGTCATGGCATTGTCTGGTACACTGTGTGTTCGGTATCACAATGTTGTAGCCCAATATTAGTAGACAACAGCCAGTTGTCTACAGCCAGTTGTCTACAGCATGTCTCCCATGCTGTCTTGCTGCATAGGAACATCTTTCAGGTCTCACTATGTATATTCAGTAACCCTGTATGATTGACCCCCTTCACCACAGGAATCCTCCCAAGTGAGGACAGATCTCAGAATTCGGTCCAAGCCAGTGAGATTTCAATCCTGCATGTGCAACATTATGAATGTGACTAGCCCTAAAAGCAGCAAAATGACTCACATACCATTTCTAGGACTGAGACTAAAGTTGGTTCATGGAGAAGTGAAAACAGAGTACGATGCTACAGGGCTATTTGTTAACAGTTCAGCATTACAGATGTGGCTCTAATGGGGAACTGAATGTTCCCAGTTTCTGAGTTATGAAGCTGGGGAATATTTCTCTTTTCTTTCCAGGACAGTTCATTCAGGCAAAGATGATTTTAGGTTGGATATTTTCAATGTGTTGCAACTGCCGTTTATTGCTGTTTCTTCTGTATGGCACAAGGTGTGCTAATACAATACAAGTCTTGGAAGATATAACTAAATTACTGGAAACTCCTATTACTTGAAGTGGTGTGATTAATAGCAAAAATAAATGTCTTCATGTGTATTGTGCACTTTGTGCCTGCACAGGTAATGAATTAGTATAGATATAAAAGGAAGATGGTTTTGATAGGTAGTAGAGTAAAAATGAGGACCAGGCATCTCAGAAGGAAAGTTTCCCTTTGCATAATAGGAAAGAAATCACTGCTTACAATATACATAATTAGTGACTGAAATTGAATAGCTAGTGAAATGAGATGGATTAATCATTTTTTGGTAATAAAAGGAGATAAAAGGAGATAAATTATAGTCAGTGTTTTAAATTGCATCAGTAGCTCTATGTAAGACTTTTAGTTTGGTATTTGATGCTAATTTGTTAAGTGGGTTATTCATAGTGCACATGGCCTAGCAGGGTGATCATTTTGCTGGTATGGTGAGGAAGACCTAATCTGCATTCAGTTAGCTACATGTACAGAGAAGGAATTGGCAGTCTGCAAGGAAAGCCTGCTATGAGCTGATGTAAATGAAAAACAATGCAGAAATAGCATAAACTGACCTCATAAATCACTGTAGCACCTAAAGAAAAAAAACAGCTACAGATTAAAAGCAAATGGGGTTTGAATGGATGTGTTTATACACTTGTGACTAACCAGCATAGGTATGGCAGATGTGAAGGAGAAAAGAAGTCTCCACCTCTTTGCCAACACACTGATGACCCTGACCGAGGTGTAAGCACCAGTTATGTCTGCAGATGAGTCCTTCATCTGCAGCTTTGGTTGTCCGGAGAGTTCCTTTAGCTGTCTTCCTACAAAATCTGTGCCATTTTAGATGGAAGATCAATGGCATGTATTTGGGGAAAAGAAGGGTTAAAGTCATCAGAAGGCTGAGCCTGGGTGTAAAACGGGGGCCTATTTCATTCAGCAGCAGTTCTGACTCAGCCAGCGGGTGTGCCTAAATGAGCTAAATATTCCCTAGAGTAAGGGAGGGACAGTTTATCCATCCTGAGACTAGTAAAGCACTATTTTTGCATTACCTGCTTAACTATGGTGAGTTCTGATCCATGTGTGCATGTGGGAGCTGGTGGAACCTTTTTCACAGGTTCTGGAGTTTTGCAATAGATGATACGACAGGAAGGCTGGAAGGTTTTTTTTTTTTTTTTCAGAAATTGGACATCTTTTGGATATTTCAACTTTTCTCTCTGTATTGGATAATAAAACTAGGGCTTAAACTAGACAGTGCAGCAAATCTAGGTATTTTTGCAGATGGAGCCTATCATGCAATACAGTGGCTCTCTGCCCTGGGCTGCAGAGCTACAGGAAAACTGCTGTCTAATGTGCAACTTTCAATTTTAATGGGCAAAGTTTGCAAAGTTTAGGCTTGATCTCACTTTGGCAGATAAATCTATGGCTGGTCTGCATTCACTAGCATTAGTGTCCATGTAGCAGCTCTCTGTGGTAAATGATTGGTAGGAAAGTGTGTTTTTTAAAGACAGCAGAGTGGGTACCTGCAGTTGCAACTGGTTCCAAATGTCTCTTTTGATTGATATTTCAGGTATCTCTGAAATACTATCAAAGAATTAAGCAAGTGCATGAGTGCTTACAGCCAGGGTGCTCCCCATCACCAGCTGAATGGGAATCAAAAATGGTAAGGGAAAATCTTTGTGGGAGAAGTGTAAAGATAAATCCTTATGAATGTAAGTGGGTGGATCAGATTAGATTTGAGATATTCCAAAGCATTCTGTTATGTGTCTCTCCAGCTAGATAAGATGTGCTACTTGAGGTGTAGTGTACAAATCGCTCATTCTGTGCTTGTTATGAATTTGGGTTAATCAGGCTACTATATGCAATTATTCTGCTTAGCTTACTGAAGGACAATATCATACAATCCAGTTTTGCAACTCTATTTATTGATGCTAAAAAGCTTTTTGCCTGGGGATCTCTTGGCAAGCCTAGCTAAACAAGTAGTGTGGAATCCTTTTTCTCCCTGGAGGTTGAATTCAATCCTTCTACAGTTGGGTGTAACTCTCCTTGGCTTGAACCAGAACCCCCTCTCCTTGAACAAGACAGAAATTTTGTCCCTAGTCCTATGTTATTTGTGAAGTTGCAATGATGTCATTGTTTGTGTCTTGTTTTTCGGTACTACATCAAAGGAACCTGCCTGGACATATGAGAAACTGCTCACTGCAAATTGGTGTGGATTACAATAGATACCATATTCTGTCATGGAAACTGTTGGTGGTTTTGCTTTCCTTTAATCCTTAAACTCTTAATTGTAAATTAAGTCGATTCAGGCCCCAAGCACAAAACAGAGCTTCTCTCTGCCTGTACAAAAATGTAAGTATATTTATCAATAAATGAAGCTTTAGAAGCGGATACAGATCCATGTAGACCAACTGTAAATATTTTTTATATATTTAGGAAAAGTGAATATACAAAAAAGTGCTGAACATCAACAGGTAGCTGAGGAATGTTAGACCTAGGGATAAAATCTCTTTCCAGGCATCTGGACATCTGTTTAGAAATTTGCCTATCTTCGTATTATAAAAATATAGGAATATCTGCGTAATCTAGCATTCTCTGATGTAGAAAAGAGGGGATGAGATAGAGGTCTACGAAATCATGAAAGGCATGGAAAGGATAGAAAGGGATCATTCTTTTGTTCATTAAAAGAAACTGAGGCAGACAAAAATTATAGGTCTTTGCACAGCAACTCCTTGCCAAAGCACAGTATGGAGTGAAAAAGTCTGTCTCGGCTCATGTAAGAACGGGATAAATTCATGGTAGAAAAATGCAGTGAGAGTTGCTAAATATATGGAAACCATTTCCAGCCCAGGAAGGTCCCGAGCTGAAAAAATATGGGAAGCTACGAACTTCCAATGGGAAGTATTATAGACCTTTTTTACAATTTTCCTTAGCCATCCAGTTATGACTCCTGTTTCAAATGCTAGCTCAGCCAGACCTTTGGGTTGATCCAGTACTGCCATTCTTCTTATAACTGCAATGTTTTTCCATACTGTTTCCAAGTATTTTTCCGTACTAGAGTGTCCAATACAGTGGTTAAAAAGAAATCACAGAAGTCTGACAAGTCATTTAGAGCACTGTACAATAGAAATAACTGTACATTGAATCATCATTTTCCTCTACATGTAAAATGGTGATAAAAAGAGAAAATCTGTGAATTTTGAAACCACAGAAAGGAAAGAAGACTGGTATTCTAGGCTCTTTCTTTTGGATTTTTTTGAGAGTGGGAGTATTAAAGAGAGCCTTTTGCATGATTTATGAAGATGATCTGTAACTTTTGGGTATTTGTTTTCATTCTAGAAGTTATTTGAATAACTCCTAAAAAATGAAGATTTCAGCAGTATCTCTAAAAGAGGCTGAGTGAAACTAGTAAGTCTCCTAAGTCAAATGAGTGAAAGAGATGAAAGATTTTTAGTCAGATTGCTCAAAAATCTCTTCCTAAAAGTGTGCGAGTTGGCACAAAACTTCAGAGAATGAAGACAAGATTTCTCATATCAAAAGTTTTAAAAATAAACAAGAAATAAGTAAAACAATCTAACAGAGACATTCTTAGGCTATCATTGTGCACAATAAAGGAGCACAAATGCTGCAAACCAGACTGATTAAATTCACTTCAAATTATCTGAAATGGTCATTTGAAAAATGAGAGGAAATGAAAGGTCTGGCCTAAAAACATTCCTTTGATCCTTTCAGTTGCAATTGTGTGGATCCTAGAAAACATCAAGTGTTAAATGTAGTTCATGTTTAACCCATAAAGGTTTTCAAAACCAAGACTGTACTAGGCAAGAGCAATATTCTAAGTCGAAGGCAGCCAGAATAGGATCCCAGCCACTCCGCTCCACAAAGACTTCCTTTCAGGATGTGAGCATTTTGCGGGTAGATATGGACTGTACCAAAAAGACACCAACCTCAGCAGGATTGTTCACCTTTCCTGCTAAAGAGGAAGGGATCTATAAACAGAAAGCTTATTAGCTAATGAAGAAGAAAAAGGAAGAAGCAACTTAGTTTGCAAAGTAGAAATACATTGGCAACTATTGTGAGTACTTTAAAATGCCTTTTTTTGTTATTGGAAACACCCCTCCATCTACTCTCCTGTTCTGTAGCATGCAGAATAAATAAATAAGCCTTGGCTTACATTTAACTTCTCCACTTTTTACAGCTTCCCATCATCTCTCACTCCTCTGTTTCTTCTTTTTGTTTATGGGGCTTTTTTGCCTCATGTGCTTTTTCTCTGGAGGTTTTTCAAGCTGTTTCTTGGTGAAGTACTCATTTCCTTTCTTATATATTTAAAGACTGTGATTTTTATTTTTATGGTAGTATTCATATTAAAAGGAATCAAAATAGCTCACAGAGAAACACAAAGCTGTGTAGTAAAAGGCATCTTCTTGTCTTTCCTAGATGGAAGCTGGAATGTGTGTTTTGGTCTCTTGAAAACCTCTGCATTGTTACAAACATGGTCGGAATATTGTAATAAAAAGTAACTGAGAAATGAGAGGTGTGTGTGATAAGCTGGTATGGAAGGACTACTCTTTGGATGTTACTTACATCCAAAGTTCTGGAGCAGCTGCTACACAAAAAGTATTGCACAAATTTTCTACAACATAATAGTAAAATCTTCCTGCGCAAATGTCTTAACTGAATCTCACATGTTCATGTAATTGTGTCACGTCAGTCTATGCGTGAAGGAAATCTTGTCAATGTGTATTGGCTGGCTCTGCAAACTGCACTTTTGCTTTTAGAAGACTTCAGTGTTTTCTTCATCTGTAGCTGAAGATCTCTTTGCTTTTTTATTTTCCTGTTTATTGTGCATAATCTGTGGCAGTTCTGTCAGACAGGAACATTTGGCAGAGTTGTATTTATGCAGGATTAAAATGACCTTTATTTGCAGTCTGAGCTCTCTGTGTATCTCTCAGTCTTATCCAAACAGCGATGTTATAGTGCTGAGAAATTGCCTTTCATATAATAAATGCAAATAAATATCAACATGTTGCCACTTGCGGAGTCCTCTGGAGAGCAGCTCTCCCTAAAAAGGGAAAGGAATGGGGCTGAAGTGAGAAATGTGCCCTGACACAGATGTTCATTGCACATGTGCAGAAATGGAGGGGGCGGGAATGGAAGGGAAAGAAATTGCTGAACTAATCCAAGAATAGCTTGCCCAATATCAGAGGAAGATGATAACATGAGGCAGATTTCTCACATTTCCTTATTTGCTATTGTGCAAAAATATCCAAGTGCGCTATCTCCTTTGTACTGACCTATAGAGAAAATTCCTTCAAAAAAAATTCCCTTCACCCTCCGTTCCCCATAGCCCTTGGATAATGGATATTGTTTGCATCCGACATCTCTGGGCTGTGCCCAAAATGCCTGAGGCTTTTACTAAATTAATGCTTTTGTTTTCAAGGAAGGGAATTGTGTGGGTTATTAGACCTTGCAGAAGTTCTGTGGAAGGTAAAAACATCCTACTGAAAGTCAAATTTAGCTCCATGATATAAATATTAAAAAACAGAGGAGTCTAAACTGACAATGTTTCTTTAATGTGCCTGAGGTCCAAACACTTTGCTGAGTCACGATGCAGCGAACCGCCACCGGAAACCAAGGCGAGTCGAGGACTGTTGGGTATGGGAATCTCTGTGGAAGCCAAATGTCAGGAGCAGATTTGACTCCGAGATCTTATGCGAGCAGGAGGCTACCCAGGCTTATTTCTTGCTCTGCACAGTAGGCATAATTTGATGCAGTACAGATTCAGCATTTAATGGACCATCTAGTAGTCAGCATTTCTAATAGTACTTCTCTCTTGTTTTGGTTTGAAGGGATTCTAATCCATTTTCTGTGAATTCCTTTCATTCTTTATTATTTTATTTTTGTTTTGGAACATAAACTGGTTGTTTGGATTGTCTGAATTTGGAATCAGAAACAAACCAAATGTGGTTTGGGGACCACAGGAAAGGGATTTATAGCCAACACTGTGATAGACAAAAACTGGCATAAAGGCTCTTTCTTTCTTCCTTCAGTGCCATGGGATTTAAGGAAATAGTTTTAATGGGCAGCTGCAAACAATTACTCAACTTTTTAATGGAATTCTGCAACATTCTGAATCTAACCTGCTTCTTCAAAAGTGCTGATTTTTATTCTTTGGAAATTATCCCTCCACTCTTCTTATGAGTAAATCCTGTGTTCCTGATTCAGCTCAAAGCCCAGTCTCGCACTGTTTCTCTTCCACAAGGCTGGAGTTTTTAGAAGCTAGCGTTATATTCAGATTTGGTCTTAGAAGCAAAGAAGGAAGGAAATAAATAAACTGTTTCCCCATATGTTTTCATTTCTGCTTTCCAAAACACATTTCCTATTTTTTCCCTTTTGCTTCGGCGTTCAGCATTTCAAAGCAGTGGAAACTGGCTGCCGGAGAGGGAGAGTTGTGTACTTTGAGTAGGAAAATTTCTGTTCGTACAAACAGCATGGTCCTTTCCACCTGAAAGGAACCGCTTGAGAAACACCGTCTCTACCAGGTCTTCTGATTGCTGGGCTGGGGAATCCACGGCTGGGCCTGAGTTCACAGAACCCTTGCTGAAATCGTTTAACCCCTTAGAACAGTTTGCAGAATTTGGGAAACGGATCAGGGGACAACAAAACAAAACAAAATAGAAAGGTCAGCATAAAATGCCAGGAGATAAAAGTGTTTTGGGGGAACAAGAACGGTGGAAGTCTGATTCCTAGCTGAGCCATTAATGACTTCATGAAAGAGGAGAGGAACTCACTGCATTCCAGACATGTCTGTAAATATTACACTAGTCTATTTATTACTCAGTGGCCTAAAGTCACATTATATAGACTATTGAAGGTCAGCAATTATAAAGACTCCTAGTCACTTGTTAACTGTTTGCTTTTCTTTCATTGCTACAGTAAAAGAGTAACTTAGACTACTGATTAAACCATGTTAGGCACAAGGGTCTGATAGACCAGAAATGACCGCACTGCTGGGGACAGCAGATTGCAAAACGCAGGCAAATGAAGGCATAGGAAATGAAAGAACCAAGGCAGCACCTTAGTGATTATTCCCTCTCCTTTCAAACCTCCTCCTGTGTCTGAACTAGAAAACTTCCTGATTTCTTCTGGCTGCAGAGGTTTTGTAGTATTTTCCTTCCATATATCTCCCACAGACACTTTCCAAAACTTAAGGTTTTTATTGCTGTGCAGGAACAAAAGTCTTTGAATATATAGCAAACCCTCACCTTTTTCCTGAAGTATAAACCTTTGTGTTTTGGTTAGTCCTGTAACACAAAAACATTGGCCAACTTACTACATAAATAGGCAACTAGAGCCATCAAACATGTGGTCACATAGATCACCAGGCAGTCATTAGATAGGGAAGATTTTGGTCTTCTGCTGATGTGGACTCGGTGTTAGATGGCGATCCACAATGAAATCCTCCGTATTCTTTCACCAGTAAGGTAAGCCAGGTTGGTAATTTCATTGTAACCAGTCTGAAAAAAAGGGTTAAAAGGAGGCAATTTAATACATCGCTCTTGTACATAGAATTAAAATTAGAATTTGGGATTGAGAAAGAGATAATTCAAATAGTCCTTTTTAAAGTGATAGATTCCAGATTGAAGAAAAGATTTAATGAGGTGATTTTATTCATTGGTAACAGAGCCAAACTCTGCCAAATTTAATCTCAAAATAAAATAATTCCTGCCACTCCTGGAAAACAAAAAAAAAGCTATTTGAACAAAATCATGGCACACATGACAAATAAAACCTGAATTATAGTACTAATAAAGAAGCATTAATCTCCAATTTGGTGAATTGGTCAAAATAAGTTAAAAAAAACATAGCAGAAACCTAGTATTGAAATGAAAATTGCAAATAATAATTAATTTAATACTAAACAAAAGTACTTGAAGAGGTCAGGAGGATAAGGGATGGGTTATGTCACATCCTTATTGGTGGCAAAACATGTGGTATGACATAAGAATATTTTCACAGACAATCTCACCATCACACAACTTTCTGTGTCTGCTTTACGCTATAAGCCCCTCATTTTCAGCTGGTAGAAAATAACAACCTCCTTAGGAGTTGCACAGGATGCCTCAGAGCCCCTGGCCAGGGTGGCTCGTGGGGCAATCTGCACCTCTCCAGCAGTTTGTGCCAACCCTTTGTTGCTTTTAGTTGCAGTATCCAATTAGAAAAGCGCTCTTACAAGAGAAGAGGATGCAACTATGAAAGGTAAAAAGCTCACTTAGGAGAACTGTTTGTTTATGGCATCTCTGGGATGGATCAGGCATGCCCATGCTGCAGCAGTGCAGAACGGCGCTGTAAAGGCACCGTCTGTCCCCAAGAACTTGATGTTACCCCTTTACTCATCAGGCTAGTCTGTGTTTGGACTAGTAATTCTGTTCTTTCCTACAGGATGGCTCACATACAAGACTGACTTAGAAAGGGCTTTAAGTAAATAAAAACTGCTTATTCTACAGTTTGATAAGAGAAAATAAGAGAAAATAATTAAGAACTATATATCACAAGTATATATCGAAACTAAAATTGTCAGTTTTGTTTTGACATATTTTCCTTAAATGCCTGGACTTTGCCCACTCTCATTCACGTAGCAGCAGGAGTCTATTATCCCATAATAAATAATGACGTATCCCATGGATATTGTCTCTTAATTTTCACTCAGAGTGCGTACTGAATGAGGGTATTGTTTATAACCAGTTATGTGACAAAGAATAAAGAAAAGGCAAAAACTGTTTTACTTAGGTCATGCTCTTGATGTGTTTTGAATTGCAAACATTTACAAAAAATACATATATATTCACATTTATTGATTATAGGCAAGAGGAAATAGATTCTGACTTATTTATGGAAAAGCAGATTTATGCCCTGTACTTCCAAATTTATATCATAAAAATGAGTATTTGCTTATTGCAATTTACAGATCCCTTTCCAAGATATAAAGAAGTCTTACTGGAAGTCTACAACCAGGTGTTGCACTAGCTTTACTACAGCTCAGTTTATTACATTAGTTCTTTTCCTTGATGTGGAGATGTAATGCTGGACTTCTAAACTAAAGAGCAGTTTACTAGTCTGAAATAATTTGCTTGTGTTTGCCCTATAGCATGAATTTTTATTCACTGAAGTTGTCCAAGACATTCAATTTCTGTGTGTATTTGTGCCTATCCATCAGTCTGGACATGACTCAGACTGGGGAAGCAGAAGGCCAGATGACATGGATGCAGTAGTGTACCACTGGCAGGTGGAAAACCCAGAACTCCCGGGTTTTCACACTCCAAATTTAGATACCTTTTCTTTTCTTTTCTTTTCTTTTTTTCTTTTCTTTTCTTTTCTTTTCTTTTCTTTTCTTTTCTTTTCTTTTCTTTTCTTTTCTTTTCCTTTTCCTTTTCCTTTTTTGTTTTTTTCTTTTTCTTTTTTCTTCCAGAAAAGGAACAGGACTCACTTTTTTTTCTTTAAAAACGCTTCCAGAAGAGGAGATAACGTCACCCATTTTCCATGTAACTAAACAAGGCTTTCAGCCACATGCGAAACATCTAGGTAAAATTCCCTCTGCTCAATAGGGATTAGACTTAACTCTCTTGTTCCAGGAGTCTTGAATACAGGATAAGGGACCACTTGGTGGAGAGGAGAGAGAGATCAGGTTTAATCTTTGCCACTGAAGCTCTTCAGGTTTCCACAGGGAAGTGAAAGATTCCAGGGAGCAGTGAAGGCACTTGAGTCTCTGACTCTGCAGCAAGGGTATCTATCTGCTGTGGAAAATGTGGATTTGACATTTCCCAGGTGCAGAAAAGGAGCCTAAGGCCAGATTCTTGCCCAAGTGCTGTAAACACTGAGCCTTTGGCTAAAAGCGGACGTCCATCCCACCTCTTCTGACTATATTTTATGCAAAGCCTGAATTTCTGCTGTGCTCAAACCATGCCTAGTTTGAACCATGCCCAGAGTTCAGAAAACTGGAGCAAATACAGATTTTAGGTGCTTCATCCTTTGGTGTTTGCTAACTATTGGTTTGAGGAAAATAATTTTGGAACTGGGACTTGTTTCTGCAGGGAGGACAGGGCAAAGCAGGTTTCCTGCAGGC
Source organism: Crypturellus undulatus (assembly GCA_013389825.1). Classification (NCBI taxonomy): domain Eukaryota; kingdom Metazoa; phylum Chordata; class Aves; order Tinamiformes; family Tinamidae; genus Crypturellus; species Crypturellus undulatus. Next base: position 42,580 of record VWPW01006120.1, read on the forward strand.
TGATTAATGAATACACACTAGCTTCCCCAGGTAGACCCAGCTGGCATGCAGCAAGCAGCCTCAGGCTTGCACAGGGAAGCCTGTTTGGGCCTTTCCCAAATAGGCTGATGTTCATGGGCACAGTGTAACGTGGACAGTGAGCCTCACCTTTTGTACGCACATTTGCAAAGCCACAGAAAGGAAAAGACAAGCAAACTTTTTAGGGTTGTCCACAGGAGAGGGAAGCAGGATTGCTCCCTGCTGCTGTTGTTGCTGCTGCTTTCTTGGGGGAAAGGGCTCGTGTTAATGATCTGGTGCATCCACAGAAGGGCTGATACCTCCTGGAAGAGGCAGCCTGGCCAAGCACGTGCAGAGCAACTGCTTGTGTGTGAGTGTCATTTGGGTGTCAGATGTGCTGCTCATTTGTAATCCAGGTGATCTACATGAGCTGTTTGCATGTGTCCAGTTCTCACATGTCAGACAGTGTGGGCAAATATAAATAATCTTCAGATTCTGCTGGTCAGTCCAGCAGTTGAAGGAGAGTTAGGGAGTTCACTTTGGAACAAAGGTGCTACAAAGCTTCAAGTGTTTGCAAATGTCTTCTACTAGGAATCTTGTCTTTGGTGAGGCTTGAGTTCACTTCAGTGCACAGTTCCACACTGCTTCCCATTCAGGTTGTTGCTTGGGGAAATATACTGCTGTGGGATTTTAGAACTGGCTGCTAGACTTGAACTACTGAAAACAAACCCAAAAATTAGATCATGGTATGGTGTAGTTCATTCTTTCCAATTAGATCTCTCATTAGAAGAATATAATTTATGAGTTTGGGATCAATTCTGTAGTTTTGAACTGAGCAAATTCCCCCTGAAAGTGAAAGGACAGATTTTGAACTCAACTTGGAATATTTCAGCTCTCTTGTCTGTTAGGAGAAATAAACATTAATTTAAGGTTACATGCCTGCATGTGCTAACCTGCCTGAATCTCTGTACACAATACAAACTACTTTAAAAAAATGTAAAAAAGTATAATAAAGTTTAATTTATTTTAGTATTGTTTACAACTTTAAATGTTTGCTTGTCAGAGACAATTTTTCCTGATTTACCCAAAATAAATTATTTCTAACAAGTGCTCAGAGTAGAAAACAGCCCAGTTGTATCAGACAGCTTATAGTGGCAGAAAATACCTTAAGAGAATTCTCCCAAGAGCAAATGTATTCTACAAAAAAAAGGAAACAGCACAAGCATCCTGTATTTCCCTGCAGTTCAGCAGTACTCTTTGCCAACACCAACATCATATACTTTCAAAGCTATGTTTTTCTTATTCTTACGCTGTGTGTTTTGAGGTTACCTCGAGCAAGCCAGCTTGGTATCAAAGTCCTCCATACACGTCGGTGATATGAATTTGGATGTTTTTTCTTCCTTGTTTGTCCTTGAAAGAGCAGTTGCAAAACATTTATCTAGTTATCAGTATTACATGTAAAGAAAGGGACACCATAAACCCTCTTTTTAGTCTTTTCAGGAATTGAGGAGAACACCATAACATTTGGGTAGTAGAGTGTTAGAAATCATTTACTCGCAGAAGTGGGCAATGGCTGGGAAGTGACATTAAAGTGTTTCTCCCATGTGTGTGTTGCTTGTTTTGGTTAGAACATATTTTGAAATGTGCTTGAAAAATCCTTCAAGGATGGATTTGTTTTTGATGTTGCAAGAAACCTCCATGGCTGCCCTTTGCACAAGAACCTGGTGTATTTATTGATGGTGGGAAATCCTTGCTTCTGCGAAAGTCTTGAAAGGACAGCTAAAGTGTTTGTTTTTTGTGTGAAAACAAAGTTTAGATCAGATGATCTGTGGAACATCTCTGACAGAAAAAAAAAGGAAGGCTCAGAAAAGCTCATTTACAGCTTCATTTTTCCGTTGGTATGCTGGTTCAAATCTGTTGAAAACATCCATGTCTATATTAAAGGAATACTAAAGCTGATCAGTTCTGGTCATCACAAAGATATAGATTTATATTACATGAAAATGAAAAAAAAAGTCACTGGTGATGAAATTTGAGAGGTCCTATGACGAACTCTTTAAAACTAGAATTCAACACTATTTTATGTGATTTTTGTAAGACTATACTTGAGGACTTTACGGCAGATTTAGGGGTTCAAAATTCAATGCAAGATTTTTGATTTTCAGTCTCTGCAGAAGCTAGCACTTGAAGTATGATTATCACATAAAGCAAACTTCAAATTATTTACATTTTCCCTTCATTTGTGTTAGGAATTAATTTATTTCATGTGGCTGTCACCTTAGAATAACTATGTATTTATTTTTCCTTGAATTAATTCTTCAGCCACATCACATTGTCATAGATAGAGTTCTACATTTTTTTCTTACTATTTTATAGTAATTAATAAATAAGTTCTTTAAAAGCTTCTCTTAAACTTATTCTGGTTGATATCTGATTACTGGTTTGATGAAAAGGAGAAAATATATTAAGTCGAAACCCAGTCTTCCTTCTCTTCAAACTGCTTCCATTCCGTTTATTTCACTAAACTTGTTCTGGATTAGCACCAACCTGGAGGCCCTAGACTAACTTAAAGTTTTGCTAATCTCCAAAATTCATTGTCCCTTGAGGCAAATATTAACCTTAGCTTCATCCCACATCAGTATCTACTTTGGCAAAAAACCTTGATGTTTTATCATTCCAGTTAAAGTCAGTATCTGTTTAATAACTCACAGTGTATATCATTACTGCCAAGAGTAAATTCAAAACCTCTTCATTGATATGCTATGGCAAGGTATCTTTCCATAGTGGGCATAGTAGTGCTCTACCCCTTTATAGATAAGCTTCCTTGGTAATATTATTTTGCCAGCTGTGTTTTGCAGGAATTAATGGAATATGGCATGCAAATACATATAGAGGACTCTTGCCCTGGCTTAAGCATGTCCAAACTTGACAGATCCAAGTGGCTGCCTGAGGGGCATTTGCACAGTCTTAAGAGGAGCTGAACGCCTCCAGCTTACAGCCTCCTGTCTCTAGCATCTCACAGCTAGACAGATGCTGCCTTAAATGAAGAAGATCAGAGCAACTCAGGCTCAAGCACCTGGGGAGCTTTGCGGACCATGCTGGTTTGGAGGGCACAGCGGTAGGTTGGCGCCTTAGGTTTCCCCACGCTTCATCATCGCTCCCTCTTGGCCTTCACCTAGCTCTTGTGCTCTATCCAGGACAGCAGTTCTGGCCTCTCTTCTTCCCTGCGATGCTAAACATCCCTCAGCAGCACTGGCACCAGCTGAACCAGCTCCCAGGGCCTGAAGAACATTCCTGGGCTTTGTATCGTGTGCGTACGCAGCCATGGCCAGCCCTGAGCCAGGCCACCCTGGCACTAAGAAATAATGAAGAGAGGACTAAGAAGGCAACTTCTCTCCCAAAGCAGTCACAGTGTAGATGGGTGCAATGGATAAATGTGACAGGAAATGGGGCATTTGTAGGAACGTAAATATGAAAGAAAACTGCATAGGGAGTTACATAAAAATAGAAACATACGCTAGAGTTTGTTCGGCTTTAACGTTTTATCTCTTTTGGAGTATGTTTAGTATTATCTAAAGAACAGACCAAAAAGCTTAATTCTGGCACATTCTCGTTTTACATAGGGAACCCCCAATTGGTATTGTGTGGATGGGAACAAAAAAGCTGTCAGCATAAAGTGTATTTTAATGCAATGTATTGTACACATTTGTTTAACCACAGATAAGACTGGAACTGATTTATTTCCTGACAGTACAAATGGAAACTATTGGGGCCACACTTGTAGTGTGAATCAGCGTCATTTCATTCAGCCATTGATTTCAATCATATTTGCTGCAAATTCTACCCTTTCAAAATGGTATTTTTATTCATGCTGAAGAGGGGTATTAGTCCCCTTGGCATCAGAGACAGGGACTTCATCCTACAAATCCAAAGTGCTATTTGAAAGGAGACAAGTGTAATTATTTCCATTTTACAGATGGGAAAATTGTAACAGACGGAAATAGTCACATTACCCAAAGTCTCACATCATACAATTATCACTGAGACAGTTTCTTGACTGCTAGAAATAGATCCAAAATCTGGCATGTTCACACAATCTTACTTAAGCATTTTGCTTTTTGAGACATCAGTCTTGTTTTTCTCAGGTCTTTGAATAGTTTCCTTTCTATTTTTAAATCATTAAATCATACTCAGTTGCGAATGACTTGTGTCATAAAGGCACTCCAAGGTGTCCATTTCACTATCAAGTCAGTGAAAAATAATGCAAAAAATAAAACAAATATCCTGCTTTTGGATAATCTGAAAAGCAATTTGGATCTGCTCCTTTCTTTCTTTCTTTCTTTCTTTCTTTCTTTCTTTCTTTCTTTCTTTCTTTCTTTCTTTCTTTCTTTCTTTCTTTCTTTCTTTCTTTCTTTCTTTCTTTCTTTCTTTCTTTCTTTCTTTCTTTCTTTCTTTCTTTCTCTCTTTCTTTCTCTCTTTCTTTCTCTCTTTCTTTCTCTCTTTCTCTCTTTCTCTCTTTCTCTCTTTCTCTCTTTCTCTCTTTCTCTCTTTCTCTCTCTCTTTCTCTCTTTCTCTCTTTCTCTCTTTCTTTCTCTCTTTCTTTCTCTCTTTCTCTCTCTCTTTCTTTCTCTTTCTCTCTTTCTTTCTCTCTTTTTCTCTCTCTTTCTCTCTTTCTTTCTCTCTTTCCCTCTTTCCCTGTTTCCCTCTCTTTCTCTCCCTTCCTTCCTTCCTTCCTTCCTTCCTTCCTTCCTTCCTTCCTTCCTCCCTCCCTCCCTTCCTCCCTCCCTTCCTTCCTTCTTTCCTTCCTTTCCTCTTCCCTCTCTCATTCTTTCTCTTTCTTTTTTTCCTGTTTCCCTCTCCTTCTCCCCTGTCCCTCTCTTTCTGCCCTCTCTCTTCTTCAGGCCACCTTAAGTACAACTGTTAAAAATAATACAAGATTTGTTTTTCTAAATATTTAAACAAGGATTCTTTCCAGCAGACAGGAGGAAGAACACTGCCTAAAGGGCATGTTGTGCCAGCTCTCCTAAGACCTTCCTTGTCATTTTTCAGCAGCTAGCATAATGTGGTTGAATAAAATTAAAAGTAGGATAAATATCACTGTACTACAGGTGATATTTGCTTGAGTCACAGAATCCTTTTCATGACAATAAAAACATTTTATGAAACTCTTTTAAAATAATAGGGGAAACAGGTGCCTATTTCTTCTTACAGCATTTACTTTTTATTCTTATGGTAGTAATTTATTAAATCTCAAGGATTCTAAGTAAAAAGTTGGAGAAAGCTATTTTGTGGAAGCAGGTATAAAAGCAGCAAAATAACAAGGAGAAAGCTGCCATTTTGGGGGGGATATGGGGAAACCTGAAGTATTATTTTCAAAGAATTTTTCATGTTTCTTGGGCGCTCTCTGGGGAGCTCACCCAGGCCGAAGGGGGACACCGGGCTTCCTCTGCCCAAGGGGTGTCCAGCCTGGGTTGTCATTAATGGTGAAGTCTCCTTGGTTTCATGAGCTTTGCATATTTTTAGACATTTCAGAGGCATTGTAATGATTTTCCTCCTGTTGAAACCAATGCAAACCTTCCCACTGACTTAGAAAGGAGGATGTTTGGGTCTGTGTCTTCCTTCCTGCACTTCTGTTTCAATACCTTGACCAGTTGCTTTTGCTCCTGCTGGCAAGTCTTTGGGTCACAGGATTAATATCATGGTATTCAGTCATGCCAAGGGTGAAACTTCGTTGCTTCTTTCCTCATGCTGATAGGATCATTTAAGTGCCAAGACCTAAAACCGTTGCAATGCCCTAATGCTGCTGCCTGCCCAAATCCACACTATTTACTGGCGCCGAAGGTGGCTGAGGACTTTTTTGGTGACTCAGAGGCAGGGGGTGGGTGGCGGAAGTGGTGGGCAGTGAGAATGATGGCCGTGGCTCAAGCACTGGGCCTGCGATGGAGCTGGATTTTTATTATGCTGTAATTCGCACCAGTGGGGTGGAACTGGACAACATGACCCATCTTCACAGCGATTACAAGGTCTTTCCATGTCCCCAAGAACCCTGGGGAACTTCAGCTCTGATTTCTGTGGCGTGCTAGCATATATTAATGAGCGTCTCCAAAACTAGCAGAAGATGGCATGGAAATGGAGGAAACATTGATGGCAAAAGAAAAGACAAGCAAGAGAACCAGATAAATAAAGCTGTGTGCGTTGCTATGATCTTCAGGCCCCTTGGCGTTTGCTGGGGAGCTGGCTCAGCCTGCAGGAGCCCAATTATTTGAGCTAGCACACATCGTTGCTGGATCAGAAATGTAAACTACATATTAAAAATATTAAATGATATCAAAATATTAAATGATATCAAAATATTAAATATTGATGAATATTAAAATATGTCTAATGATATAATTTTCTTAGCATATGGTTCTCTGACAGAGATAGCATGTGTTGCGGGTTGGAATCAAAACTCAACATGGCACGTTCAGTGAAAGAAACAGAGAGAAAGAGAAAACAACGAAAAAGCGGTGGTCGTATCCTTTGGTGCTCTGCATCTGGGTCCAGCAAAAGTAACGCAGCAGAAGACGGGAGCTGACGTCTGATCCCCTCCAGGGGGCTTTTTCCTCATCTGAAGTCCCCACACAGCATCTGCTTATCCAGGATCACGCAGCTGGATGTGTCTCGTTGCTGCAGCGGCCGCACCGGAGGGGCAGCGGAGAGGACCCCGGGCAGCGTTTGCAGACCCTGCCAACCTCCAGTGCCCCGAGGCCCTGCCGCAAGGCCAGGGAGCACATTGCTCACCTCCTCCTGGCCCCTGCACCTGGGAAGGAACCACTTGGAAGCATCACGGGGACACCTGTAGCTGTGTGGGGCGTGGGGACGTCATGGGCTTTCCCCTCCAACATTGCACCAATGCTAAACAGGCTCGAGAAATAAGCAATTCCTGTGAGGGGTTCGTGCTGCTGTATTACATAGACTTTTCCTCTGCAACTTGATCGGTTCATCTTTCTTTCACCCCTTTCCCTGTTACTGCTGATCGAGCAAAACCACTGCATCTGCCGGGGAGAGGAAGCCACCATTATTTACACTAAAATTTGACCAAGTGAACGCCCTGATAAACCAGGTCACAGAGGACACAGATCCTGCTCTTTTTTTCTTGAGTTTTCTGTGCTTTGTTGTGGAGAACATTTATAAAGGTACGGATCTTTCTACATATAATTGATGATGAAAACAAGTTCAAATGAATGCCTGCAATTCAGGACCTCTTCTAGGAGAAAATTTTTGCTTAGACAAATGAGATGATGGCGGAGATTTAAGCACTACTTCACAGTAGTCCACTAGTTATTAATAGCTGCTGTGGCTTATTCCAAATAGCTGCAAGCAGGAATAGCAAAGGGAACATGGTCTTCCCAGAAAGACAACAGATTTTGTTAAGGACTAACTGGCAGTGTCTTGACAAATTTAAGGCTAGGAAACTATGCAGTTAAATGCCATGTCAAGCACATCTCTAGTACACAGATAATTGCTTCAGAAATGTCCTGTGATGAAATTCAAGTATTTCTTGATTCACTTATTGCAGTATGTGCATATTTAGATTGTAAAAAAAAAAAAAAAAGAAAAGAAAAAGTGAAATATTTAGCTGTTACTCCTTCAAGTACTGTTATCAAGTTAGCAGCAGAGATGTTGAGCACAGCTGAGAGCATGAACCGTAGGAAGGGCAGCACCAGCTGCATGACTTTAAGTCCCAGATCTGGTACAACCTAGAGCAGAGCCGAGATGGCTGAAGTTCTCAACTCGTCACTTGCCATTAGACCCTCCCCTGGCAGAAACTGCATAATAATAATAATATATTTAGCTCACATACCCTCTCTTCCGCCACTTAGAAGGGCCTGGCAGAGGGAGCTAACTCAGCTAACTCAGTGACCTGTCGAAAAAAAGTCAGGGAAAATCTCTTCAATGCTGGAGGTTTTTGTCACAGGATGCATGACCCGATGGTGGGTTGTGACCAAGTGCACCATAAATTATGTGATATGATACTCTCACTGGAGCAATGAGCGGACCCTACTTTCTTTTCCTAGCTGGCCTTGATATTACATAAAGTTTTGGCTTTGGCCATGACTTTACAGGGGGCCACAGAGCAAATGTCAGCCCCCATGTAAGAGCCGAGACAACTGGAGGTTTTCGGCGTGATGCAGTCTCTGAATCCTGGGACTGGCCCAGGGCATCATTAACCTGCACAGTTTTCTGATGCTTTATGATTCCTCAGTGATCGGGGAGATCTCTGATTACTGTCTTTCTTATCAGGAAAAATATAGTGAAAAAAACACTAACCCTTTCCTTCAAAGCATGGTATGCAGGACTTTAAATAAGCAAGTATTTTAAAGTGAAAGGTTAGCTGAAACCACATCCTGAAATCTGAATTACAGAACTCTGTATATGCAGTCTGTGTGCATGAAGAAGAGAGCTCCAAGTCTTTGCAGCAGTTTCATCAGGATAACTGTATTTTGATCTTGTCTCTACAGCAAACTGCCTGTTAAAGTTGATCTGAAAAATACTTATTGCTGCACATGGGGAAGTAGACAGCTACGCTAGGAAAATGTGGTTTGAACTTCTTGCTTTGCCTCTACAACTACAACAACTACAGCACTGTAAATTGATACAGTTTGGGATCATATCACATTTTGGGTTAGTGAAAAGTTTATTATAACATGGCTTGCTAGTGCTGTATGGATTCTTCAATGTACAATTCAGATTTATTTTGCTTTCAAAACCAAGATTCTGACAAAATAGAGAATAGATAAAAAATCAATTAAAAGCTATAGCTTAAACTTTTCTAAACAAAGTAGTTCCTTGCTGCTGACAGCGGCAGGAGTGTCAGAGCCTGTGTCAAGTCAGTGTTCTGCTCTCTTGCTCATTGGGTAAGAAATGCAGAGCATTGAGGTACCATTGTTTTGTTCCAGAATTTAGCTCTCAGAACCTCCTTGAATTTGTTTTTATTGATTTTGCAAAACGTGTTCTACAGTGCAGCCAGTGGGGATTGTGATGCAAAAGTATTACATGCAGAATTCATTCATTCTTTCTTTCTAAACCCTGCATTAAGGCTGCAATAGGATTTGTAAATGGGTCTTCTCAGAAAGCATCACAGCTTTGTAAACCTGAGGGATGTGGTATGTACACAGAACATCTATATTTTGTTTTCAGTATTCCCAGATTATTCTCAAAAAACCCCAGCACTATTCAGTTTCTTAGGAGGAAAAAAACCAAACACATACAGAAAGCAGGCTGTGACTCCAGAAGATGAAGTCTTTTGCAGTTACGCTAGTCTAATTACCCCAGTTCATGCATCGCCTCTTCAGACATTCCCACTCAACTGCTTGTGCAGCTGCTGATGAATAGGCTGGAGGAGCTGACTGGCTTCAAAACACCCAGTCCTGGGGCACGTTTCTAGAGCTGGGACCTGTTTGCATGCTGGTTCACGGGGCTCCATGGCTGCGCTGCACAGGCAGCAGTGCCGGCACCACCGTGGAGAGAGGCACAGGGTGGGGAGGAGTGAGGGGTGCCAAGGACAAGAGTATCTCACATTGGCATTGCTGCCAAAGACTTTTTCTTTGTGATAAAACTTTGACTTTGTCCTTTACAACCATATAGCAAGTTGTATACGGCGCTGCAGGTAGTCTTCAGAATGTAAAGCAGATCTCACAAACAAAAGCTGTTAGACAGTAAATTTACTCGCTCTCCTTATTCTGGCTTCTCCAATTTGTTGCCTTTACGTATGTTCAAATGCACAGTTTCAACATCACAATTATACCTTTGTACTTTAGCACAAATACTTACATCTCCCACTGATCTTTGTCCAGAGCTGGTTTCTTATTCTTGACAGCATGTCCCAGACATGCCGTGTTAGTCACTACAGGCTGCTAGAAGCTTGTGAAGGTCTCCAGGTCTGGAGCCTGTGGGCCTTGGTGGTACCGAGTCAGCTCTGGCACTGGTGACAAGAGAAATCTGTAGCCTGTAGAGAAGAGAAAGCATAGAATCATAGAATCACAGAATTGTTAAGGTTGGAAGGGACCTCTTAGAGGTCATCTAGTCCAACCCCCCTGCACACGCAGGGTCACCTAGAGCACGTGGCACAGGACTGCAGTTTATTACAGTAAAACATACTCAGCCTTTGTGTAGGCCATTCAGGCTAGGAGGTATTGATTATTTTCTCTTTAAGACAAGGTTTGGTGGGCTTTAGAAAGAAGGTCTCAGCTGTACATTGGAAGAATCCCCGCAGCACTAGTGAGCACTCCCACAAGCATTAAAAGTAATCGGGTAAGTAAACCTAAAGGCATGACACTCTATTAGTGGCATTTTAGCAGCACAAATCTGGAAATTCAGTATACCATTTCAACTATACTGCATGAAAGAGGTGCTTTTGTGTGTGTGAACACTTTTCATTCTTAGTTTACTTGCTGCCTCATTGGCCTGGGTGGATGAAATTATGCCGAATATGAAGTGCTTGCAACAGGAGTTAAGTGGCTTCCACATCAGCTCATGTCTAACAACCGCCACTCGCAAGTGCAGGTCCTGCCAGGCCCTCCCAGGTCGCTCACCCTGCCTCACCTCTCCTCGTGCAGACACACGGTGCAGCCTGACGCTCGCGGAGCCTCCGCACGGCTTCTCTCCTCTCTTTGGCTGAATCTGGTCAAATATCCAAATACGCTGAAATTCTTTCCTCCTCCCCTCTTCTCCTCTCCCCCAAAAAAGCAACATTTGATTTCAGCATGAGGGATCAGATTTTGTAATATTAAATTTGGTCACTTGTCTCCCAGTTTGCTCAAGTCTCTTGTTTTCAGCATGTGAAGTTAATAAATTGCACCTGCTTTCCAGATTGCTTTTAACACTGAGTAGTTCCTGAAGACTGAAATTGAACAGATTGCTACTAGAAAAAGGAGATGGAAAAATCAAAGCTGGTGGGTGCTGAAATCTTAAAAAAAAGAGAAGTATATATTAGAACATTTCCTTAACCAAAATAAATATGTGTGAGCATTTTCTTTCCAGTGCTGGATGCACTCATAATATATGGTTAAATTACAGGCATATGGTGCTCACTGAATTCTCTTAAATATTTTCAATATGCTCTAAATGAAGTGTCAAGTTCTATAATGAATTGGTTTGTTCTCTAGATAGTGTTGGACCTGCTTGTGTTCCTCTGAACTCAATGTGTGTGGGAGGCTCCATTTCTCAGGTGGTGTTCAACTTCTTGCAAGATGGGGGCCCCGCTTTCTGCTTTAGATGAAGTGTGTGACCTGCTTCTAAAACATATTTTTAGTTTTGTGCAAAGCATTCTTTCTCTGAGTCCAGTTAGGTGTCAGCCTAATTCCCACACACCTAAAACACAAATTACCAGGGCAGCAAAGACATGTTCAAATTCCAAATATACTTTAGTGCAGCACAATGCTTAAGATTTTTTTTTTTTAAGAAAAAGCTAGTTAGTGCAGTATTAGGTAGGTCACTCTGGCCACATTCCCAGAATTTAACAGTGGGGGCCTTGTGGAATGCTAAACGATGTGTATAACAGTATTCAGGCTCTCCGTGAGCCAATCCGTCAAAACATTTGCTGCTTTGAAAATGTGTTCTTCAAAAAAAATGGGCATATGGAACTTATTAGACTTATTTGGTGGAGTACAGGCAGCAGAGCCCAAGAGAAGGATAAAAACATTTGAGGACACAATTCCACCTTAAGGTAATAGGATCTCTAAACTGTTCTTCTGCAATCAAATACATACAAAATACAGGCGAGGAACATCCTGGCTGGAGACATCTGACGTTCCAAGCAGTCACAAGACCCTAGTAGAGAACCTCTAATAGCAGAGAGAAGTAGTGGCCTGGTGGAAGCAGTGGCCAGTATGTTTGGTTCTGGTTTCTTGGGCTGAATATGTTGATTCTCGGCTCTTTAGAAGTTTGAGTTGTGTTGAGGGGTTGTGACTCAGGATTTCAGCACCAGAGATTTCTGTGTGCCTGGTGCATTGGCAGTGAGATCAATCCGTCTCCCTGGAGAGGCAGGAAGACAGGGCTGCACTGGAGAGACATGAATGAGGTGCCGTTTTCCAGCACCTGCTTTTTCCTTCTTCCCAATTCCTCGTCCCTGTTGCACAGGCACAGAGTGACCCTGCAGTGAGCAGACCTTCCTCTTGCAGGGTGAAATGCCAGGGCAAATCACCCAGATGACTTAGATAAAACTGTGGCTTTGACAGCCACAGTAAGAGATAGCATCGGGTTTGGTGCCCCGGAGGAGACCTGCGGCAAATCTTTACAGCGAGCTGTGCCTTGGGGAGAGGATAAGAGGGAGATGGAGCAGCCTGCACCAACCCTATACCCTGGGCCTCCCTCCTGGCTGCCCCGACCCCTCTTTGAGCACAGGGTGGTGTCCTGGGCAGCTCCTCTTGGTGCCCCGTGCTAGCCCTGCTCGCTGCTGCAAATGGTTACAAGGGCACAGTTCCTGTGCAGGGCATTACCATGAGATGGTAATTTGGCTTTTTTCTTATAACTCCTGGGAGAGTCCAGCATTGTATCTGTGGAATTATGACCATTTTTTTTTTTTTCATCCTTTAAAACACTGGAGTATGACCCTTGAGACTTTATTTTGTTGGTATTTTCCTTGATGTGCAGTGAGGCCAGATGTGATACTGAGGTGTTCTGCTGGACAAATATGTTTAAAAATAGGCTTAAAATAGGCTTAGGATGCTGGAGGGTGCCCAGCCTATTCTCCCTGGGAATGGGAGACTCCCTGCATGCCAGCAGGCAATGGGGAGTGTGATGTCCCCAGACATCCCTTGGGAAGGATCAATGTCACAGTCCTGTTTCGTGTTCAACCTCTACAACAGGCTAACGCATCCCACCAAACAGGTCTGAGCCCCAAGACATTGCGGAGACTGAGGAGCAGAGAGAAAGGAGAAAAGAGGAAACACCACCTTCAAACACAGCCCTCTGGAAAACCCTTTTCCAAAAAGCTCAACATGATACTTGGCAATATTGTGAGAGTTTGTTTTTGTTATTGCAAGGAATTCAAATGGCAGTGCCCCTATCTACTCCATAGAAATGCTGTATTGCTTTGTTATGAAGGGACCTTGAAATAAGTCACAGCATCCTGGAGAAACTTTTCTTTTTACTTTATTCCTTGAATTTGGAATAAACTCTTGGGACACAAATATTTCTTGGGAACTGGACGCTAGTGTACGAATGGAAACTTTTGAAAAAGGAAATGGCCTGTAACAGGCTTGTGGCTAACTCCACTGCAGGTCTGCTGTGTATGTATGAATCACATTAACTGCAGAGATGTTCCCAGACCCCTTGGCACTGACTTTTCCTACCTGAGAGCAACCATCCTGCTGCGTACAGGAGCTGGATTTTTGCATGGCAGAGACATGACGCTGCAGCCACAGTGCTGGGGCCAGGGCAGTATTTTTGCCTCTATTGCAGACATGAAAGAAGAGAGAGCTGCCTGGGTGGAAGTTTCAGAAGTGCTGTGCCTTGGCCTCCTGCCACCGCTTTTGAAGTCATTCCCGTGGCGTTAGATTGTAACAGAGTCAGAACAATGTCGAGCTCCTTTAAAAAATCCCACCCACCATTTGTAGTGGCTGCTTTTCCCCAGCCAGAGAGTTCTGGTGCTGGGAAGCATCGTGGGATTTTGTAACACTCCCAGCTCGATCCCTCCGCATGAGCTGTATTCCCTCAGGTGAAGCCTCCTCCTGGCACTCACTGCTCCTGGCCCTGGTATCTCCTGCTTCTTATCCCGCCACAGCCGTGTGGGAAGAGCGGTGCCACCCGCCCATGTGGTCCTCAGCGAGAGCCAGGGGGAATATTCCTGCATTGCCGGCATCTGTCCCCTCAGCTGGCTGTGGAGGAGCAGGTTGCTGGGCTTGCTGCTCCTTGCAGCGCTGCAGAGCGCAGCAGCTGGCTCCAGCTCACCGGCTGGAGAGGAGGGATTTTCTTTGCTTTTTGGTTACACCGAATACGGGTTTGTGTTTGAGTGATTCAGCTGTCACACCTCTAGCTAAAGTTCCTCTTCTAGTTTTATGAAGCTTTTAAACTGAATTGGGATTTCTTAAGTCTCACTGCTTTGCTATTCACAGTTCAGTCCTGGAATTACTAAACAAATGAAACATTTGATACTGAGATCCCTCTCTGTTTGACTCTCCGTTGTGGTTAATATCTATTGAGCCGTTAAGCTTTGTTCTGCTCAAGTTATTTTATTTACATAATTGTAATTTATTTTACTTTAGTATTCTGCAGTCAATTCCTAAGGGATTTGTGCCTGGAAAAATTAGAAGAATGAGCCATGTAAGTCCATGAGAGAGGTTATAAAATAAACATTATACCATGTGTGGGGCAACATTTTTTACTGCAAGTGGCTGCTCTCACTTTCTGGCGTTTATACACATGGCCATCTGCTTGAAGGCTGTTTGAAGTGGCTGTATTCCAGCATTTATGTAACTTGCCTGTTGAAAGGAAATGACATCATTTAGTTTCCTGAAGAATATTACCAATGCCAGACCTGAGGAAATAAAATCTACAACAAATAGAAAATGTATTTTTAAACCCTTTTTCCTTTCGCAGTGGGCCACCTCTCCATATTGGTCTGAGCAAGCCTTACAAAGCGGTTCATCTCACACGTTCTGCTGGCCCGTTGGCTGAAATGAGATCAAGAGAGACGGAACCGAATGAATGCAATGGCAAAACCTGTGGCTGCCACTGCATTTGCCTTCTCTGAAAGATATAGGCACAAACTCACAAGCACAGCAACGTCCTAATCAGACAGCGGGAAGACTCAGTGCGTTCAAGTGATCATGAAAGGGCAGCTGTTGTTTGTTGTGCCTGGTAAAAAAAAACCCAAATCCATGCAACTCCATGAATATGAGTTAAGCAATTTAATGCAAACCCAAATTAGGGTTTAGATTGAAAGAAAGTTTATGTTATTGGAGTTTGCATAAAAGCTGTGTATGTTCTGAGACATTTGTTTGTTCCGAGACATTTGTTTTAAACCTTTGCCAAGCTGTAAAGGTTCTCAGCTGGTGATTTCAACTGAGCCATGCTGAGTTACACAGTTACATCACATGAGGGCTTCCTCCTACTGTCTCTGGCCAGGAACTTTTTCAGACTTTCATCTTGGCTGATAATTCCTATTTTTTTTGCCTGCCTTGTCAATAGAAGCAAGTTGTCAAGTGAATAAAGAACAGCTGTATGACCCAGCTATCAGCCCCCAAAATGTAACAAGGATATCTGCTTTTTATGTAGATTGGGTTTTGCATTTGATTTTTTTTCTATGAAAGCAAGATAGACAAACTACACTCTCAAATGGCCAAGTGTGATCAGAAGCTTGAAGGAACCTTTTGAAACTCTTTGTCCAGCTTCAAGGTATTTAATGCTCTATGGTCCTAGTATGAACTACTGACAAATAAGTTGCAGATTCTAGAAGTTATTTCTTCTGGATGACTTTTTAATGTTGTTGGAGTCTGCATAAAGCTAATAAGCTTTTATAATAAAGCTTGTTAGATACTATACAATCTGTTCCAAATTACAGTGTAAATTGGCTTTAACCTACAGCTGTTTATTTAACATCCTTGGGCTACCTGTTCTTCATGTCCCCTATACTTTCCAAAGTTTTTTTATAATACAGTCATCATCTGTATCAAAAGGAAATTGAGATGAGGAGAAAGGTTGACTAATTATGAACGTTAATCATTTATGGAATTCATTTCATTTCCTTTATGTTACTGATTGGCCTTGGATCTTCTCTAGAATATGTTGAAATATGAGGAACAACCCCTGTTGACAACAGCACAAAACCAACATACTGGTAGCCTCTTGGCTTCCCTAGAAGTAAATCTAGATAATATCAAGATGGAGATACCTGCTGTCTGGGAGATATCTGCTAACAAATCCATGGTCTTATATTACAGTAATAATAGGAAAGCCAAATATTATCATAGAAATGAGCAACAAAGGAGCTTATTTTCAGCTGATTAATTATATAGATTTTCCAGACTGGAATAATAAAGGTTGCTGATTAAATGCCAAATTTAATGATGGGTTTTTGTTTGGTACAGATGAACTGCCCGCAGGAATTGTAGCCTTTTTCTAGGTGAGCACTTATGCGTGTAGTTAACCTTGTGACTTCCTGCACGTGGATGTCTCTCTAAATTAAACCCCTACCGAACATTATTAAACCACTGATTGCTATGACACAACACTAAAATTCACTGACATTTTGAACAACTCTTAAATTAGTGGATTGGAAAGATGCAGTTTTAATTCCATCAGCTAAAATCAATATTAGTGATTATCACAGTATTTTTGCTGTTACAGATTCTACACGTAGAAGCACTGCTGTAAAAGCAGCATTCTTTGCAAATGCTCATTGCTCTCCTGCAAAATAGCAGTAAGCCTCTTGAATCACTTCTTAGTCTCTGAAATCGTGTAGTTTTGTAGTATGATCATCTTAGAATCTTAAGTATGTCTGTAAGTATGAACCCAAGTTTGACCAAATCCCCAGAAATGAACGGCTGGCTAAATAGAAGTCTGTATTTTCTCCCTGTTGTAAATACTTGGCGGGTAGCACAGTGAGTCTGAAGAGAAAAAGGACACAAACGTGTAATAAGAAATAGAAAGTTTTGCAAGGGCACATTTTCCCAAGCAGTATAATCCATATTGGACAGATTCCCCTTCTCTTTAATCGCTTCTTATTTTCTGGTCAAAAATGATATAAATGGTTCCGATACCTGCATATGCTGTACATTTCTGTGGCAGGCTGGCAGAGATATTTGTTACTGTGTAGGACACTTCCAGCTTCAAAACCTTTATGATGCTCTTCTTAATATATTTTTATTGTCAAAGATTCAACAGAGAAATGCATGCAGAAAAACAAAGTTTAGTCATCGTAAGTGTGCAAACACTGAGGCCAGGATCAAACCAGGATCACATCGAACCAGGATTCAATCAGTTACGAATTGTGCATGTGTAGAGAGCAGTCCCACTGATAACTGCTGTTCCTCTACTCCCCATAGGTGCCAGCAGAAGTTTTCTGCTTATTAGACCTAGTAAATGGGGTTGTTCCCTGTATTTTATCACTCCAGAAAGCATCTTCTTCAGAGGTCACAGGCATTTGTACATGTAAAAACAGTAAGAATCGCAGTGAAAATACACTGCCATACATTTCTTCCTAATGTATAATCATTTTTAGGCAATCCTTTCTTAAAAATCCATGTGTTCTTCTGAAGCAAATAATTTGCACTTTACCAAGGGACATTTCTTATGACTTTTACAGTCATTAATTCCAGGTAATTCTGATTTCTAGGTGCTCAATTTTTCTTTTTTTTCCCTTTTTTTTACTTTTTTTGGTAGCTGATAGCATACCAAATAGCTGATAGCATATTGGTTCATGGCAGATCCAGATTAGGCACCTAAATATCAAGAAACTTGTTTCTGTTGGCTTCAGCTTTTTTTTTCTATATCTAAAAGAAAAAAATGATTACAGACTTGGCTGAATTCTTAAACAGATAAGCCATGGAGAGGTCAGTCAAAATATCATGTCCTTAGGAAACTATAATAATTGAAAATGCAGATGTATTCGAGTTCAGAGTAGACTAAGAAATGGTGGTATTCTGTTCAGAAAAGAAGTGTCTGAGTTTCATAATTTTGGAAAAATTGAAACATTTTTGTTCTTTGATTTTTTCCTAAAGAAACTAGAATCAACTGGTGTCCTACAGCTCTCCCACTGTTCTGGAGAAAGCCAGAGCTGAAGGAATCATGCAATGGGAAGCAGAGATTCTAACATGGAGACAGTTCAGTTTTAATTTGTGATTTCCATGTTTTTTTAGATTTCTTGCTGAGGACAGGAAAGTCTCATACCCTTGGGACCTCTATTTCATATGTACATAGGGGTTCTGCAGCTAATGTCATCCCCAGAGCCTTCAGTAGAGCTGTGGTTCCAGCTCCATACTGGAGGAAACGTGGATATTTGGGATCCCTAGCTTTAACCTGAATTTGATCCTAAGGTTGCCTCAGAGCAACAGAGCTTCCGGAGGCAGAAGGCAAGCTGGCAGGAAGCAATGTGCAGTCCCCAAAAACACCTTCTTATATTTTTGGCAGGAACAACGTATCATGAAAAATTGCGCCACTTCTGGAAAAAGTAAAAGCCATTAGTATGTCTCCAAGACTTCCATTTGTATTCCTAAATGACTGCTTTGCATTGCAAAAGCACACAACATCCAGGATTTTCTGATGGAGTCACCTCTGCTCTCATTACTATGGCTGTGGTCACAAGCCGAGCAGGATATAAATAGGGCTTTATTCACCCTAAATCCTCAGCATGAACATATTCGAGACATGAATATCTATCCCACAGGAAGAAGCCTGATTCTGGCACTTAGTCCTATTAATGTCAGAGACATACTAGTAGAGTGAATTAACTCTCTAGCTAGCTTAAAAGTAGACTAAAACATTCAACAGAAAATACGAAATTAAAATGTGATTGCAAACATGGTGTGGTACTATTTACAAGCAGTCTCAGATTCTTTTCTGCAGCAGTTATATAATTTAAAGGTTTTGTAAAGATATTTGGTATTTTGAAATTTGGTTTCCTTCCAGCGTGGGATGAAAAAGATCCAGAAATGCTGCAGTTCCCAAGGAAAGAGAATGGCCTCTGCATTTCTGTGTCAGTGCCACCTCGTTGTTCCAGTGCAGGGGACACAGGAAGTCTCAGACCTCTTGTCTGGTCATCTTCAAAGCAGGCTGTCCTGGTGAAGCAGGGATATGGAAGATCCTCTGTGTTTAAAGGCCTCTGTTTTCTGAAAATGCAGGGCTCTGCACTGAGCATCTCCCTGAGGGGCTGTAGGACGGGGCCTTTGTCCATAGGCCACAGTGCTGTCCATTTGCTTCTCCTGGAACATATCTAGAATCAAAATGGTTTTGTGGAATGTTTCAATATCAGAAGATCAATTATCTTCCACAAGTAAAATATAGGGTTTTTATAAACTTTTTTTTAAGACCATCCCTATATTTTTCCTGTTAGTATCTACTCAGATACAAGTAGCAAGCACAAGTGGTAAATATATATAATCAAATACAGCAATAGTTAAGAAATTCTGATGAATTTCTGGGTTCAGCAAGGTTCCAGGAACAATGTCCAGAAAGTATTGTAAAATGCTTCTGGAGAACTTTAAGCAATTTCTTTAAGCAGCATTTTCTAAAAATAGGTTAGGCAGGAGTGACACATGCTTACTCGACAGTTCGGTTTCTGACTTTACTCAATATCTGCTCCCTTTAACAACACATTTTTCACTATCAGGCATTCACAGCCAGTAGCACTAGCACGGGGTGAGATGAGTGCTCTTCCTTTTTAGTGCACCACTTACACAGTCATTTCCGAGGTTCTCCTCAAAAGGACAAGCTTTTGTAAAGCACGTGAAGGAAAACAAGTTCTTGCAGGAAAATTTTATTATTTTTTATTAGAGATAATGCTGGTGTGTTTTCTTGGATAATCTCAGGATTACCAGATGAGAAGATTCAAGTGTCATTCTCAGATCTCAAGTTGTAATTAAAAATACATATGTACTGCTTTCTGAATTCAGGATGTTTGAGTTTGACAAGGCACATTATAGGAGGGGAGCTGGACTGTGTAGTGTTTGCTAGAAGTGGAGAGGAGAGTTTCATAGAGCTACTTGTTTTCTGTCTCCTAGTAAAGGAGAATAGAACTTACTTTACAAACACATGGCGTTGGGAGAGCATTCACATGATGCCGTAACCTATTGTATGTTTATGTTTGACAGCTTGAACACCATTTACAGATGTGTAGTATCCTTTACACTAAGTGCTAAGTTTTATAAGTAACTTTCTAATGAGCTGGTGCTAACTTAGCCCCTTGCTGCCCCTTCAAGAGCACACACTGAAGCCCACCTTGGGCTGTTGGTCGCACATCAGACAAGCTGAAGAACCACCACAGCTGGGGGAAAAGTCACCTCAAATAGTTGAGGGCACAATGATAGATGTAGCTTTCCAGCAGGATCTACTGATATATGTACATAGATGCTTGTGACAGGAGGTGAGAATGAGAAGCTTGTGGCAAAAGCTACGGAGGGTTGGTGAGTCCTTGCCATAGGAAATAGTGTCACCAAATTAGCCATGGCCCAAGACTTCTTGCAAATTAAAGACCATACAGTGAAAACTGGCTTCCAATGTCTGTGGAGATTACTCCCCCAATAAAGCAGGTTTTTTTAAGTCAAAAGCAGAGGCCTTAGCTGGGGTAACGATCTCAAGTACTCGTGCCAGTAGCATTTCTACACCTGAGCGTCCCTCTAGCATCCACGGCCCCAGAAGCGCAGGGAGCGCGTGCCCGCTGGGCCTCTTGGCTCTGCAGCGCGGCGCAGAAGCGCGTTCTTGTGCAGGCTTCAAAAACAGGACGTGACATTCGGAGCAATCGCAGTTTTACGGTGAGTACACGGCTGCTCCCTCCTCATTGTCCCCGCTTCCTGTTTGAGCCTGAAGGAAGTGGCCGGAGGGACGGGGGGAGGAAACCTCGCCGCGTTGCTTCACTGACTGCGTCCATGTTACTTAGGGGAAGAGTGATGAAAACATATCCGAAACCCTGCCAAGGGCTCACAAGAAATATTTGACATCTCACCTCCATCAACAAGCGGGAGTTAAAGGTTAAGTCACACACAACCCAAGCATTTAGAGAAAGGATGTGTTTATGTCATCAGCTTCTGTTGGGTTCTGCTATAGCAGTGTGTAACAGCAGCACAGGTTCTGAGTTACCAGGAAAATACACTTTGCTTAGCGCAATTACCTGTGAACATTGGTAGAATCAATCTGGTCCATGTGTTCATATTTTCACATCCAAATACCCCTTTCAACTCTGTGACCATTCAAATGTTTACAGCAGGAGCGGACAGGGTGGACCTCACTTGCTGCTTTCTTTGCTTATGTTCATGTAGATATGAATTACTACCCAAAAGCTATGATTCTGCATGTAATATCATTTATTATGGTGCCTATCACTATGGAGTTAGACTATCAGGACCATCTATTGCTGTTATGTAATTTATGGAAGTATCAGTTACTTCCAAGAATTCAAACCAGTGCCATTTTTTTCCAAGATAAAGTGCTGCTGTTCTGCAAAGTGAATCAAAGAAATACTATCTTTGTTGCTGAATGCCAAAACACTGCAGAGGCTAGTTCAGTCTGTATAATCCTAATACCTCAGTGGTTATTCTGCAGGAAAAGTGATTCTGCTGGCCTTTCCTGCTCTCATCTGTGGAAAATCAGCTGACTTCAAAGGGATCTGCCCCATGAACTCCTATATTAAGGTTCTTCCTCATTTAATCTCAAGTCAGGCTCAGTGGGAGTTTGCCTGGACAAAGAATCACCCTCAAAAGTGAAAATCACACTTCTTTCAAGGTAACAAATATAATGTTGCATGTTGCTGCAGTCTTCTTTTTGTATGTATGGATCTATGTCACTTATTTTTTATGGATCTATGTCACTTAGCTTCAGCAGACTAGAATAGGCACACCAGACCATTATTTGTGTTTCGTTTTCCCACGGTGCAGAGTCGTAGGAGCTGCCAGAAGACAGTTTACCTTCCCTTCACAGATGGCTAGATTATCACTGCTTAGAAAGGACACCTACATAAACATTTTTTCTAGATTTCTAATTTTTAGATGGCTACTGCTTAGTGAGTTGAATCTCACTGTAAGAACTGAAATGCCTGTGTTTTGCACATTTAAAATTAAAAATAACTTTGGGACAAGAATTAAAGGCCAGCATTAATCCTCTGTGAATGTGTCCCATTCATTAAGAAAAAAATTCACAGCACTCAGTATTATATGCCAACAAGTTGTAGCATGAATATAAACATTGTGCTGGCAGGGAAAGAGTGACTTTTGGAAATATTCCTCTAAGAATAGGCAAAGCTGCCAACAACACCTGCAGAAAACTAAACACTGATAACCTCTAGCCCCCTACAACACAGAAACATGACTAGGAGACCATAGTACAAGCCTATGCTATAACATTAATCTGAGGTATTGTTCTACTTTATTTTTTTAGTGGTGTGCACTAAACACAATATGAGTTGAGATATAGATATTCCACCAGTAGTCATCATTTGTAAAATGAAAGAGTCTGGAAGTTATTCTAGGATGCCCAATTATTTTATTTTTAGATAAATCCTTCTTCATTGGCTATGTTGGATTCCTCCATTCAGTGTTAAAAATATTTAATGATTTTCTCTTTCCTGCACTTATTGTGATGCAAGTCACAAAGGTCAGAGGCAAAGACTCTGAGTAATACTGAGAAAAAAAGACTATATATATATGCTGAAAAGAAGGCATGAAGATGGTTGATCTGAGGTTTATATACCATTATCTCCTCACATTAATGTCTCCTTAATGCCCAATTATAAACATTTTTTTGGAATAATTTCCAAAATTTTATTGGAATAATTTCCAAGTTGTCANTGATGCAAGACACAAAGGTCAGAGGCAAAGGCCCTAGTACTACTGAGAAAAAAGACTATATATATATATATATATGTGACTGGCTGAGTAGATGAGGGCAGCAGTGGATGTCACATATCCGGATTTCAACAAGGTTTTTGACACAGTCCCTCACAGCNGTCTCCTTAATGCCCAATTATAAACATTTTTTTGGAATAATTTCCAAAATTTTATTGGAATAATTTCCAAGTTGTCAGCTTTCTTGTTAAAAAATAAAGTGTTGATACCAGATCTGGGAAAATAATCCCAGTGAGAGTCTGTAACTTCTGCAACAAAATTACTTCCCTCCTCCCATCTCTAGGTTTCCTGCTAATGCATCTGAAAAGTGCATTTAGCTTCTCACACAGCCAGAATATGGTCAGTCAGATATGCTTTCTGTGTTGCTGCTTTCCAGGATTAAATCTTCTACCTTAACAGTGTGCCATTTAGCTATATTAAATTTATGGTGCTGAAATGAATATATCTTAAGAAGTCATTCAGACAGTCCTACATATAGGCTATGTAAATATAAACTCACATCTCAATTACATCTCCGATGAATTATAGTGATAATTGCTACTACTGCTAGGAGTTTATACATTTTCCTCTTTTTTTTTTTTTGATAAAGGCATTGATTAACAAACTGAGTAGATCCTTTTAGAAACACACATTTCCCCTTCAGAGCTACTTCTGGTGATATGACAGCTACCTAGGACTTCCACAAGACAACAGTGTTTGTGTTCATTGTGTTTCAATACTTTTCTGATGGCAATCAATCCTACTCTTTTCATGACGTTGCCTGTGGTGGATGTTAGCTTGCCATTTCATTTACTGTTACTGAATACAATTTGCAAAATGCTTAAGATTCTCTTTATCTTTTGAGGGAATATAAATTATTTAATTTTTACCAGAGGATGAACATATTCCAAATTCAAATTCTTTCCAAGTTTGATACAAAGATGTTTTATATAAAACTGTTTTGTCTGTGTCCATGAGCAGTTATTGTGATCAACAGTTTTATCTTATTGATTAAATTGATTTGCAGATCTGGAGTTAGGAAGGGATTTCCCCATGCATAATGTTGACAAAATTTGATATATTTTTGAGGCCTCTCGCATATGGAGTAGACGGTGTAGACATTTTGATCAAGTATGCTTAACTATTTCAAGAGCATGGATGCTTTTGGTAACTTTGGAAGACCACATGATGGTGGAATAATGTCTTCTAGTTCTTTATGCTTAAATATCTCTTTTTAGTCTATTTTTGCCTTTAACTTTGAAAAATTGGATCTTTCAAAGCACCCAGTATGTACATTAATCAGAACTCTGCTCTATTTTCACATGGGGAAAGCATCAATTAAATTATATTTATTATTCTATTCATACAGTACCTGAACCGCCGAACTTGGTGTTCTGTAGATGAACACATTTTTTTCCGGTATGCTGTAGCAGCTAAGGGACTGCTCTTTCTATTTCCTAATCCAGTTCGATAGCCTATTGCAGTCTTAGCATTATCCCAGTTTGCGAAGTGCAATTTAATATATACATTAGTATATAATAGAGATCTTGTCCCTGAATTGTCTGTAACTTTAAACCATATAATATCACTGCTGTCTTTCTTAATAATCTGTAACCAGTGAGTTTAATATCCAGTCATGTGAGTCATACCACTGAAATTAGGTCATATCAGCTAGCTCAAATTTCTTTTCTGAAATTTATATTTCTAATTCTCTTGACTCCTAGAATGGTTATAGCAACAAAGGTTGTTTTTTTTTTCTACAGGTCTTGATGTTTCATCCCTTTAAATTTGCTCATTTGTATTTCCAAGTTCTTCTGCACAGCCTAGAAGTTACCTAGGTTATACTTTCCTTTTACAGAGGTGAAAGTAGTCCAAAACCTATCAATTATATCCTCCTAGGAATAGTGTCACATTTATCTATATATTTGGAGTAGTTTCACTGAAATTAAGACAGTTTTCCTGGTTTATATTTCTGTTAGAATTGGCCCTGTTACATGGGTATATCCAGCAGAGGATTAAACATAGGTAGGGGAGGCTAAAAGGAGAGAGTAACAAGCATGAATATCTATGTGTATTTTCATTGACAGTCACATTCATCTGGTGCAAAGAACCAGTTTCCTCCCTGGATATAGGCAGGCAGTAAATGATACTCACAATTTATACCTGGAATAGATGAAGTAGGAACCACTTGTAAAACTAAAGTGTTGTTATAGTAACAAGGAGACAAACACATCTTAAAATAGACAGACTGATTAGCTGAGTTAATAATAGTCTTTTCCCACCCGATTTGAAGAAAAATGCAGTTCAAATGTATCCAGCTGTCTGCTTAACCATATTTCAGAGCTTGTGGCTGTTTAACTCATATTTTCAAATGTTTTTCTCAATGAGAATTCATAAATCACTACTTCTGAGTAAATCAGGGCAGAAGTTGATTTTTGTCTTTGAGGTTATTTAATAAAGTGGCTGTGTTTTTGCCGAGTTAAATTGTTCCTGTACTGAACACAGGATGTCACATATGGGGGATAATAGATCCTGAGCAGGTTTAAGACTTTGCAGAAGGAGACTATCTGTCTTCCTACTTGGTGCACTCAGTGCAAGTTCTTTGGCTTCTCAGTTTCCTTTGCAGGCTCACTTAATAGGGGCTGATGTTGAATTTCTAGAAGCATTATGAAAGTAGATATGAGCTGTGCTGGAGCAGAACTTGCGTACCTCATGCAAGCTTACTGTACTCATGCAAAAATCTTTTTTGATTTGATAGATCAAATGCTAAAGTTGAAGATATATGTGAAGGTGACCTTCAGACATCTCTACAGAAGGGATTAAAAAACTGGTGATCAAGGAAGGAAAGGGGCACAATGGTGATATAATGGCAAAATAATATCTGCAGCCCCAGGAAGGCCAAATGAGGAGTGTGTGTGAGGGAACGTGTGCATTGTCTTTTGTGGAGCACTGTACAGGAGGTCTCTAAACACTGCAACTGA
>VWPW01006121.1:6422-40448 GCA_013389825.1 Crypturellus undulatus
GCCCGCGGGGTCTCCATGGCAGCCTCGCCGCCGACGCCGAGGACCTGCTGAGGCGGCGGCTGCGGGCCTCGCTCGGCCCTGCTCGGTGAGGGGGCGGCGGAGGGCGGGGCTCGGCCGGCGAGCGGCCGTTGGCCCTGAGGAGGCCCGCGGTGAGGCGGTTGAACCGGCGCGCGGCGCCCAACGGCTCCCGCTCCGCGCTCTGGCGGCCGTTGCCGGGACTTGGCGACGGGGCGCGCTCTGCGGCGGCGGTTGCGCCGCGCCGATGTTGCCGAGCGGAACCGAACCTGCCAAATTGTGACTCCGGAGCGGCCGAGGCCGTGAGCCGCTTCCATAAGGAACGTTCCTGCTACTGCTTCCCATCTCAAGTACCAGCATCCCGGGCCCTCTCCCACTAACACCCAACACGGTGTTTCCCAAGGCTTGTCTGGCGTTATCCTGGCGTTTTCTTGTTCCTCTGTCTTGCCGTGACAATTAATAGCAGTAACAAGCATATAACAACAGTACCGTTTTGTACTTTTCTGCCCTGCACTAATGATCTTCGTTAAAATGAAACATTTAATAATCTGGATTATGCTAGCAGTTCCTCATTTGATGCCTGGTTTTGCTGCACTGCTGTAGTTAGTAATCAAAACAACATTTTAACAGAAAGTCAAAGCATTCTTACTAATTTGGCCTTGGCTATCCCGAGAAGCTTGGCAAGCCGAAATAACAATAAATGAACTATAAGTGATCTGTTCTAGCAAACGTACAAAAGCCTGCTTTACCAGCAGGCAGTGCTTTACTTGTGACACTGTTGGGTAGCAAATTGTGAACAAGTGGTTCCCTATCATTAACTAAGCCTGATTTCCTATGGATTATGTGTCCTACATCCTGTACCTACATCCTGTACTCTCACTCTAGTAATTCTGCTTTGTTCCCCCCATGCAAACTAGTCTTTTGAGCTCCCTCTTCCATCGCTGTCATAGCCAGTCCTGTGAGCACTAGCAGGAGAGAAGCTGCTCGTGCTGTAGCTGAGCCTGGTTTGGTGGGTGCTGATTAACCATTTGGAGCAGTTTATCTGGAGCAATATAGCCCCGTGGACTCATATTGCAGACTTTCCTTCAGCAGGAACATGGATTTGGACCCATCTCCTCAGCCTTCAAAACCATATAAAACTAGACTGAATACGCGGCCCCTATGTTTCTCTCAAGTTTAACTGAAGTGGATGCCAGCAGTTACTGAGCACATGTGACTTGGATGGGGAGGGAGGTGGACAGGCACCCTAGAAGCATTCAACCTTGTTTCCTTACAAACACATTTGCTAAAACACATTTATAGTTTGAAGAGCTTTAATTGTTACAACAACGTTACTTTGTGTCATTGTACAAAACACTTCATTTATAACTACTTTCAGGAGCAAAATATAATGAATGATAATCCCAGCTCCTCCCTTATCCCATGCTTGTCAGGCAGAGGATGCACTGACACACTAGCTCTTTTTTAGGCTTTTACGTTTGATGTATTTGACCCTGCACGATCCCTTGTACTGAAAAGAATGCTCAGAAATCGGTACCTTTTCTAGTAGTGGTCACTGTTATTTCTCTACCAGGTTTCCCTCGCCCATCAAGAATCAAGTGACTTCAATCTGTGCTCAGAGAACAGTGTCAAGAGGATCTGAAAGCTTGTCAATAACTGTAAGTAAATATATCTAGGCTGGCAGGAACCTTTTTGCCTGAATCAGGTTAGTGCTGTTAGTGGGTTTTTATAAGATTTGTAATTACTTTATATCAAATAAAATAATATCAAATAAGCCAAAGACTCATGCATAAAACTGATTATTTTAACCTTGTGTTTCTAGGCTTTTCTGCTTTGTGTTAGATTGTGTTTGATTAAGGCAATGCATGCAATTAATGTGTGAATTTGTAAGTATACGCATCGCTGAGAAATATCACAATCAACAGACAAAATCTGCTGTGATCTAAAAACTTTTTAGCATTTGTTTGACTTCAAAAAGATTAAAAGGTGGATTCAAAAAGATGACTTGAAATTAAGCACACATGAAATAGTTTACTGGTTCTGGGATGTAAATGCAAAGATCTTATGGTTTCCTGTTATTTTTTGTTAACTGGAATTAATTTCTCCCTGCCCAATAACATTTCTGTTCAGAAATTAGATGGTGTTGGTTACCGGAGCTCTTGATTTGCTTACTTGCTTTTAAAACTTTGAATTCTAATGAATCTTGCAGACACCCACTTTCAATCTAACTGTAGTGGGTCTTTGATAGCCATGTTAAAAGCAGAAAATACCGGAAGCTGCAAAATAATTTGTTATTCCTAGTTTTACTGCAGAACAACATGCAGTTCAAAATGGCAGATGTTACTGAAAGGAATTTCAAGCTTTAGCCAGTGCTGGCCATTGTCGCTCTTTGCCACGGAGGGAAATGTTGTTATTTCCAGTTTCCTTATCCACAGGTTTTCTTTCACTGTATTGCCCTTTCCCGTTTGTGGGAGAAGAGCCATGAAGAACCGTTCCTCATCTCCCCCCTTGCACGTCCATGTGGATGAAAACACCCCTGTCCATGTCCATATTAAAAAGGGTCAGAAAACAACACCTCCAAAATGCCAGGTATGAGTGTGTAGCTGCTTGTGTGTCCTCTGCAAATGAGGAAAGCGAAGGGTCCTAGAAACACCACCCAGTCTTCAAGGTTTGCTTTTGTTTTTATATTAGAACTGTAAAACTCATTGCCGTATTAACTTTATTCATATTCAACGATGATTTATCAGTAGCATTTTCTCTAAGACTATTTAGGTATGATATTGAATATACACTTAGTTTTCATGGCTTGCTTTATAATGTTAAAATTTATGGTTGTGTAAAGTGTTGCTTCTGTTAATTTTTAGATAATATTTAAAAAAATCTTACACATATTTAAACTTTGCATTTCATAGTCCTCTACATTACTATTTAGGTAAGTAAAACAAATGACTTAGAGTAGAGCCTCAGCCATTCAAATCCTGAAATAAAACTAATCTTTCAGTGTTGAGTCCTATCAAGCAGAGGCGTTGTACATTTGCTAACAAAAAAATTTCCTGTCCTTTTACCTGAAGCGTGGGGAAGTCCTGCTCCAATGCTGTGTGGGTCTGGGGATTTCTTCCCTCTTATTTCCTTGAATTTGTGCCATGATAATCAAACATTTGGTTCTTTTTTGGCTTAATCCCCAAACTCTTTCTTTAACAAGAACAACAAAAGAAAAAAGAAAGAATAGCCCCACATATTGTATTAAATTAAGTACTTAGAAAAAAAGAGAAGCTTGATTTAAACCAACTTCTACCATCTTCCTATTTTGGAATGTGGCAAAGAGGATTTCTTGGTAGCCTTATCTACAATAGACTAGGAGCTGATAGTGAAGTAGAATGGCTCGCCATATGATATCCAGCCTTTCAGATGGATGTTATGTGAAAGTATCCTCAAAAGGTGTTGGAATTTGCTAGCTCATTCTTCCTCATATCTACAGATGTTCCAAACTCTCTATTAATTTGTGTGCTTATTGCCAATGGCAAGTATCATAATGGAATAAGGACTGACAGTGAAATCAATTTCTCCTTTAGTGAAAAGACTTTAATTTTATTTTAGTTGGAGCCCCTCAAATTCAATTCAATTAAACATGGATATACTGGTAAAACACTTCAGGGGCTTTTTCTTCCTTTTTTTCTTTTTTTTTTCCTTTCTGGTAGGGCTGCTGTTTTAGGACCTGAATCTAAAATGAGGAAGGGATATCGCAGGTGCTTCCTGTTGCACCTAAATGGATCGTATTACAATTTTTTTTGTTTTCTTTCACACAGAGGACACTTGGTATATTTTTTCTATTTTTTTTGTTTTGTTTTGTTCTTGCCCCTACTTCCCCCAAGCCTGCCAGGTGAGTAAGGTTCTCATTGCATCACAGGCACAGAGTCCTCCATGATGTCACAGAGTTGCTATGTGATAAATAGCAAGAATGCACCCCTCCTGCCATTCCGTCACCTGAATATGCACTAACCTTTCCTTCTGGCTGGTGTTTCCCCCGTGACCGCTGCATCCTCAGCTAAGATGAGCTGCCTGATCTGGTGTATCATGTGAAACACTAGGTGATATTTTTGCACCCTTGAGCTTTCTTTCATTTTAATGGCACTGAAGATTTAAATGATTCTTATAAAGCCTGTGACTTATCTCATTTTATTCTTTCCCCTTCTTCAGCAAAAGCACAAACAGAGAACAAGAGGGGATACTGTGAGCATGCGCCGAAATGTCCGGGTGAAAACTAAGGCCCCCTGGGTGCCCCCAGGCAAAACATCTGTCCGGGAGACCACCTACAAGTGGGAGGTATGGCTGATTCTGCTTCTTCTTTAAAGAAAACTTTCAGATTTATCTGAGGATGAAGAAAATGAGTGTATAATGGCAGGCTGGAGGAAACTGTACTCATGTGAGAGAAGGGCACTGTCACCTTGCATCCATTTAGGTATCTCATACTTATCCTTTTCACTTTTTCATAAATAAAAATTGATGGCCATCTCATATGTTTCTGTCTCAGCACAAAACAAACAACAGAAAAATCTTTTTGTTTATTATATTTCACTTCCTTCAAAATCTCATATGGAGCATAGAAGGGAACTGCTTCTGTTTGTCTTTTCTGAAATGTGGAGCATTTGTGTAGGAATGTGTAATACTTTTTCATAGCTCAATAATACTGTCTTTTGCACTACTGGATCATGCTAGATGAGAATTTGAATTTTCATTATTTTTTCTTTTTCCTGTTTGAATGTTAAAGTTTCCCTTGTGTGTGCTGGATTTTACCTTCCTGTGCTCTTGACCTTTCCCTGACAGACATGAAAGAGCTCTGTTCACATTTTTTTTCTTCCTTTCTTCCTTTCTAATATTCTTGCTAGTGATATGAACTGGTCTCTCTTTTTGGAGGAATTAAGGTTAGAACATTGTTTATAATTTTTTATATTAAAAAAAATGCTGCCTTTTATTGCTTTTCTACCAGGGACCAACTCACCGCCTAGAAATTACACCTTCAGATTCAGAAAAAATGTTGTCAGTGATGCGCCTTAGTGACCTCTCTACAGATGAGGAGGATGCTTTTTGCTGCAAAATGAGTGAATATGAAAAGAAGATTGATAGCTTGATGAATGTGGTGGGAACGCTGAAGAATGAGGTGAGGAGACTATGTAAAGGCCCAGAAGCTCAGGTTTTGTAGCTGATTGTTTGGCAAGAAGAGACTGGAGTCCTGTCTTGGTGGAATGGAAAGCTACCCAGGTCCTTAGTTAGTTGTGTTAAAGAGATTAATGCAATTTGTTTAAAGAGCTCATCTGCATAATGAGAAACTTACTAATGTCTACTATGAAACATTTGATACCTTATTCATTTAAAAAAGTTTTGCTTCATTTCCCAAATAATCCTGCTCCTGGTCAAGCCTAAAATCTGAAAACTGGTCATTTTTGAAAGTGAAAAATAATTGTATAATGATGGTTTATTGTCAGAGAATCCACTTATTCAAAAAGACTGTTATAATTCTCTTTCCAAGTATGCAACACAATGATGTGTTCTGCAGCTGAACAGCCTCCTAAGTGCTTGATAGCATTTAGGAAATGGATAAAGGGGTTCCCAGTCTCCATAAGATGCTCTATGGCGGTAGCAAACTGCAGTTTTATTTTTCGTCTAAATTTACACTGAGGACTGGAGATTTTGTATTCCTGTTGCTCTGAGTTCCTTCCCTGTTGGGTCTCATGGACAAGTCACATTTTATGGTTGATTACAAATTTTGGTATCTAAGACTCAAGCTTTTAAGGAAGCTTGAGTCTTCCTATTTCCTGTTTGTGGGACACAAGTTATTTCCACAAGTGGTAAGTATGTCCTTGTGATCTGTCTGGAAGTATCTAGACAAAAAAAAATGTGGTCCTTTGCTATTGCTATTTGAATAGCTGGCTCAGTGATTTGAGATCTCTACCACTCAAAAAGGAGCTGTTTTGTCTTAAGCTCTATTTAAATATATCTTCATCAGGCCAANTCATGGACAGGTCACGTTTTATGGTTGATTACAATTTTTGGTATCTAATTTAAAGCTAGGAAGCTTGAGTATTCCTATTTCCTGTTTGTGGGACACAAGTTATTTCCACAAGTGGTAAGTATGTCCTTGTGATCTGTCTGGAAGTATCTAGACAAAAAAAAATGTGATCCTTTGCTATTGCTATTTGAATAGCTGGCTCAGTGATTTGAGATCTCTACCACTCAAAAAGGAGCTGTTTTGTCTTAAGCTCTATTTAAATATATCTTCATCAGGCCAAGATGCAGAAACAGGAGGAACAGCAGCAAAGGACAAAACGTCTCCTAGAAGAGCAGAAAGAAGAACTGAATGAGGTCACTCAAGAGCTGGTGGAAACAGAACACGAGAACACACTGCTCAGACGCAATATTGAGCGCATGAAAGAGGAGAAAGATCTGACCGTGTAAGCACCAGTTCTCCGGTTTTGCTACCAACAGTGGTATTTGCAGGGCACTTAGCTCCCTCGTTGCTAACATCACATAAAGCTGCAGTTTATACTCTAGATTTGACCGGCAGTACTACTGAAGAAGGAACATTCTTGTTTTGTTTTGTTTTTCTTTTGTATTGAGTAAGGAAAATTCAGATGGTGGCAGCTGCAGAGAAGAGCTCTAATACGATTATTAACATTGAGAAAAATGCTTTGAGAGCAGCATGAAAGAGGTTGCCTTGAATTGGTCTACTAGAGCTTATCTTGGCTCTGTTACTAGTATTTTAAAGGTCAAGAGGTGTCATTTGGATTGTGAAAATGTTGGTACAGGAACAAATGAATAAAGATGGATCTGAGAATTAGAGGAGAATTTCTGACCTTTGTAGAAGTCATACTGAGACAAGAGTGACGGCCTGTGGGAGGAGTGAATTATGTTTTTCTTTTGTGACTGTAAAAATCCCTTTCAGTTTGAGGTACTTGTATCTGCCTCATGTCTGAAGAATTAAGGAAGCTTGTGTTATATTCCCCTTAAGAAAGATCACTTCGAAGTTAATACTATGTATGTTCTTCTGAAAACTCTGTGTATGCTTCTGAGACTTTCAAGTACCTACTAAAAATTCTGAGCTATAGATGTTGGTGTACTTTCCTGCTCCGCATTCAGACATCCTTCATTTGGAGGCTTGTTTCTGGTAGTGGCTTAAGTGCCTTTTCATGGTTGAGTTCCTAGCAAACTCCTGGAATCTCCTGGCTTCTATGAAAACAGCTTCCACACTGAGAGAGGTGGTATCTTAGGTGGTACTTCTTTAAAGCTTTTGTACTCCTGTTAAAGGGTTTTTATCCCTTTTAACACTGGAAACACTGTATCCATAGTGGCTGGTAGAACTGTCACAGCTACTTGTTGCTCTGATAACTGAATTCTCATTACAGACTACAGAAGAAGTGCTTGCAGCGTGAGAAGGAGTGTCTGATGTCCAAGCTGAATGAAGCAGAGAGGGATGGAGCAGCAGCAGCCAAACAGATTGATGCTCTGAAAGATACAATTGGGAGACTCAACATTGTAGGTGTTGGCCATTTTTGTTCTTGCCTTTATTACACTGCCCTGTTATACTGCTGATTCAAAACTAATGCTCATGTTACTAATTCAGAGAAGCATAAGGAAATTTAGAGGGTTTTAACATGCTTAAGGTGTTTGCTAAATCTGTTGGGAATTGGGATGTTTATTTGTAGCATTCCAACACCCTTCTGCATATGCAGTGATGACTATTGCGCTGCTTACGCTTGTGTCAGCTTCACGGCTTAATTCCAAGCGAAGACGCTGCATGTGAGCACATCTCCCTTTTTCTTAGGAGAAACACATGAGCAGCTCAGATATTAACACACTGACAAGACAAAAAGAGCTGCTGCTACAGAAACTGAGCACCTTTGAAGAAACCAACCGGACACTCCGAGAACTTCTTAAAGAGCAGCAAACCCGGGAGGTGAGCGGTGCTGTGTGCTTGAGCTGGGATGACTACGGGAGGGAAATACTGTCTTGTGGCCTGAAAATGGAGCTTGAGTTTGGGAGCTTTTAACTGTTGTTTGTTCTCAACTTTGCTGCTGGCCTTGTGTAATAAAGGATGGATTGTTTCATTCTCTCTGCCTGCTTCAGTGAAGTCACACTGGGATTTTGTAGCATCTAAGTCTTTTATTGCATTAAAAGG
Organism: Crypturellus undulatus; assembly: GCA_013389825.1. Classification (NCBI taxonomy): domain Eukaryota; kingdom Metazoa; phylum Chordata; class Aves; order Tinamiformes; family Tinamidae; genus Crypturellus; species Crypturellus undulatus. Next base: position 14,611 of record VWPW01006121.1, read on the forward strand.
CTCTACTGTCTGGCCAAGTTTTTCTCATCTGGGTACAGCTGTGTTTGCAGATCTTATACTGGTAGCTGTACAATACTCCCCATTGGTTCTGTCTTCAGCATCTCCACCAACACTTCTGCTAATCAGGCTAGGCTGAAATACTACTGCTGTAGTTTTGTTGCCTGAAGTCTGAGAACTAGAGCATGTTCATAAGGATGTTTGAACATAAGGATGTTCAAAATATTATTTCCACAACATGGACTGTACAAACAATAAACAGAAGTGGAAATTACTATTATTTCTATAGCTTATATCCCATTTGAGTAAAAGCAGGCCAATGGTAATGATTTTATCAGATTCTAGTGAGCATGGAGAAAAGAACTAAGTGCCATTTTGTGCATTTTCCTCAATAGTGAAAGTGTTTTTAAAGATCTTAAATTGATCCAAAAAGAGGTGCTTTTTAATATCGTCCTTGATAGGGAAAAGAGGAAAAGCTTTTGGGGATCTGATGTTACGTAAAACATGTAGCCAAACTAATGCTTTTTGGTATCTTCTGAGAATTGCTGCTGCAACAGGAGGAAGATGGTTGATTTCCCCAGTTCCATCTAAAGAATTTATATAAAATACCAATTTGCTTTGGAAGGCTGGTTCTTTGTCAATAACAAGTGAACGTGACTTCTGGGTTAACAATTTTTCTTGCATATTCCTTTTGTAGAAGGATGCTCAGAAGGTATTGGAGCAGCAGGGAACACTGCTGAAAAGGCTGGCTGACGCAGATGCAGAGAAAGTGGTAAGCAAGACAAAAGCTGCTTTTTTTTTCCCTAAGGAATGATAAAGCAGATACCTGAAAGTGCAAACTCTTCTTTGACATTTGTTCAGCCAAGTTTTACACCAATGTCAAAAAAGGTTATTGTTCCCAGTGAGAGGCATGACATTGTCCCTCTGATTGACAACCTTCTATGCTTCATAGTGTTTAGATCTTTATAGCCATAAGTGTACTGCGATGCTTTACAGCACTCAACTGTAAAAGAAAAGAGGTGCTGATATTTCTCAGTAGAAGCATAAATGATTTTGCTTACTTTTTCATATGGTACTGAATGTACAGAGCAGGAATTGTGCTATGTGTGTCTTTAAAAAGAAATCTCTGGAGGTGGGGAAGAAAATATCTATCACTAAAATAGCCCTGACAGCTGGGATAGAATTTTACAGTTTTCACTATGGAAATCATCTTGGAGATAGTAAAGCACAAAGAGGACAGGTTTTCTGTTCCTGCTTCTGGTATCGAGTGCGTGAGTTTCTTAGTGCCAGTTTTTGTTTGTTGCCTTATCTGTAAACTGAAAAGTAGGTCCGATATTGCCAGAAGTTTCTAAACACTTTGAAACGTGAGCAGTGCCTTTTTTGACTGTGGAGTGCTAGTGCTAGTAACTAGTACTGTTAGGTTCTGGTTCTTGGCTGGCCTTGTTACACAGCTGCATTGGCTTCCCCTTTGCTTTCTCCTTGAGAAAAATTGAGAGCGTTTTATCCTAGGCTGTGGAAGCTGTTGCTGTGGATACCAGACTGAGAGTTCTGTGCATCAGAGGGACTTGGGAGAGAAGCAATTACACCTCTTTCCCTCCCCCTCCCAACTTATATGTTTTTTTTTTTCTTAAAATGTAAGTGGTGCTTTGTTTTCTAGCAACTCCAGATGATGCTTCAGGAGAAAGAGAAAGAGGTGGATGACCTCACCGTTCAGATACGGACAGAGAAGGTAGCTTCCTTCATCTGTTCTCCCCTTCCTACTCTACCCTCCGGCTCTGCAGAGGCACAGATAACCCAGCATAGCTCTGGTCTCGTAGACAATTATTCTTTAAGAGATCAGGTGACTGGCTCCCATAAGAGCAGACAGAGCCACATGTTTCCCCCACAGTTATGAATTTAAAATTTTATTAATAAAAATTCCATCACAAAGATGACCAGGTAGTATTCTCTTTTTGCCCAGGCTTATCCATAAATTGCCTTTCTGTCTAAGGTTCTCCTGGTCTCTAATGTCAAATTTCACGTTGTTCCTTTATACAGGACGTAGAAGGGAAATGTGATGGAAAAGACCAGATGTGATGGATATTTTGTCTAAAACAAATCTTTTAAGCTAATTCATTCATATTTGATGTGAAGGAAATGGCTGCTCATTTGTTGCTTGTTTGGGTGGCAAAAGGAGCTAGTGAGGGTCCATCTGAGGAAAGTGAAGGTGGCTGGAGATAGTTTCAGACTGCTGCACTGAATGTTCACAGAAGAAAGCGTTTCTTCTACTCATTTGCATCAAAAGAAAGAGCGTGCCCTGTTTGTTTCATATTTAGGACCAGGCAAAGACGGCGTGTGAGCTCTCCAAATCTATGGAGGCTGTGAGAGGCCATTTACAAGCACAGCTGCGAAATAAAGAAGCTGAAAACAACCGTCTGAGTATCCAGATCCGGGTACGTTTTCAGTGGTTGCAGGATTGTCTTTTCATTTACATTCAGGATTAAAATCTGCTGAAAAGGGAAACAGAATTCTCCAACTATTTTTCTGCTTTGCCTGGTAGACTGAAGTACGACCCAGTGCTGTTTATGTCATGTTAGTATACACTGTGCTTCTTAGGTGAAGTAAGAAAAGAAAAACCTTTTCACTTCTGACGGCATGAGGCAAAATCATAAGCTTAGATTTTTTTTTCCAAGTTGATTAATGTGTAAATAAATGTAATATGTAATGTGGTTAAATCAAGTATCAAGGCAGTTGTAAACTATTTAATTTGTTTTCTTGGAAAAAAGCGCTGTGCCATGAGTTCCTGTATTTGATTTCACTTGCAGTTAATGGTGAGGAGGATGTTCCCCTTGTCTATCTTGATTTAAAGTCTTATGCTTAACTTATCCGTTGATGTAAAGAACATAATTGTGATAATGGTTTGGAAGAGCTTTAATTCTCTTAAGGAATATAGCTTAATATAGCAATATTATTACAGGTGAGCATTTGGGTTAAAACAAGGACAAGCTACAAGGGTAGCTTGAAAGGCTGTTTGCCAGTTATCAGTTTCGATCAGGAGAAAAAAATGGTATTCTGAACACAGGAGCTCATGAAAAAAGAAATTAAGGGTCTTTCAGAAACCCTACAATTAGCAGGAAACATTGAGATAATTTTAGTTTTGAAGTACCGAGAGGTCAATAGAGTTGCCCTCCTTTTAAATGAGGTCGCTGTTTGCCTCATTTCTTTTGAGTTTTAGAGGCATTTGAGGGAGTCTACTTTTTGATTCTGGTATGTAAAATCTTTTGTATCAAGATGGAAATACTGGATATAACTTCTGCTTTTTTAACATTTGCAAAAGTTTTTTAAAAAAGAAAAGGCTTTCCTAAAGACTTTCTTAGTTTTGGCACTTCAAACTTTTTTTTTTCTGTATCATTACTTTGCAAGTTGCAGTGAAGTGAGTTGTTTCTGTGCATCTAGAACAAGCTGTAACTTTTTGTTTAAAAGCAAAAAACATTGGTGTTGAGCATATAGCTTTTTCAGTGTTACAGAGGTCATTCTGACATGTTTGCCAGTGTTAGGATTGTGTAAATAAAATGAGATTACAAGTACCTTCAGACTGAAAGCTTGAGGGCTTATGCCAGTATCTTTCCACGCTTGCTAGGAAAATAGTTGACCATTTGAGGATTTGGGTACAAGGTGGTTGGTTATTCCTTGTGCCATGCTTCTTCCCCACTGCAGAATCTGGAGCGCAGTGGAGCTCAGCATAAGGTAGAGGTGGAAAATATCATGGAACAGCTGAAGGAGGTAAGGCAGAAGGCAGACCGTGATAAGGAGGCCCTGAAGAAAGCCATCCGTGCCCAGAAAGACCGTGCAGAACGGAGTGAGGAGTATGCAGAGCACTTGAATGTCCAGCTGGCAGAAAAGGTACCTGACAGTAGGAGAATGGGGGATGTCTCTTCAGATCCTGCATCTAAATCCTTGACTTTTGGTAGCAGCCCTGGGGAGAGAATCTGCTTTCAACTAATGAGATTTATTTTTGTCCTGATGCTTTGGCCCATTTATGCTAAGTTTAGAACAAACCCAGTTTTCTGAGCTGTCTATTATTATTCGCTGCAGTAACTTAGGAGATGGAATAACTTGGATCATACTAAATTAAGAGATCTGATTTTTCATCTGGTTCTCTAGTATAATCCAAGGGTTGATGAAAGCCAATAAAGCATTGTGGTTTTGCCTGAAAATGTGGAATGGAATTGGCTGTTAAACAAAAAGCTATGCAGGACAGAAAAGTATAAACAGTTAGAGATGCACTGAAACTTCCTGATGAAAAAGATTGCCAAAGGATATCAAACAAAAGCAGAAAAGTAAGATGAAGACAAGGACATGAATGTGATGCTACCTGATTCTTCCCTTCTTTAAAATTCTTCCCCTTCTTTAAAATTCCAGGGACCAGAGCCTCGACTGAAATCTTAACCATGCTTTGTATTTCTGGTAATTGATTTGCTGTCTTCAAAGAGGATTCCCCTTTCTTTGCTTATTATGTGTACTGTCTGATATTAATATTGTGGAATGGCTTCTGTAAAGGATCGAGAAGAATTGAAATAAGTCTCTTTGATAAAGCCTTGGTGAACTCCACACACATATCAGTGTTTCACCATATTGTACCAATTATGTTTTTGTCATTTTTGCTCTCTCATATATTATATTTCCTTCTTTTAACAGGACAGTTATGTTGCTGAGGCACTGTCTACTCTGGAGTCCTGGAGGAGTCGCTACAACAAAGTAGTGAAGGACAAGAGCGACCTCGAATTGGAAATTATTATGCTGAACAGGTTAAATAAAAAATTAGTGTGGAGAAACTGGCAGAAGTGGGGATGAGTTCCTAGTTCAAGAATGAATCAATGGAATTTCCAAGCTTGTCTGTAAATATCCAGGAAAACAAAAACGTTACTATCTAAAAGTTAGAGACTGGAGAGAGAGAGAGAGGGATGTGGTGTCTGCTGCTGGATTGTCACAACGAAGGGCTTTCCAATGTTTAGATATCTTCATTCCTTTGGCTCTCTGTGATTCTTTAAAATAATTTAAGGATTAAGCTTAATTAAAAATCTCCTTTTGAGATGCTTGAAGTTAGGGTTAGAAGTTACAGGCAGTATATATAGTTCATGCCTACATGAACTGTACATATACAGGCAGCATATACTGCCTGTACATATACACACACAGTATAGTGTAGTTAAAAGGGTTGGGAAAAGTCGTGTTTCTGAAATTAACTTTCATGGACTAGGGACTCTTCTTTATTTTCTTATCATTTAAGGATTAATTTTCTTTGTATGGCAGCCGTATTACAGACTTGCTAGAAGAGCAGAAAACCCTGGAGGAGAAGATGCGAGAGGACAGAGATGTTTTGGTGGATAAATTGCATCGACAGGCCACAGAAACCACTTCCTTCAAAATGGAGAACGAAAGGCTGAAGGTTGGTGATTCCAGGGTTTCGACCTGAAATGCTAGAGCAAAAGGGAGGAATTATAATAAGTTGCTCTGCCTCTGAAGACGGAAGTGAATTGCCTTCATTGCTGCCAATTAGTTTTGAATCAATTTTACCATAACTTGAGTGGGACAGGGCAAGCAGGCTGGGAAAAAACATGAGAAAGAAAACGTGAGCAGTCTGGAAGGACTTGTTTTCTTCAGCATTTTGGGTAGAAGTATATGCAATCCCAACTCCTGTACCGTCCAGCTGAGATCTTGCATCTTGTAATAATGCTGCTGGCCAGAGACTAAAATCTGTAGTTTACTTAGAGAGAATGGCAGAATGGTGACCTTGTAGGTGAACAATATGGTGCTTTGGTATAAATGTGCCAGTCCATTGGAATCAGGAACACTTGGCTATCTTAGGAAAAAAAAAGTTTATTCTTCATAATCTAGACAATCTTAGCCATGTAATGTGGTAGTTATTTCCAAGCACTGACCGGAAGATGTTTTCTTTTTTTTTCAGGCTAGTGTGGTCCCAATGGAGGAAAAGCTGAACAAAGCACACTCGGAAGTGGAACAGCTCAAGAGCTCTGTCAAGAATTATGAAGGGTTGATTGAAACCTACAAGTCACAGGTAGATTGTGGATCTTACCCCATCCTTCACTCCTTGCACAAAAGTGTCTTTTTCTTTTCCTGTTATTTGTTGGCCTGTCTTAACCCTTTGTCTGCTCTCTGAGGATGTGCAGTTCCATATGTTGCTTTTCTTTCAAATGCCTTTCAAATGCCAGTGTTCAGATTGTCATGTGCCTTATGCCAAAGTGTTTAAGACCTACCTTCCTCTGTATGTGCTGATAATTAAGTCATTAAGAAGAGCTGGCTCAGTGATACATATCTTGATCAATAATAATTTTAAAAGACTAATTATTCCATTTNTGCAGTTCCGTATGTTTTAAGTCCTTGTTGCTTTTTTTTTTCTTGCCTTTCAAATGCCAGTGTTCAGATTGTCATGTGCCTTATGCCAAAGTGTTTAAGACCTACCTTCCTCTGTATGTGCTGATAATTAAGTCATTAAGAAGAGCTGGCTCAGTGATACATATCTTGATCAATAATAATTTTAAAAGACTAATTATTCCATTTTTCCTGCTCCTTTTCTTAAAAAGTAAAGTATTCCTAGTCAGATGCTCTCTGTTGCCCTTCAGTAGAGTAAATACTGTTTCGTGACTGCTGCTGTAGGATGTGTGTATTGTGAAGCTAGGAATATGGGGCAAAAGGAAGAGTAGGTTTTGTGGGAAGCTCAAGTTATCCTGCTAGGAGAGGCAGCAAGTGAACTTACAGCCTTAGGCTGGGGTCATGCATAGTACTGTAAGAATCCTATTGCTGATCCTTGAACAGTTTTAACTGCACATATTTTGTGAAATTATATTGCACAATTGTGCAATTTTGCACGTATTTTAAAACTATAGTAGATAAGTGATATATGGCTTTTTGTATGCCCAGGTGTTGAAGAACCGAATGGAAGCAGATGATGTGACAGCAAAACTGGAGATCTGTGATAAAGAGAATAAGACATTAAAGAATGAAATGAACAAAGAGATTGAACTGGTAACTATTTCTCTATCAGATTATATATTGCAGATGTTCATGAATCTACCCTGTTCTTAATGTAGTGAATGGCTACAGATGGGAGTGGGGAAAGGGGCTTATTTTCCATCTGAGTTTGCACTTTTCGTTAGTTTAGTCCAGAGGGGTTTTCATTCTGCAAAATTAATCAAATATTTAGCAATTTCTTTTGACCATATGTTGTCCTTCAGAGGTATTTTAGTATGCCCTTTGCTGCAGAAATGACAGTTTAGAACAGTGGACTCTGTGGGTTGCGCTACTGTCTGTTGTGGACCAACCTTCCTCAGGAAAGAGCTTGTCTCTTTACTAAAGATAAAGTCCAGGATCCTGAATGCTTAGTCATCCCCTTTTTATAGGGCATGCCAAAATTTAAGAGAAAGTTTGCTTGAGTAGGAGGATACCTTAGGCTTTGAACTCCAGTACTTGCAAATATCCACACAGTGTCATTGTGGCAGCCCAAACAAAACAAAAACTCCACTGAAGTTAGTAACTTGTCTAAATATTATAAACATTTCAAAATGTCTCATGCTCTTCTTTACCTGTCCCACAGGCTCGTCAGCAGTTCCAGAGCCAGCTTGCTGAGCTAGAAAAGCTTCCTGAGATCCTGAAAATCACAGAGTCACGGCTGGCCGAATGCCAGGACCAGCTTCAGAGTTATGAGAAAAAGAACGCGGACCTGTCTGTCATGATTACAGACCTTCGTCAGCGGGTAAGAGACTGGCAGAAAGTACCTGCAGCACAGCTACCTCCGAGTCCGAGATCAACATGAATTTCTAATCACAGGAAGGTTCAGACTTCGTCTCTGTTCATGTGTCTCGTTGAAATAATTAAACGTGCGCTGCAAAATAACCACGTGTGCCTGTCTTTGTGTAAGCATAGTTAGTAGCATTCACTGCTATGTAAAGGTTTCTTATGACTTGGTGTGAAATGTTATTGGAACTTAAATGGCAACACTTGCAAATACCAACACACATTTCCGTAACTTTCATCATCTTGTCAGCTTTCCCTCTCTTTCCCTCCTTTTTTTTTCCTGCTGAAAGTGCTGTTAACCTGTTTTTTTTCATCATAATTTCAGGTGGTTCTTTTCCAAACCCAACTCTTTGTGCCTAGGAGATGTGCAGGTGTTGCAGGCATGGCTTGCTATGCCTCAAGACACAGTGAATGATCTGGCAGCCTGAGTGCTGTACTTTGATTTGCTTGGAGTTACTAATTTTCCTAGTATTTCAGGCTCTAATTAATTTTTGTGGGTTGCTCTCATGCATGTGGCTGCTTTTAATCTATGTGCTTTACTGTTATGCTTACAGGTGACTGCTCTCTATGCAAGTGCTTACAGACCTGGCTGTTCATTAGTGATCTTGAAGAACTGGTCTAGAAATTAACTGGAAGCACCAACAAACTGGACTTTTAGTGCTTTGCTGTTCTATCCACTGTTCCTTTTCCAGGACTCTCCAGAAATCATGATTTGGGCATGTTTCTTTCTGGAGAGCATTGTACATTTTAGGTGCTTGGCCATCTGTATGCAGTGATTATTCTGTGAAGTAATTAATTACTGTAATTTTTAGATTGAGCTCCAGGGGGACAAAATGGAGATGACCAGAGAGAGGTATCAATCTGCCCAGGAGGAGAATAAGCAGCTCACCTTGAAGGTGGAAGAGCTGGAAAGGTTAGAAATAATAGACACTCTTGTTCTCTTACCTTTCCTTTCCATCCTCTTTCCATTGTTTTTTCAGGGAATTGAAACAGCTTCTGACCAATCTTGTTGTTCCAGTTCCCCACTTGCCTCTAGGATGCTTGTACATTTACCTATTCCACAATCTCTAATTAGAATTTTTCCACTAGAAAGTGAGTTACAGGCTTTTGAATGTTTTTTTACTAATGTTGTCGAAAAGGGTCATCACTTAAAGCAAAAAAAACAAAAGCAAAACAGCTCCTCATCCAATCTAGCCTGGCAATTTTCAGGTTATTAAATATGTTTTTACCCATGCTTATACATACCTCTTAGTGATGATATCTGGGAAAAGGCAAGTCCGTGAATACTCTTAAGTTCCTCAACCTTTGAAATTCTAATCTGAGAAATGGAGATGTGTTTCTTGGGGCTCTGACCTCTGAGGAGGAAAATAATCTATTCACAGACTACTCAGACACCTGAAAAAAAAAGGCAAACTGAAACGCACTTCATTTAAAATGAACAGGCTTCCTTCCCTTATTGTCTTAACCTAGAAAACTGCAGACAACGAGTGCCCAGAACATAGAATTTCTTCAGGTCATAGCAAAACGCGAGGAGGCAATCCACCAGTGTCAGCTGCGGCTAGAGGAGAAGACCCGTGAATGTAGCTCCTTGGCACGCCAGCTGGAGATGGCCATTGAGGATGCCAAAAGACAAGTAAGTGATTCCTTGTGCTTGTGAAGCTTCCCAAAATTACGTAGACTGTAAAAATGGGATAGCAAGAATCTCCTGAATCCACCATTGAATCACTGTATGTGCAGTAAAATACAAAGGAGGAAGTGTCAATGCTTGAGCCTTCCAGAAACAGAACCCTACTCTGCAGTTTGCAGCAGGACAGAGGAAAGCAGTAGACTGAGCTGCTGCTTATGTATGAGAACACGTCCCTTTAAACTTTATAGAGCATTTGTGGGAAATCCAGTAGGGAAAAATTATTCTTCCATAACCCTTTTGATAACTGTTTAACAAAGTCATTGTTCTGTTACGTGTAGGTGGAACAAACACGAGAACGAGCAGCATCTAGAGAGAAGGCGGCCCAGTCTAAGGTGTTGGATTTGGAGACCCAACTGAGTAGGACTAAAACAGAGCTGAACCAGTTGCGCCGGAGCAAAGATGATGTGAGTGATTTGCAAGAGATGCACNGCTTATGTAGGACAACAGGTCACTTTAAACTTTATAGAGCGTTTGTGGGCAATGCAGTAGGAAAAAAATATTCTTCCATTGATAACCCTTTAACAAAGTCATTGTTTTGTTATGTGTAGGTGGAACAAACACGAGAACGAGCAGCATCTAGAGAGAAGGCGGCCCAGTCTAAGGTGTTGGATTTGGAGACCCAACTGAGTAGGACTAAAACAGAGCTGAACCAGTTGCGCCGGAGCAAAGATGACGTGAGTGATTTGCAAGAGATGCACTTGCTGTATTGGCAGTGTCCTGGCAGCTACTGCAGTTCATAAACCAAGCTCCTATGGGCTTTGTGCAAAAGACGGGCAGAGCTTTTTGCTGTTTCCAGATTTGACATGCTGTCGTGTGTCCATGACATCTCTGCTATGTTACTAACTCGTGAATGTGGAGCTTCATTCTCTTTATTATTTATATTTATTATTTTCTCTTTATTATTTACGTTATTTTTGAATTAAATTGCTGTAGACCGAAGAAAGATCTTTCATAATCTCCCATTTACTCTGCCTTTTTACTTGAGTTTTACTTGGAACTGGGCTAGCACATGGATCAGCTCAAGTTCCTCTTTAGAGAAAAGCGTTTTATTCCTCAATCCTGGAGTTAATCAGTTTAAAAGGCTCAACTGATTAGCCATGTTGTTTTCTGTTTTTATCAACAGGTCTGTGTGTGGAGTTGGGGATGAGCAAAACAAATTATAAATGTCATAATATTATGTGTGGTATCCACTGTGCTGTTAATTCTTGCTGTCCTCGGTGCTCTAGCGGAACAGCTTGAGGTTATTGTGACTAGGTTGAACGCTGCTCCCTTTCAGCCTGTGCTTTGTGCTTCTTTCTGTAGGCAGAACGCCGGTACGAGAGCCGCCTACAAGATTTAAAGGATCGGTTGGAGCAGTCGGAGAGCACCAACCGCAGCATGCAGAACTATGTCCAGTTCCTCAAGTCTTCCTATGCCAACGTTTTTGGAGAAAGTGCCTTGCTGAGCTCCTCCACTCGCTCTCGTTCTTCTCCATGAGCACTGTGCTCTCCCTGCCCCTCTGCTACTAAGCACAAAAGGAGCCAGGTTTCAAAGCCATATCTTATCTGGAAGACAGGTTGCCATTTCAGAGTAGGGAGAAATTTTCCTATTTTCTTTGCACCATGAGATGGTGAAAATCATGGTGGTTCATGTCCTAAGTGTAGGGCATCGGCAGTACTGTAATGCTGTTGGACATTGGCATCACGCCATAAACTATGCCCCCAAACCAGATTTTTTTGAATACGCAGAAATACCATTTTAATCTTACAGGATCCTCCTGGTTTTCAGCTCTCAAAACCTGTCAATGGTTTTGGTTGAGCATGTTAATGGTTTTTTTAGAGGTCTTTTCAGTTTTATGCATCTTTCTTCATTTCCGTGTTAGGGAGATCATGTTTCTCTGTGTGTGTGTGTGTGGTTTTTCTTTTATAATTTGTATTATTTTTTACTATTGCACATTGATACAATGGATGGTGGGAGAGGGTCCACCCACCGCAAATGTGAAGATGAAAATAACTTAAGTGCCTGGGCTCTACACTTAGAAAAAATTATCTCTTGAACAACCACCCTATTTGTAAACGGTTTTATACTCGCAGCAATGAAAGTTATTTGCACTTCATTTTGTATACTCTAATCCTCAACCTTTGTCTCCACTGTGATCTCAATGCACATTAAAGCTTCCTAACTTGCTTTATTCCCTCCAAACCAATTTCCCTGATTCCAGTTACGCCTGGAACTGAGCCAAAACTCTCTGAATTCAGAGGAAAGACTCCAGTTTAATCTCAGTGGGAGTCGAATCGGGGTCGCAGCCGATGCCATGGGAGCTGGGAGTTTGCATGAAATGCTGGCCTGGGCTTAAGCCAATTTAAAAGCAGCTTTATTGCTGCTCAACTTCTTTGCTGAACCAAATCCCACCTTTTACAGGAAAACCAGCACATTTGTGCGATGCCTCCCTAAACCTCGGGGGCTCTGCAGAGCCCTGATCCTTCCCCTGCTTCCTGCGGGAAGAAAAATAAACACAGGTGGTTTTATTTTCCTCTCTTTCCTATCCTAGTGACATGTGGTGCAGTCACGGAGCAGTCTTTGCCATAAGGATTTTCGACATTAATCATTCTTTGAGAGTTTTGTTACTTTGTGTGCACGTGTGTAACACTTAAACCTATCACTAAATAAAGGTGCTATGGTGCAACGAGCAGTAAATGGCTTGTACGTGGGGTAACAGAGGGTCCGCTTTCTCGGGCGATCTTTGGGAAAACCGAGGAATCAAAGGGGCTGCCGAGGAATCTGCCACCGTTTTTGCAGCGGCTCCCCCCCGAGAGGCCCCGGGGCGGCCTCGAACCCGGATCCTCCCGGTCGGGGCGGCGCCGCCGAGCGCGGGAAGCGGCTGCGGCCGTCCGGAAGGGGAAGGGCGGCGGGAAGGGGGTCCCGCTGGCCGGGGCCGGGGCCGCCATGGAGCCGCGGCGGCTGCGCTGGGAGACGCTGGCCGCGCTGCGCACCTCCAGCAAGGGCCAGCTCAGCTACTGCCGCCACTGGCTGCGCGACGAGGTGAGGGCCCGAGGCGAGCGCGGCGCTGCCCCCGCCGAGCCGCGCGCTTGAAGCCGCTGATTCCCTCTCTTTCCCCCTCAGGACGTGCTGGAAGGCTGCATGGCGCCCCTCGTGCTCTCCTCCTACTCCGGATGGGTCCTGGACAAGGTGCTCGGGCAGCCGGCCCAGGAAGCGGCGTCGTCCAGGAGCTCAACGCCCCAGGAGCCCGCGCCCCGGCCGGGCCTGTCGCCGGCCCCCGAGCCGACCGCGTCGTCCGGCGGCTGCCCCGGCCCCTCGCCGCCCTCCTCGGCAGCGCCGAGCGGCGTGAAGGTAGCGGCCTCGCCGGCCCCTGTGGTGGGGCTGGTTCAGTCTGGTTCAGTCTGTGGGGAAAATGAAATGGGGAGACAACAAAATTGAAAATTTCCAGATCTTAATGTAGAACTGGTTCACACGAGGCCAAAAGCAAACTCTTTTTCATTGTAACTCATAAAAATGTACTTGTTTGGCATAGCTATGTGGCTTGTTAGCTTGGACTTCATCTGCGCAGGAGAATACGGCGCCAGAGTGGGGTCAGGCCTGTTGGGAAGGACTGTGAGTGCTGCTTGGGTTCTCTCCTGCCTCTCCTCTGGAGTGTTTTAATGATTTAGGGGTGTTGTAGCTCTCTCATAGAATAAAATGGAAGGAAATTGGACAGTGAGGAGCTCAGTTGTGAACATAATGAGGTTGGTGCAGCAGGTGAAAAGGAGTCTGTTTTGCTATGTACTGAACGACGGTTTAATTATATAACAGCTGTATTTAGCCTAAACGGTAAAATTTTACACCCTTTTGGCTCTGTTTAAACTTATGAAATATCTTATGAGGATAACATCTTAATGAGGCAGCAAGACATGGTAAAAGTTTTGATAGAGAGGCTGAATGTTTTTCCCAAGTAATAAATGCAGAGCAGAAATCCCTGTTGGCTTCCCTCAGCATAACACCCTCGCCGAGGTTAGAGGGAAGGGGTGAAGTCCGGTCTGTCTGGGTTACTGTTGCCTTTGTGGATGCCCCGTAGGTTTGTGGTGTCTCTTTGAGGATACTTGGTTTGGAGACTTTACTAATATATATAACTAGTATATAGCTATGCTGAAGAGTTGTAGGGTGGTTGGGTCCTTTGTGCAGTGTAAGTGACTTGATTTACCTGTTTTCTCTTGTGAGTCTGATATATTCAGTCACTGATTTTGCTGTTACACCGACTGTGCAGGGAAATGAAGATCTCGGTCTGGTGGAAGCGGATCAGGAAGTCTTGCCCAATATTCTGCCATCTAAAGTTACAGAAGTGGAAGGCTATATTCGGATGTATGAAGAGATGCACAGGTTGAAAGGAAAGGTAAGAAGAACAAGTGAGAGATTCCTGTATGAATCATAGGAGAGCTATAGAATGAAAATGTAACAGTGCTCTGGTAGAAATAGCATGATAATTGTTTGCTTTCTGTGGCATAGGATAATCACAAGCGGGCTCTGGTGGTGCACTTAAAGCTATTTTAATTTGTATTTCCTTCTGTGAAAATTCTAGTGATTACTATGTTGTCTTTTTTTGGTACTTTTGTGATCTACAGGAAGAGCTAAGGCAACGTCAGGAGCAGCAAGAGCAGATGGTGAGGGCAGTGTACGACCTGGCAAGCGAACAGCTGAAGCGCTTTGATGAACTGAAGGAGCTAAAGCAACATCAGGAATTCCAAGATCTGCGGGAAGTAATGGAGAAGAGGTGAGTTTAGCTCTAATATGTGGTATCTGTAAAATGTTTCAGAGGACTCTTGTTTTTAGAGATTAATCAAAGTGGGGGTTATTTCCTGGACCTGATGATCTTAGTCATTGAGCTCAAAAATTTCATCTGCTGCTTTTCTTCTATTAACTCTCTTGTTACTGGTAGTTTTTCAGAGTAGATCTCTGGCTACTTCTGAGGTTTCAGTGGTTAGAGGAAGTCTGTATTTATCTGACACTTAACATTCCTTTAGTTTATCTTAAAAATAGCTTGCATGTGTCTGTATTTTGTTTTCTCCATATCTTAAGTAATCATTTTCTCTCTTTGTGTGTATGTTAGCTCCAAGGAAGCTCAAGGACAGCAAGAGAAGTTGAAAGAAGAACATCGACACAGAGCAAAGGTCTGAGACTTGTAAGAGTTTCTTTTTGTAAGAGGGGGCAAGCGCTCAATGGAAACTAGAAAGACTAATTTATACTTCTGTATATCTGACATCCCTCGAGTGAGAAGCATTTTATGGTGCTGTCCTAGACACCCACTGCATCACTGTGGAAATGCAGTTAAGGCACGTGCATTGTAGGAGCACAAGAGTGGAGCTTTTATCTTTGCAGTAACAGTTACAGTCAAAGTTTGCACTTGAAACTAGGGCTTTGCTCTCAGTATGTGACCAGTCAGGATGTTATCTTTAATGGATGAGGCTTTATTCTTTAGAGATTAGTTTAGCTTTACTACTTCTGTAATGATAGACTCTTTTCTGTCTTTTATAAATGTGGGGTTCTGATGACCTCATCAGTATCCTTACACCTTTGTCTATATTCTTTGAGAGTTACTTTGTGTTTTGTGGTATTCTGGCTTCTAGGATATCAGACAGTCCAGGATTTCCTCTGAATCTGCTTTTCTTCTGCTCTGTGGCTCCATGGATGCTGTAGGCTGCAAAATTTGTCATTCATACTATTGCAGGCTCTTTAGTACTGCTGTGCTGAGAATTCAAGCCAGGACTAGTGAAAGATTATTATATATTTCTTTTCTCCTATATACAGTTTTTCTTCATGGAAGTAGGAAAGATCTGTAAAACTGGAGTTACCAAAATATTTTGTTTCTGTTGCATCTTTCTCTTCCCAGGTATTAAACCTAAAGCTGCGCGAGGCAGAGCAGCAGAGGCAGCGTCAGGAGGAGCTGGAACGCCTGCGCAAGGAGGAAGGCCAGGAGAGGTTGCGTCGCCTTTATTCCATCCAGGAGGAGGTGCTGCAGCTCAACCAGCAGATTGATCCCAATTATAGACACAAGGACCTGCCGAGAATCGATCTTTCTGTGTACAGTAATCGTGGCAACCAGATCTGCGGGCTGGTGTCGGGACTCATCCGCACCACTAGTGAGGTGAGGGCTGATTTGAACTTGGTTGTTGTTGCTTCTTAAAGCTTCCTGGAGTTGTCTTCAAAGGTATCTTGTTATGAGGCCATTACATAAGAAGATTTTAGATGTGCTTCCTATAAAGCAGCTAACTTCAAAGGAGAATTCTTTTACATTGCACTCTAGCTGTTCCTTCAAAACGGCTTATAAAAATACATGATGATTTCTACAGAAGGAAAAAGTGAATGTTATAATAATGTAATCTGTTGATGCTGTAGAGTTCTGTTTGGAGACAGCCATGGACTTAGGGTGGTTTAAAATTGTTCAAGAGGAATACTGAGTGTGCTGTGACACTTCTATACTTGCAAGCTTTTCAGAGTAACTGGGTTTCCTTGACAATTCTCTATGTAAAAGTGGAACACAGAACTTAAAAACTCTAATAAGGCTAATCATCTGTCCCAATGAGTCACAGCTGTCTCCCTGCAGAGGAAGCAGTCTGGAATTTGCACTGAGGTTCCATTATATACGTTAAAGGGGCTACTTATTTATGTTGTCTTACAAGGACTAGCCATGGACTAAAACCCAATTATCATTTTTTTTATCCTTTTTTTTGTATACAAATAAATGGGAAAAAGGTCTTTTCACCTTTGCTTTTTCTGTTTCTTGGTAGAGAGGCTTGCCTACCCAAGCAGATGTGGCCAATACTGAACGAGCACTGCAGGAAATGCGAGGGTTAATATCTAGCATGCAGCAAGAAATTGCTGCAGCTATGGAAGAAAAAAAGAGGAAAGATGAAGAGGAGCAGAGAGAGAAGCAGAAAGAGTTACTGAAAAAAGAGCAGATGACGGCTCAGACTCCTGCCCCTGCACAGCAATCAGGGGAAAAGCAGCAGAGGGAAGGTAGGTGGAGGTCTCCCTCTTTCCATTCCCTTCTTATTTACATGCTGTTTTGCTGCTAGGCCAACTACTGCTTAAGGATATTACTGTTGTGATGACGTAGCATCTGGTAGCCCACATTTTTAGCACAGGTAGCAAAAAAAAATGGTTATGGAACTGCTGGCAGCAAACTTCGTCGAGGAAACTGGTGCAGCATAAATGACTGTTAAGTGGAACAAAAGCTGTTCTTGCTAAGCACTGTGCAGCGTGGTAGAATGTGGCTTCTGACAAATGGAGATCGATCCTGTGTGGTACCACAAAGATACAGGGACAGATCACTGAAATAGCTGCTTCTTTGGTTATAATTTAAGTCCAGAAATCCGATATATATATATATAAGCTATATAGAAAAACAGGGACTTCTGTATAGCTTACAGAGATGTAGTTAGTTTGTAACTTTCTAAACTGAATTCTGGAGGGGGGAAAAACAAAACAAAACATGCTTGTAGCTGTTGCTTCTTTTAATCTTCTAGGTTTTCTAGTATTCTGGGGCTTTCTTAGTGTTCTGCCATTTCTTTTTCAATATTAGGACTTCAAGTTAAAGCAGAAGAAAGTACCATGCAGTGGTACCAGCAGCTTCAGGATGCTGCTGACCAGTGCATCGCTTCCTTCAGCGCAATCAGCAACTGCAAGGACAACAATGAGGTATGGATAGATGGAAGTGCTGTTGAAGAGCGGTTATACTCACCCCTGTGAAAGCAGCACAACTTTCATTAACAAGAGAAAGGTAAAATTTCTGACCTAGCAGCTTTTGTTAATAGTCTGCTCATCCGAACTGTCAAAATAATAATCAAGTAGAAATACTTAAACTGTCTGTTGAAAAAAAAAAAACATTTCTTTAAGTGGGTGAGCATACTTTCCAAAAGGTGCTATGGAGCAGAATTGTATTCTGGTTTAGGGGCTTAAAACTGGAAAACAAGTGATCTGGTTAGGCTGCTATAGAGTCTTAAAAAAACAATGATGTGTGCTACCTTTAGTGAAATACTTTTCAGAACTGTTTTGTTTCTCTTTTTCATTCATAATTCTTTCTTGTGGGATTTCTTTCTGTCAATTTGGTTTATTGAGTCCTTGTATCTTAATATTACTAAAACCTGGAGACAGAAAATGTTAAACAGTAGGTTCTGAAGAGGCACTGTGTCTTATTGTTTCCCAGTATTTCTTAGATTAATTTATCATACATTCCACAGCAGAATAATCCATATTTATTGAAGGCCTGAACATTTATTCAGAATGCAAATGAAACAAAACTTGTTAGATACTGGGCATTCAATCTTATTCTCCTAGCACGTCACGTGTATTTGAAGATCCAGTAGATCTTCCTTGAGGCAAAACTAAACAAAACTACCTGTCTCCTTTTGTCCTTTTGGAGACTTAAAAATCAGGTGTGCAAGAACCTGGCATCTACTTGTCTCCAAGAGGGTTTTGTACTCATGTTGCAGGTCTTCAAGGTACAAATAAATGTTAAATTAACAGTTAGCTATTCCAGAGTGAACATCTTGGCCTCAGTTCCATGAGGAATAGACATCATGGTATGTTTTGAGTGAGTTTAATTCCTCTAAAGATCAAAAAGGATTTAGGACTGAATTCTTCTTTTCAGAATTTGATACACGAGGCATGTATCATCTCTGTGAAAGTCCAGTTCTTGATGAGACTCTTGTCTGTAAAGTTTTCAATGTGTTTTATGTTCTTCTGCAGGTGAAGAAGATTAAAATGGATTTGCAGAAAGCAGCTACGATCCCTGTGAGCCAGATCTCTAGTATAGCAGGTCAGGAAAACGCCAAGAATTGAATCCATTTGAGTTGCAGTTTCCTATAATCATTTTAGCAGGACCCAATGTGACTGTTATTTCTGTGTTACACCTGCACCCTACAGCTAGTATACCTGTGGTTCAAGCCTTTGCAGCATAATGTTTGCTTATGTTTTGAAGGTCTGCTGCCTCCCTTAGAGACATCTTGCTTCAGCATGACTCAGTTTTTTTAATCAGATGCAGCAAAGAAGCTGTCTGGGATGTCTTGCCTTTCAGGATGTTGGTCTAGCTTTTGTGAAGCTGATATGGTCTGCCTAAGCCTTGGCAGCTGTTCCCTAATTTTCTCTCTCTGTGCATTTTTGATGTATTCACAGGCTCTCAACTGAGAGAGATATTTGACAAGATCAATAACCTGCTCTCTGGAAAGTCTGTTCAGAGTGGAGGGCGAACTGTATCAGTGACTCAGCATCCACAAGGCCTGGATTTTGTTCATTACAAACTTGCAGAGAAATTTGTGGTGAGTAATTGCTCTCTTTATTGAGGTGATGAAGCTAGCTAGTACTTTTTACTTATTGTCCGGTCTCTTCCTACTAAGAGCAAAATCACTAGGAATTTATCTTGCAGGTGTTACTAATGCTCATATTGATTAGAGAAAATCCTTTTTAGATAAAGAAATTAAAGAACCTTTTTTTTCTCTTTCCCTTCTGTGCCCTGCCTTCCATGGTTCAACTTTTCTACAAGGCGGAACTATTCTAAATTCCAAGGTTATATGTTGCATATTCTTAAATAGCTATGTATACTGTTGGTAGAAAACTGGCAGTTAATTTATGATCCAGCACAGAACTGTATGTGTGCTCAAAACCCTGCATATTGGCAGAATTGGGGGAAAGAAAAACATGGCTAAGCTCCAACAAGAAAGCTTCAGTTCCCAATGTGTAAGTTAGCACCTCCCAAAAAGAAAGTGCCATTGTTTGAAATGTTTTTTTGAAGATGGAAATATTTATTTCTGTTATTTTTTGCCACATTTGAACTGCTTGAAACTTACTTGAACAATGTTCCCTCATTGACAAAAATATATGCAAAAAAATAGCTCACAGAAGTAAAAAGGGGCTGATTTGTAAACATTTGAAAATGACTGGAACAAAATGATCTGTGGAAGCTCATACCTTGTGCCCGTAGTTGTGCCTGAGCAGCAGTTTATTGACATCCTTCTCTGTGGAATCCAAAGGCTTATTAGCCTTTCTGTTGGTGGTTACATAGTCATGGAGTTTTTATCAGAGTCTAACTATGAAACTTTAAAAAATTTGTCTGAGAAATGATTTGAAGGAATGAAGACTGACTTTTCCCTCTCCTCTTCTCCAGAATCAAGGAGAAGAAGAAGTAGCTTCTCACCATGAGGCAGCTTTCCCCATTGCTGTGGTGGCTTCAGGAATCTGGGAAATACACCCTCGAGTTGGAGACCTCATTTTAGCCCATCTACACAAAAAGTGCCCCTACTCTGTGCCATTTTACCCTGCATTCAAAGATGGGACTTCTTTGGAAGATTATCAGAGGTAACTTTCTGTAGAGTGTCCTTTAACATGAACTCTGCAAGGGCAAAGACTCTTCTCCTGAGTGAACTCCACTTTTCCCCGTCTTTAATTACTTAGGCACAGTGACATGCTGGAGATTTACTCACAAGAGTGCAGCTCCCCTGACCCTGCACCCTTGGAGGATGCTGTGTCCTTCAGCTATGGAAGTGGTTTTAGGGGTAATGGATGCTCTTTTGTTATTTCTTCCTTATCCCTGTCAAAGAACAGTTGATACCCATAGAAACAGCTTGATTCAAGTTGAAGTGTCCAGCACAGAATCTGAAGATTCTGATGTGGTATAAGATAGAAGAATGTGTGAGCCAGAGTGATCAACCCTTGCAATAATTCTCCCATGGTTCCAGAGAATTCTTATTCTCAGTATGATTGACTTAATGTAAGTTGAGAACTTTAGGGACAGCCGCAAATGTGTTTTGCTTTACTAATACTGGGACATTTTTTTAATACCTAGGATGCTTGGATATCAAGTTAAGGATTCCAAGATAGAACAGCAAGATAACTTCCTTAAACGGATGTCAGGAATGATTCGTCTATATGCTGCTATCATTCAACTGCGGTGGCCTTATGGAAACAGACAAGGGGTATGTATATTTGTGGCTTTTTTTCTATTAAATGTATTGTAAACATGACTTGCAGTTGAAGAGTGGTAAACTTAAACCTGCTGACAATATACCCAAAGGGGGATGAATGTAACCATTAACAATAAAGCAATGCAAAAGCTAAGTAATTTGTAGTGTAGACCTTTACTTCCTTTTGCTTTTACATAACAATCAAATTTTATGTAAGGCTATTGTAAAATAACTTCATAAAAGGAAAAAAAAAAAAAAGGAATTTTTCTGTTTTGATAATAACATTTTGCAACTTATAAAACGAGTGATAGGTGGATTTTTGTTGCTTTATAGACCCATCCTCATGGTCTGAACCATGGATGGCGGTGGCTTGCTCAGATGTTGAACATGGAGCCTCTGGCGGATGTTACAGCTACGCTTCTCTTTGATTTTCTGGAGGTAAATGATGTCCTAGCATGAGCCTGTCTAGCAGCTGCAGAACATTGAAACGTGGGCACAAGCAAACAAGGTGGTGTGGGGGAAAATACACATGGGGAAATATGAAGTAGTAAATTGTAAATTTTCCTGTACGTTGACTGTGTGGAGGAAGTGAATGAATCCATATTGCAGTGGTCAAGANCACATGGGGGAATATGAAGTAGTCTAAATTGAACTTGTAAATTTTCCTGTACGTTGACTGTGTGGAGGAAGTGAATGAATCCGTATTGCAGTGGTCAAGATGGGGAAACAACCACAGTATGTGCTGGCAAATGGTGTTAAGGAAGACTTGTTTTTGAACGGAGAGTGGAGTTGAGAGGAAAAGTAATGTAAAATAGGTGTCAGTAACCTTTGTGGGGTCATTAAAAGAGAAGGTCACTGTGTTAATAATAGTGTAATTTACAGGCTAGGTTTGCTTTTACAGGCTAGGTTTGCTTTATGGTTCTAGCATAATTTCATTTTTAATTTTACCAAGCATTTAAAAACCTAGGTGGTTGCCATTGGACAGATCTGTTGAAGTTGTCTTGCTGGTCTGAGATCTGTTCTGGATCTGGTGTTTGTGGATTTCTGTCCCATAGGTATGTGGCAATGCCCTCATGAAACAGTATCAGGTCCAGTTTTGGAAAATGATGTTGCTTATGCGAGAAGAATATTTCCCAAGGTATGATATTTGTTGTTAGGAGAGTGAATAATCTTTTTCTTTCTTATTGTGTTTGCTCTTCCATGTCTTTTCAGCCTTCCCCAGGCTCTGCCATCTCTCCTACCCACCCTTGTAAGCCAAACCTCAGTTTCTAAGTACCTTTTGGAACATGTTGATCTTTTTGCAGGATTGAAGCAATTACCAGCTCTGGACAAATGGGCTCTCTAATGCGTTTCAAGCAGTTTTTGGAGGTAAAGTAATTTTTTTTAATCTTCCAAGCTTTTCTTTTTTTTTCCTTCTGTTTGGCATCTGCATCATTTCGGTAATGAGGCCAGTACTGCTTGCAGCATACCTGATAGTCCAGAACTGTGACTGTCTCTTTGTTTTAATGACTTCTTGTTGTTGAGTTCACTTAATCTTGATGGCAATTATTATATCCTACATCTCCTTTCTTTCTACCTCTTGTGTAATTTTCTCAGTGCAAGCTGGTTGCAGTGAGAGGAGACAAAGATGAAGAAGGATTCTGCTGAGTCATTTCTATAACAGCTCATGTTCATCAGAAAATGATGCTTGTTTTTGTGCTTTCTTGCTCTGGCTAGGTATAAAAGGAAGCAGGCATTTTCAGCTGCTCTTTGTAGCCTCTATTTAGCACTGTATTCTACTTAGATCTCAGAAAAATATTTAAGAAAGAAAAAAATCCTGTACACTTGCATTTCAGTGTTTCCATGTTGGTGGGTACAGAGATTTCTAGCATAATTTCATATTGTTTGAAATTGCAAATGCCACCTCTAAAGATGCATTTTTATTTCTCTTTTTTTTCTTTTTTTTCCTGTCCCTGTCTTGCCAGAAATGTCTTCAGCAGAAGGAAATTCCGTTACCAAAGGGCTCTCTGCAACCTTCCTTTTGGAGGTCATAAGTCGGTTCATATTTCTTCTTCCCGGGATGTCGGCACTTTCAGACCTGGCTTCCTGGTTATATGGAGGAGCAAGATAAAATTATGTTTATTTAGAGGGAAGGTGAGAGTATATTCGATCAGTGTGTTAAAATTTATTTTCTCAAGTGTTTGATGTTGAGCAGAACATCAGTAACTCTTTAATTTATGGAAAATAATGGCAAGTTATCCTTTGTTTTTAGACTTGTATAAGGTTTTGTACAGTAAATTATGGAAAATAGAAGTGTTTTCCTTCACATATTTAAACACGTGGAAGATACTTTAAATACAGTATTATGGTTTCCTTCTCTCAGAGTCTAAAGACTCTCTTGGATTGAAATTTTGCTCAGTGTGTTTCTGTTCATGAAAGTGGAAATACCTCAAGGCCTTATGAAGTCTTAAGACAGTAATCAATCTCAGAAACTTACTGGAAAAACTTTATTTTTGTATTTAATATCTAGTTTTTATAACTCTTTTACGTATATGTTGCAACAACTTCTTAAAACTACAGAGATTGATAAAGGTATTTGACCTAAATGTGTGACTGTCACCTCTCTTGAATGTATCTTTGCTCCAAGAGGCAGTGTACTTAATTTGAGAAAAATACAAACCCTATTGTAAAAAGTTTGCATGTATAATAACTTTTTGAGGGAAGAGCAGAGCTCCTAAAATTACAGAAATTCTGTGTTCCTTATCTATCGTGTGGATGGGAGCTAATAATCCATTTTATTAAATAAAAAATGGGGAAACTGTGTGTGTTCTGTCATTTTCTACATTGCTGAAGTTCTGCTGCTGTTTGAGGTGGAAATTGTATGTTTGGGTTGCCTAAGGTAAAGTACTTAATAATTTTAGAATGACTTTCTTATGTAAGGGATTTCTTCTTTATCAGTTTTATGGCATTTTATGTATCAAGTACTGTAATACTTTTCTACTAGTGGTGAATTATTCTGAGAATAGTTCACTCTAGAAATATGTTTAATAGTAAGTTTGATTTTTAACCTGAAGCTGATGGAGTTTGTGTGTGTGTGTGTGTGTTTGTTTTCTGTAGCTATTAAAGATGGAGGTGAACAAAAATCTGTGGTGGTTTGGTGAATATAGAATATAGGTAGTAGGGAGAAGAGGATGAGGGGAGATTTGTGTTTAATTTACGGGTGAACTGCTCTTGAGCTACTTTAATGGCCTCCAAGATGTGAGAATTAACTTCCAAGTTCTAGAAGTCAATTCTTTTTATATAAAAAAAAATCTTGCAAGTTAGAATTATATTTGCTGTATTTTTGTATGTTTTTGCCAAATTCATTTTGTAAGTACTAGAGACTTTACAATTTGGAGCTGTAGAAGTTGTGGAGCATCTGAGAATCTGATTCCACTTTTGATATAGGGTTTGGAGTCTCCGAGAAAAGATTAGGACGTACATACTTAAGAATTCAGACCTTGAAAACCTTAAACCATAGGAAGTTGCTCAAATTTAAAATTGTCTGGTAAAATTAATTTATAATAATGCATGTATTTTGTAAACCGAGTAAGCAATTCATTAGGTGAGCATGACTGCTGATCCTTTTAGGATGCTGGAAATGTCCTTCTGTTTTTCTTTTTTGCAGCTGTTTCTTAATTATATCTTGCATATCTATGATTTTGTTGGAGGTTTTACTGAACCGAGATATTAATCTGTGCTGTCTGTTATAAACAATTGCCTGCCTGTTCCAAAACACAAGGAACACAATTTGATCATATAGAGGACACAATAGCTTTCTTCTTTATGCTTACAGCTATGTGAAGCTCGTTACATTTTGGGGGCAATGTAAGTGCATATTTTTGAGTAGCACAAGCACAGTGTCCTTCTCTGCCTCTGTGAGGGATACCACTATATCGTTTCAAATTCTTTATGAATTTTTAATTGGGTAATGAACAGGGTTGCTAAAAGATCCTAATAAAAATATTTTTAGATGTAGCTTAGGGTTGTATCTACTGCTTGAAGTGCTGCTTGACTCATATTGCTGCTTTTGTCGTTTTAGCAGTTTTGAATGCTGGCCAGCTGGCAGCAGGAGGATGCAGTGCACACAGGCTCTTACGCATGCCTGCCTTGCAATGATGCTCAAGTCAAATATCGCAAGAGCATCTTGGACCTGAAAAAAAAATGTATTCAGGAGCAGATGCATTAAAACTGCTGTGACTCATCCCTCGCTTCAGAGACAATATTCCCCGGCAGTCCTACGGCTTCTGCTGCAATGGCAATGGAAGTGGGTTTCTTCCATTTAAGTCCTTGAATAAAAGAAGTGCTAGTAACTAAAAATGACTAAAACTCCCTCCCTGTATTGGGTTCCATGGAGCTATTATTCTAGCTGTTTTACCAGGCCTTTAAAATCATTTTAGAGGGAGAAGAGAGAAAACCTAGTTGTGGGTGACTATTTTAACAGCTGCAGTATGCTGAAGGCTTATTTTCTTTGTAACTTAGGCAACAGCTTTTTAAAAATAGATGTATTTTGCCTCATGGAAGCATTTACCCCCTTCTGATGTTCTGTCCTTGTCGGCCTTGTCAGTTTGACAGTGTTGGTTCAAAAAAGTCTTTCTGAGATCTGTGTATGTGCATATTCACATGCACTTTATATAAAAGGTGAAGGCGGAGGAGGCTGCTGCTTTATGCAGAGCTGGAAGCTGGTTTATGGAAGTGCAGTCTGGTTTATGGAAGTGCAGTCTTTTTCCATCACTATCAGCTAAATGTTTCAGGGGCAGAAAACTGAACCTGCCTCTGATGGGGAAAAAAAAGGAAATATAAAATCAAAACTGCTTCCATGCAGCCGTGCACTTTTAACTGTTTTATTTTTCGAGATGCTACCTTAAATTTAGGTTTTGAACGTAGGAATTTGCAGGGGCTGCAGCACCTTCCCCCCGCCCCAACCCTCTAGCTCTGCGCCAACCCTGGCATCACCCTGCATCACCCCGCATCCTCCCTCGGCTCTCTCCGGAACACCTCGGCTCTTTCCGGAACGCCTCGGCTCTCTCCGTCAAGCAGGCGCCGGCCGCCTTGTGCCGCTTCGTGCGTTCGGCAGGCGAGCCCGAGTGGGCGGGGCTTTCCCCTCGCCCCACCCCTCCCCCGCCGCTACCGATCGTTTCCGAAGCTCTTCGGCCCTTTCCGCCAGCTGGGAGACCGTTCTGCGGCGCTGACGTCACCTCCGGCCACACTATAAAAAGGCCGGCGCGGGCGGCGCGCCGCGGCCGTAGCGGAGGGGCGGCGGGCGCGGAGCTGGCGGGGCAGGACCCTTCGCACCGACCCGGTGAGGCGGGGTGGGGGGGAGACGGGCGCGCCGCGCTCGGGGGCGGCTGCGGGCCGCGCTGGGGTCCGTAGAGCCTTTCCCCCTCGCTGCGGAGACAGGTGTCGGGGCGCGC
>VWPW01006121.1:40472-101106 GCA_013389825.1 Crypturellus undulatus
CAGCGGCGGCCGCAGCGGCTACGGGCGCGGCCGCGCCGAGGCCGCCCTGCCGCGCTCGCTCCCCGCGCTCTCCCCGGCGGCCGCGGCTTCTCGCCAGGGGGTTTCTTATCGCGGGCGATAAGCGGGGGGAGGGGCGGGCGGCTCCGCCCTGGGCAGCTCGGGGCTGCGGCTGGAATTTCATTGAGCGCCGCGGGGAGAGCGCGAGCGGGCGGCGAAGCGCGGAGGGAGCCGCGGGCTCGCCCGGCTCGTGTGCTCCCCCCGCCCCGCACCCTGAGGCGCTGCCTCCCTCCTGAGGTAAAAGCCCGCGGCGCCGCCGCCGCTGCACAGCAATGGCCTCCGGCGCCGCCGCAGCCCTGCCCAAGGGCAGGGGATGCCGCAGAAGAGGCACCGAGGGGACCGGGAGGCCTCACCCGGCAGGCGGGCGCGGAAATAGCTTCCCCCAGAGCCGCAGGAGAGGGACGAGAAATGCCCAAACCGGCTCTCCCCACCTGTGTGCCTCTGTGGAGAGGGTCCTTCCTCAGAGAAGCGGCTCTTGCTCCCCCGGGACGAGCCTTTTCTTCTGCAGTATGAACGAAAAGACACCGAGGTCACATATTTTTTTTCTTGTTTATTGCCCCTGTAGGGCTTAACCTGGGCAAAACAGAGCAAATTTCCATCGGTAGGGCATACATAGCAGAGAGGTGAGCGTTTACGCTGGGATTGGAGGCAAAAAGACCCACCAAGCATTGTCATAGTATGTTTTTCAGATGATTTGTGTTCTCAGATCATTTTTTTTATGTTAAAATATCTGCATTTCCCAGTCTTTAAAATGTACGTGACTGTGGAACAGTTTCTCATGCATATTTAAACAAGATCTGTGGTTGTCTGGAGATGGCAAATGAACACGTTAGAAAAACACAGCCTGAAATGGTTCTGCATCTTTCTGGGAAAATTCTGTTGAGCTTTTTGTTTTCAGCAAAGTGCCAGAAGATTCTGATGACTGCGTTGTCTGAAAGGCCTTGGTTGGGGTTCACATACGTTCAAAACAGATATTAAATCGCTCCGTGTGCCTTTATGCACTTAAATGCAATTAATCTGTCACTATTTCTATGAAATCTTCATTTGTTGTTATTTATAAATTGTGCACATAAAATAATGAACAAAGAGGTTGAAAACAGGGAGCTTCCTGCTGCATTGTGTGCAGGATCCATAACTGCAGTAACAGAGTCATTAAGCTGCATAAAATACTTGAAACAGGGTCGCAGGTTATATTATTCACATGAAGTAATTTATTTCCATTCCTGTTGGAAAAGGAATTGTACATCTCAGTAGATTGCATTGATGTTCAGTTGGCCCTCTTTTTTTTTTTTTTTTTTTCTTTTCCTTAATCAAGTGTGGATATTATGCCTCTCTGAGCTATGTGATTAGTGAATTTAAGCAAATTTGATTTTTTTTAAGATATCAGTAAAAACAAAAATCTGAAATGTCAAAGAGAGTCCTTAAAACCTTATTTATGATTTTCTCCTGTATAACAAGAGAGGTAGAAGCTTTAAACCCCTTAGGAGGGAATGATGCTTTTGGTGTAAAATTCCTAATTTTCAGCTGTAATATATATAACTGACCATGGTAGTTTAATGCAAATAATTTAGTCTTTTTTTGTCATATTTTTACCTTTTAATTTATGCGGTTGCAATTGTTTTATGTGTAAATACATTGCATTTTGGGGGAACTAATTGTTCCCCCTATACTGGGGGAGATGATACAAATTTCTCCCCCTTTCCCTCTGCATGGTAGTATAGCGTAGGAGTTTGTTTTTTCCATTTGTCCCTGGAGTGTAGGCAGCAGAAAAATGGGGTGGAGCAGACTGCAGATGCTGTGGATGGCGATTGCCAAGGGGAGTCTAGCAACGCGCTCCCATTGCTGCCGTGGATCGGATAAAGTGGCAAGCTGCCTTCTCGCTCCTGCAAGCGATCCATGCCGAGCTATGCGAATGCCCCGGGAAATATGCACCAGCTTCAGCAAGCTCAAAGCCCTGCAACGGCAGCTCCCGCAAACGGCTTTGGAAATTGCAGCGTTGCTCACGGGGAAAATGCAGTTAGGGATGCGGGGAATTTTTCATCTGAAAATTCAGTGTGTTAGGTCTGCTTGGCTGTTATCAGCTACATAACAATCCTGCCCCCCAAAATATTTCTGTCACAGCTGGTACTGATCCTTTTTTTTTTTTTTTTTTTTTAACGTGATAATTCAATGGGAACCTGTTTATAGACATTCATATTTAAATATCTTCTCATTAAATTTGTGTCTTTATTACTCTGTAGCAAGAAGTGTCATTTCCCAACTCCAGATAACATTTTGTTTCGACCTTCAGATAGCAGTATTATATTTTTAAATTAACTGGAAAGGTTAGTACATACCAATGTCAGTTTTAATTAAGTTTAACTACTGATAATTTTAACCTTTGGTCTGCCTGTCACAATAGCTTGTGTAACAGTAACTCCAGTATGCGTGGTGAGGAACCAAAAGGCAGGTACAAAATGTGTGCTACGACTAAATATGTATTTTTAAAGAGGAAAAAAGACATTAAACAGTGTCCTAACCTGGTAGTTAGTTGAACGTTATCTTGATTTCCCCCTCCCTTTTAGACTCTACATTCCTTCATCATGTTGTCATCGTTTCGTAAAGTCAAAGTCCAGGTATTTCACATAATGCATGAAGTGTCGTCTCATATTTTTTTTGCCTGCCTTTGTTGCAGTGACCTATTTGTAACAAAAAGCTATTCATTTCAGAACTGGACCTATATAGGGCACAAAAAAATATGGCAGATGCTTTATTTATACTTCAGTGTTGCTTCTCATCTGTCTTTCCTCTAATACTTCAGACTTCCTAATTTCTTTCTATGGCGCATGGAGTGTGAGTGTTTTCACTTGATGTAGTGCAGTATGATCAGCTGTTGATGTGGATTAACTTTTCCAAGTTTTTTTTTTTTTTTTTGTCTAATAGAGTTTTTGAGTGATATCTTTTTAGCTCTAGCTTCTAAAAATCGACCAGGATATGGCTTACACTGTAGGACATTATTCATTATATTTAAATTTGAGTACTCGTTTCTATATCTGTGAAATTTTCCATTCAATAATGATAAAATAAGTAGGATGGATCATCAAACTTTAGTTGGGTAATGCAGACAGCTGGATTTATTTAGAAGTAATAGTAATAAAAATGTCTATACTACAATTAAAAACTGTAGTGGAAGATCACATGGTGGGATTGGAAAATGCTGGGGTTAATTATGCAACATCACATTTTTTGTAAGCCCTGGAATTCTGCAATGCAGTCAAGGTAACTTCCTTTCTCATGAGCTTCAGTGCAGAGTGCAGTCCCTGCCTGCTCTGTGTAGTTTTATCACAGGTTTAAACTATTTCCCCCACCACCACCAATTGTACATAAAGGCATCAGATTTAGATATACAATTCAGCTGTGTTATGCATCTTGCTCAGTTTAGATGCTCTTATGTAACTAATAGAAGTAAAATTTGAAATGTAAAGGCCTAAGAATAAATAGATTTAATGATCTTCCATATTTCACAAGTACAGAGCTAGACAAAATTTCTGGTTATGATTTTATTCTCCATAGCATTTAAAATATGTAGTATGGGATACAAAAAATCATACCCTTCGGTTGTTTCTTTATAACACAGTGTAGTCAAGCAATTCCTTTCATAGCACCAGGAGCTAGTGTCCCTGCTGCATACGCTTTTCAGAAGCCCAGTTTTATTTGCTGGAAGTACTGGTGCATACTGAGCACTAAATCAGGCAGTACTGGTATTTCTGTGCTTGAGAAAGATAGAGCAGCTTACTTCTTACCTAGCACTTTGAGGAAGCTGCAAATGGAGTAAAAGAAAGCTAAAAAACTGTGTACTATTATTTCCTCTCTTTTTTCCTTATTAAGGTTATTATCACATCCAATGTTAGAATTAAAGCTCTTTGGCTTTAAGTATAAAAATAAATCATTAATTCATAACCTTCCCTCAAAAGGGAGACTTTTCCTCTTTTGACAGGGCTTATGATGCCTAATATTGATGAACACAAAACCTGTATTGAGTCAGTCTGTGTGTGCAAGTTGGGAAAACAGGAGCAGTGTCGGCATGTTGCTCATATTGCAGGGAATAACTGGGAGTACATATGCTAAACACGCATAACACATCAGGACTTGTTTTAAGTAAACGTCATTATTTCACTACATACTAAAGATAATGATCTTTATATACTGATATCTGATGGTTTGTCAGATGGAGTAGCTTATTTCTTTAAGCTTTGTGTAATTGGTTTAAAAATATGCCAAAATATTCTATATAGCACTTAATGTATTTACATTACATTACGTTGAAAAAGATTTGAGTTTTTCAGACCTTGAAAACATGTTTTGGTAAGGGAAATGCTGACAGCTCCTATGCGCATCTGCCCTGACGGCATTGCTGCAATTTCTGTTTAACCCCCTGATACAACTGTTTTTTGAGTGTGAATGATGTTGCTGACATCATCGTTGTTGCACTGCGGCGTCTATAAATATCTGTGTGTCTGTAGACCCATTCAGAAGTTTAGCTCCCCTTTTATATAATTTTTTTGGGGAAAGGTAGGGCATATTGTATGCAAGGATGACAGTAATAGATAAGAATATATATATGTATATATATAAATATAAATATATATATATATATTTGGTAAAAAGACGACCCCAATGGAGCAGTGCAAAAGAATATGGCTAATTAGCAGTTTTCTAAAGTTAATTATATAACATAAAAATGTCATGGTGGTTTCCTGAAAAACAGTTAGGGCCTGTGCACTGGTTTGGCGGTGTCTTTTTGGGTAATGTCGCAGCTCTGTGGAAGGCTGAGGTTTTGGGTAGGAAACGGCCCCTGCACTTGGCCTCCCTGAACAGCCAGGAACTTTGGCTGCCTCCGTCCTTATCAGCCAAGCGCAGGCCGTGCCGGGGGAACCGCCCATGGTTCGGACATCTCTGCACCCCACAACCAAACCCCTTCCCCAGGGACAGGCTGCCTCTGAA
Source organism: Crypturellus undulatus (assembly GCA_013389825.1). NCBI lineage: Eukaryota > Metazoa > Chordata > Aves > Tinamiformes > Tinamidae > Crypturellus > Crypturellus undulatus. The sequence goes on from VWPW01006121.1 coordinate 45,513, forward strand.
TTTAAACATTTATTTTTGATGTGAAAAGCATAAAGTCTAACTACTTGGTAGGGATCCTCACAGTAGGTAGCGCAGCAGGCAGTGTCACAGAGGCGAGCTGATGCCTTTTAATGCTGCAAGCAACCTGCAAAGCATTAGAAATGTGTTGGAGATGACTTCATTTCGAGAGGAATGCTGCAGTCCTAGCATGAAAACATTGGATGCGGACTGCATCGTTCTGCAGCATCGATGACTTTTGAGTTCAGAGCTCCCCAGCGACTGCCGATCGCATTTTGGCAGAGCACGGACTTGCTGATGGCAGCCAATCTGCTGCAGGAAAGAACAGTCTATTATTGCTAGACCAAAGCACTTCTTTTACAATTGACTAGCTCGACTTACTGTAGCTGTAAAAAGAGTCTTTATTTTAACAAATTCCAGCAGAAAGATGGGTCAGATTGGATGGCAAGAGGCCGTTACAGAATATCTTCTCTTTATAAATAATATATATACAAATATATTTATAGATATAAAAATGTGTGTGTATAGTCATTTAAATATTATACATGTATTATGTTTTTATATATATTTAATTACTTGGACTATAGAGGGCATTTCTAATATCGAAATATAATCTGGCAACAAAACACTGAACTGCATTCCCAAGACCAACTAGGGTTTCATTTTTTTTCCGGTAATGTGGATATCTAGGGTAGACAGAGGGTAGGAGACAGCTGCATAATACATTTAGACTAGCTGTGACTTTGTTCTTTGTGAGCACAAATTAATAACTAATTGTTGGCCAAATCCAGAGACAATGTAACAGCACAAGAAAGGAAGTTTTTTATCCATAACCTACTCAGATTTTATTTGCTTGCCATCTTCCTGGAGGGAAAAGGCTGTATTTGGAACAGCATTGAAAAAACAGCTTATTTCTTAGGAAAGTGAAACTGTAGCTGAGCTCAAGTTACATTCAGGGTTTTTATCTTAAAATATTCAAGAATGCTAATCAAGTCTAGCCTTTGGTACTGCTGTCAAGTGAAACTTGGACTGCGTTGATATAGTGCAGTCCACTGTGGCAGGCTTTTTTCCTTGTCCTTTTTTAATAGTAGTGAATGAAACGCCCAGGCTTGGATGAGAAAACACAGCTGAGTTTTCTTTGCTTCCTTAAACTGCCGCAATGCAGTCGGGGCTCAGAGTTCACCCGAGGAGCAGCGGCTGCTGAAATGGCTGTCCTGGTGCAGGGTGTGACGCCAGGGAGCAATGGGCGAATTTGCCCCTGCCTCTACCTTTCTATCAGATGGTCCCTTCACAAGTGCTGGGACCCAAACAGAAAACAGGCATATAGATGAGGTTCCCCCAGCCAGGGAATTTTTCATAAAATTGTGCAAGATGGGTGTCTAATTGAAGCATGCAGCTAGCGACTATATAGTGATGATTTCTTGATCTCATTTTAGAGATTGCCCAGCTTTCTTGATGCACAATTTTACACTTGATTTTTTTTTTAATTATTTTTATGAAATTACGAATTTATTATTATTGAAGGTTATACTCAGCTTGATTTATTAGAAATTTATAAGAAAATATTGTGTTCTATGCATGTAAATACTTGTACATCAAGACATTAATTGCCAGTTTTGCCAGCACAGAGTATTTTGTTGCAACAGCTTCTTGACATGCACAGGGAGGATACATGAGTAAATTTTGCGTGGTTGTTTTTTTGAGAGGTTTATGAAGTACAGTGTAAGCATGTTGTATTGGTTTCGGGGAGGGACAGGTTTACTTTATACTTTTTTTATTTGAGAGGAGAGGATGCATGTACGCCTGTGTACATGCACATATATATGTACCTATCTGTGTATAATAACATATATATACACATGTTTACATAACTGCACAGAGCAACTAGCTGTTCTTTAAACAGTAATATTCTTGCGTTTAAAACCACCATATTTAATAAAATATTTACAATTTTCCTACATTTGAGAGAGTTGTTTTATATAGGCACATACACAAACATGCACATATGTGTGCACACACACGTACACACATTTTAAAATTTCCATTAGATGCTTGCATGCTGCAGTTTGAGATGACATGGCATTTATATTGTGCATTTTTACAAAACAAGATGATGATAGATGCCTTCGTAAGTATTTCCTTTTTAATTTCTTTTTTGCTAGAAGCATGTTTTTGTATTTTTCCATATACACGCACGTGTGCGCACCCCCTCGCTCGCACTCATAGAGCAAGACTTAAGTAAACTACACGTGAGTTTAGAAAACAGGTTTTTCTTACGCAGATCTCTTCCTATGCTGCTTTTGTTTCAGATTATAAGCCAAATGCTAATTGAGTTTTTTTTGGCTTTCAGAAAATGGATCCAAGCGGTGTAAAAGTGTTGGAAACGGCAGAAGATATCCAAGAAAGGCGTCAGCAAGTTTTGGACCGTTACCACAGGTTCAAGGAACTATCTTCTCTGAGGCGCCAAAAACTTGAAGATTCCTATCGATTCCAGTTTTTCCAGCGTGATGCAGATGAGCTTGAAAAATGGATCCAGGAGAAACTCCAGATAGCATCTGATGAAAATTACAAAGACCCAAGCAATTTACAAGTAAGTCCTATATTATTAGGGCATATTGGCTTAACCAGAGTAGGCAGAAAAAAGTGCATAAGTGTACATTGAACTGAGAGCGGTGAGGAGACATGGATATAAATATTTATGGACCCTCACAGTATTCTTCAAAATCCTGACTTTTTTGATGATCTAATTGCAATTTTTCTATTAACAGGTTAGACAGTAAATCAGCAGTAAAAAGCTACTCAGTGCAATGTAGTGAAAAATCAGCCTTGTTTATTTCTAGAATTCAGTGTGCAATTCAGCTCTGTAAATAAACGTGCATTAATTCCTATTGTTTCCAAAAGAAAAAAAAAAAAAGAAGTATTAGAAAATCAACTTGTGTGTGTGTGACTAGCTGGACGTACATCCAAATGTCTGAACACTCTGAAGTAAAAGAGCAAACACAATAATGAAATAACTAAAATTGGGCTGTTTGAATCCGCCCATGAAGCATGTGGGACTGTTGTTATTTCAAGTGCGCTATTCCATTGTTTATTTGAGTCTGAACTACATCTGCATAGAATACACTAAAAATTTTAATACTGGGAAAAGTAGAGAAGCTCTATTCACTGAACCTTTGTCACATTCTTTTCTGTTTTAGGGGAAGCTACAGAAGCACCAAGCCTTTGAAGCTGAGGTTCAGGCCAACTCGGGGGCTATCGTTAAACTGGATGAGACTGGAAATCAGATGATTAATGAAGGACATTTTGCATCAGAAACCATAAGAGTGAGTTTTAAAACATTTTGTCCTCTTAAAAGTTTTTGTTTTGTTGTGAACAGTTTGTCTAAATAATATGGATAACTAAATTTTGAAGCATGCTTTAGAATCCTACAGGTTTTTGATCAGTACAGTCAAGGAGAATTGGTATTTGTAAAGCTTTACGGGTATTTTTCACTGAGCACCTAGGTCCTGTCTTTCTTTGGATCTGGTTCTTAAGCAAAATAACTGCATGGAGTCCAGGAACTTAGACTGGAAAATTGTCAGTAATTCAGTAACGGGTTGAAAAGCCCAAGTCAAATGATGGATTATACTTGTGTTTTTTTCCCAGGAAAACACACTCAAGCAGCAAATTCACAAAGCCCAAAGACAGGGATTTTGGACACGACTTTTTTTGCTTGTATTTAGCAATTTGATTTTTAATAATCCTTATAGTTAATACAAGGAACCATATTAGTAAACTTCAAAGATCTTATTTCTGTTCCCAAACTGTAATACACGTCACATCTTTGGAGGTTTTATTATTTTAAGTTGTACTAGCCATGCATCTGATTCTCCTTGCATTTGTGTTTCATAGCTTTTCTGAGTACCATACACTCCCTCTTGGTTCCCCAGCTGTAAACATCTCTTGGTACAGCTACTTCCATAACAGTAGGAAATAAACTTTCTACAAATCCTCTGAGATCTATTTTTTTGTTAGATCTATTATTTTGTTGGTTTTGGCTAGGTGGTCTTAATAATCTTGTATCTTAGCTCTCCTCTCCTTTATAAGATTTTATTCATTTTCTATTCAGAGTGGTAATTTGTCTTTTAATGGTTTAGTCTTTCACGCCGTACAGGACTGCACAGCGTCCAATAGTAACTGCTACCCAAGTTGGGTGCCACATACGAGTAGGTGAAACTCTTGGCTGTGCAGTGGAACTTTCTTCTACAATGTGTGCTTTCTTCCCTTGTCTGTAGTTTGCACTATTATTTTGGGCCATGCTGGGAATTTCGAGTGGCATGAGCTGTTTCTTTCCTTGAAACCTACATAATTGAACTTTCTAAATAGATGAAATAAGTATCCGCCCATGTTAGATGTTCAAAAGCTTCTCTAGCATGACTTTCAAGTTTCAGATCTCCATGTGTGAAGCATTATAGATGGGTGGAGCAGATACTTTCCTGTTTTGCAAGTTGTGTGTCTGTGTGGGAGTGTAGTTTTTCTTTTTAATTGTTTGTAAGGTTTATGCTCTCTACCAAACGTTTTGGAAGCCAGAACGCAGCCAGAGAGACTCAGTATTAAACCTAGTAATTGTTCCTAGTATTTCAAAATTGTATTACTTAAGAATGTTGATGAAATGCGTTCACTGAATAGTGCTGAAAGAAATGGTTAGCAAATGTTGTGAAGTGGTACACGATTGACTTGAAACATAATGTGTGGTTTTAAATAAAAATAAATTTTAAATGGAGAGAAGACTTGCTTATTGGGAGTTGACTTCCATTTAAAAGAATGAGTATTTGATGCGGATAGCAGTAGTTTTTTGGTCTGACTTCACACTAATATAAAATTAAAATAAAATTTTACCTCAGAATGGTTACCCTGTAAATAGTAGCGTAAGCATAACTATTTCATAGCTGCACTAATTAAAAAGTTTTTAAATACACAGTTCAGTAATTTCCAGCTCTGTGTTCTACTCCTCTGTTATCTCGTCATATATAATTCGAAAGTTAATGACTGGAGATTAAACTTCTATGTGGTTTGTCCACCCTGCACCTAAAGTAACGTCTAGGAACATTAAAAGGAGTTTTTTTTCCTCAAAAGTTTTAGGACAAGAAGGGAATATAATTTATTTGCAAAGCTTAAAATTTTGTTCAAATATTAATATCAGCATCCTCTCATTCTAGACTCGACTGCAAGAGCTTCACCGACTATGGGAGTTACTTTTGGAAAAAATGAGAGAGAAGGGAGTCAAATTGTTGCAAGCGCAAAAGCTGGTGCAGTTCTTGAGGGAATGTGAAGATGTTATGGACTGGATCAATGACAAGGTATGTTATTATTAGACTTTACTGGATTTATTGATGGGAATTTTTTGTGTCAGTTCCTCCTTCGCTTTAAAGAGGCCTTTGTATTTCTCACAGTAATTGAAATCAAGTTTCTTGTAAGGTAAAATCTGTAGCATCTAAAAACATCTTTTTGGGTGATGTTTTAGATGAGCTATTAGAAAGCGACCAGCCTAGCCACACAGCAGTGTGTACATAATTATACATCATTGGAATATCTTTAGGTATACATTGTAAGGACACTTCCTGCAAGAGAACTGTTTGCTTTTTGACCTTCTGAACTCCGAAGAAACAGACCACAAACCACAATATCGAGTAAAAAGCCACAAAATGATCATCCTATTTTTATTAATAAAGGCTTGTTATTTTGTGTCACTGCGGGTTGGAACTGTAAATCCAACCTAACAATTGCCAAGTATGACAGTGCACTTCTTGTTAAGAAGTCTCATATTGGCACCCTACAGCAATTATCTGTAAATAATCTAATAATGTAAACAAATTCTTGACATTGTATGTACTCCTAAATAGCATGGTCAGGTGTTTGTGTGTATTTTTGTTTGTTTGTTTTCTTTTTTTTTTTCTTTGAAGGTCTTTTTATGCTTGTTTTCTTCCAGTAATTTAGGTTGTTTTAGGAATGATCATCATGCACAGAACATAAAACATGAACGGATAATTTTATAATTTTCCAATATTTGAAAATGAGTAATATAAGAAAAATAACCCCCTTGGTGATCTTTGGTGTTTCCTGTAAAAAAGGAAAGCTGGGTTTATTTGAACAGTTAGGAGAGGGTAGGAATGCTCTGTTTTATTTTAAGAGGAATCCTGTAGAAATACCATGCTAATTTAAGGTGTCATTTTAAAACTGCCTTTAAAATATAATGATTATAATTGTACTGTTGAAAATTAGGAGAATTTACCTTCTGATTACTAGTACTGGTTTCTCTTAATTATGCTGAAATTGACTTCTTTTTTTTCCCCCTCATCATGCTAGGAAGCAATAGTGACTTCAGAAGAGCTTGGCCAGGACTTGGAGCACGTTGAAGTTTTGCAAAAGAAGTTTGAGGAGTTTCAGACAGACCTAGCAGCTCATGAGGAAAGAGTAAATGAAGTGAACCAGTTTGCTGGAAAACTTATCCAGGTAAATCTTGATGTGTGTTGGGAAATTTCTCCTGACAAATAAGGAGACTTGTTCCTCTGCCCTCCTCCTTGTGTATAGTTTATTCTCTGTGTGTCAAGAGATACGACTATCTTAATCTTGAATGGATGCCATTGAATTTAGTCATTCTCCTGCTGGATTATTGGAATAACTCTGCCTTAGCTGAGGCAGTATCTGCAGATGTGGGAACTAGTCATTTTGTAACTGAATTTGTCATATTTGAAGTTAAATGTATTTCTTCTGGGCAAAATTAATTTATCTTCTATTCTTGTATATCATCTGTGGCTTGGGCAAGGGTTTCAGGAAAAAATAAGTACTCTTTCAGCCCTCTTTGGGTTCACTAATTAGTGCATTGAAAAGCATAGGCATTGCATATTTACATTATCGTTTCAGAAAAACCATAAGACTGAAAGACCAGGTGGAAAGTGCAATATTCATACATTGTTCCATTGGAAAATAGATGTGTTTCCAGGATTTGTTGATAGATACCGAATGACAGAGCACATGAAAACTTTTTCTTCCTTGCTAACTAGGAACAACATCCGGAAGAGGAACTGATAAAATCCAAACAGGATGAAGTAAATGCAAGCTGGCAGCGTCTCAAGGGACTTGCCCTTCAGAGGCAAGGAAAGCTCTTTGGGGCAGCTGAAGTTCAGCGCTTCAACAGGTATGAACTTGGCTGGATCTGCTGAAGTGGTGGAATACTTGTAGCAACGATCACTTGTGGTGATGTCTAAGTGATTCATTCAATTATGCATTTGTCTCTCCAGTAAGTCTGTATTAAGTGAAAACATCTTGTTTTCAGTTTGTTGAAAGAGTGCATTCAGATTTATTTATTTTTTGTTTTAAGAGATGTGGATGAAACTATCAGCTGGATTAAGGAGAAGGGGCAGTTAATGGCCTCAGATGATTTTGGCAGAGACTTAGCCAGTGTGCAGGCTTTACTGCGTAAACATGAAGGTCTGGAAAGAGATCTTGCAGCTCTGGAAGATAAGGTAGCCATACAAAATTCATTTTATCTACAAAATAAACTATTTAATTTGCTTGTAAAAGGCTATAAGTTTACTCACTGCTCGTGCCTGGGTCTAGGTGAAGGCTCTGTGTGCAGAAGCTGACCGCTTGCAGCAGTCTCACCCAATAAATGCCTCTCAAATTCAAGTGAAGCGGGAGGAGCTGATTGCCAACTGGGAACAAATCCGAACTCTGGCAGCAGAGAGGCACGCTCGCCTCAATGACTCCTACAGGTAGGAATGCTGTCTCGCTGAAATGACTGCTCCCTTGCTCAAATTTGCTAGAGGACTCTTGGAAGCAGAAGGGTTTTTTTCCTTCATTATTTGATAAGAATATGCATGTTGTAAATCTGTTCACTATGCAGTCCTTACTCTGTGAAGACAAAAGTATGGTTTATTGTTTTAAATATTATCCCATGCTAGATGAAACATCACTGTCATCTGTGATAGTTACTTTGTTGTGGGATTTTATTTCATCCTGTCTTGTTCCTCTACAAATCCGGTTGTCTAAACATAAATTGTTAGAGCATTGTTAAGAAACTGTGCTAAAAATAAACTTATCCGGATAGGATGGTTAGTTTACATCCTGTCTGTTCTTGAGGTTGTTGCTGATTGTTCTCTCCCATGGAGAGTGGATGGTGGTAGTGGCGCACAGACTAATCTTTTTATTTTCCCTTTGTTGTCATAATCTTTTCAGATCAATTAACAGTAATTTAAAAGGGAAATGGAAACAGATCACATTTGCAGATAAGTGTTAAGCATATGCTGAGGGCAAAGAATGGTGAGGACATACTGAAAGGAATCTGAGAATGTTTGCTTCATGCATAGATTTATTTTATTTAAGACTGAGGCCTGTGTCAGTCTCTCCTTGTCACTCCTCTCCCTACTGCCCTCTGCTGTATTTGTCACAAGAGCAGTGCTGTGGGACACTGTGAAATGTTCTGCTTGAGCTTTTGTCTTTTGGTTTCTGTTGCCTTCAACATAAAGGCTTATGGTTAGGAATAATCCATATACTTTCAGTATAGTTTTTATGGAAAAGATGTACTTAAGAAATAAGCTATCTCCCATGATTTTAAACCTATTTTTTCCCAACTTTAGAAGACTTCTTTCTGTTGAGTGTGTATTTATTTACTTAATATAATTGCTTTTTGGTTCCTTGGTTTATCTTTAGTCTTGAGGCTAGCAAAGCTATGCAAACAAATGATTCTCAACCATTTTTGCTTTTGTTTTCCCTAGGCTGCAGCGCTTTCTTGCAGACTTCCGTGACCTCACTAGCTGGGTGACTGAAATGAAGGCTCTAATCAATGCTGACGAGCTTGCCAATGATGTGGCTGGAGCAGAAGCTCTCCTAGATAGACATCAGGAACATAAGGTGTGCTGGTTAGAACAGTCAAATCTTATCACTAATGCTCAAAGGGATTTTTGCCTCTAACAGCATTTGTGAATCAGACCTGGTAATGTGCTACCACTAGAATCCTTTAACCATCCACTAAATGCAAGATTGCTGTCTGTTCTGACATGAGATTTTTGTTTTTTTACCTTATGGTTCTTGATAGTGAGAAGATACACTGAGAAGTAAGAATGCTTAGGGTAATATTTTATTAAAATAATTAGACCTCTCAGGAATCACTTAAGCTAACATCTGTTTTAGTTTTCCATCATAAAGGATTGCTCTAAATAGGCAGTATTAATGTGACTTGACACCAACCTCTAGTTTCTGCTTAACATAAGAATTTAAACTTGTCTTACATCTGCATTGTAAGATAGTACATTTGACTGTAGTTTCCATGTTTAGTGTAATGTATTTAAAGATGATTAAATGTTTATTAGTGAGGCATCTAGACTGTTGTCTCTGTTATTTTCAGTAGCAATTTTCATGTTTTGACACTAAAGATAAATTTTGGAAAAGGCTTATTCACTTCCCCTTCTATAGGGAGAAATTGATGCCCATGAAGATAGCTTCAAATCTGCAGATGAGTCTGGTCAGGCTTTGCTTGCTGCTGGCCACTACGCTTCTGATGAAGTTAAAGAAAAGGTAAGTTGTTCAATTGAAGAATAAGAGCTTCTAGAAGAAGTTTAAGTTGTCTCATTCTTCTGTGTCCCTTAAATTAAAGATTTATTTCTTACAAAGCTGTTAAGCTGCAAAGTATCATCTCTGCAGACAGAGCTTTTTCATTAACTTAAGTAATGTATGCATGCTGAGAAAAGGATCATGCCTATCTGATGATGGTGTCAATAACAGGAGAATGGTTCTATTACCTGAAAAGCCATTTTCAGACCTGTGTTAACCTCTTTTTTAAAGGTGAATTCTACATCGTAGTGAACTGATCTATTAATGAGTGATTATACACATCTCTTTCCAATCCCTTAGCTAACCATCCTCTCGGATGAAAGAGCTGCCTTACTAGAACTGTGGGAGCTTCGCAGACAACAGTATGAACAGTGCATGGATCTACAGCTCTTCTACAGAGATACTGAACAAGTTGACAACTGGATGAGCAAACAAGAAGTGAGTGCACTTTAAACTCTTCAGATATGGTTGATTCCTTTCCTTTGTGACTTTTTTTTTGCAGTCTTTGATAAATGGCCTTTATCAGCAGCAATGACTGCTGCTATACATGAACAAAAATACTTTATCCAGTGAACAAAATACTTCATAGAGTTCTTTATCTCACAGCCCAAGCTGCTACAATGACTTTTGCTATCTAATGCTAGAACTAGCAGTTGTGGTGATTTGGCTGCAGCCCTCCTTAATGTGTGTTAATATAATTTTTAAATGGGAAATTAAAAAGTGTTATTCATGATAATTGCTTTTTGGAGGTGTATGAAGTTTCCTATAATGTCATGTGTTCAGTTTCCTATNAAAGAGCTGCCTTACTAGAACTGTGGGAGCTTCGCAGACAACAGTATGAACAGTGCATGGATCTGCAGCTCTTCTACAGAGATACCGAACAAGTTGACAACTGGATGAGCAAACAAGAAGTGAGTTCACATCTTTAAACTCTTCAGATATGGTTGATTCCTTTCCTTTGTGACTTTTTTTTGCAGTCTTTGATAAATGGCCTTTATCAGCAGCAATGACTGCTGCTATACTTGAACAAAAATACTTTATCCAGTGAACAAAATACTTCATAGAGTTCTTTATCTCACAGCCCAAGCTGCTACAATGACTTTTGCTATCTAATGCAAGAACTAGCAGTTGTGGTGATTTGGCTGCAGACCTCCTTAATGTGTGTTAATATATTTTTTAAAAAGGAAATTAAAAAGTGTTATTCATGATAATTGCTTTTTGGAGGTGTATGAAGTTTCCTATAATGTCATGTGTTCAGTTTCCTATAATGTCATGTGTTAGTAAATACCACTGTCTGCACTTGAGTTGATTTTTAAAGCAGCCAGGGATGGAAACATAAAAATCAATGATGAGTTTGGTTTTTTAATGTAGGCATTTCTGCTGAATGAAGACCTTGGTGATTCTCTGGATAGCGTTGAGGCCCTTCTAAAGAAGCATGAGGACTTTGAGAAATCCCTAAGTGCCCAAGAGGAGAAAATCACAGTAAGAGATTTAAATTATGTGATCAGTAAATAAGCAGGAAATAAAAATAAATGAATCAATTGCATAGAAGATGCTGCTGAGGGATGACAGGAGAATGGTGTTTGCTCTGGAGAGTGAGCCACTGTGGTAAATGTGATATGTGTGTTTTTAGTAAAATGAAACTTTCATAGTAGAAAGGGAAGGATAGGGCTTGCTTGCTGTCTTAGAGATCTGAATAATCCAGTACTTGTATATCATGGTACCACATGGATGGGTGATAAATTGTCAAAAATCTGCCTTCATCCATATATGAGATGACGGTTCAGATGAATAATTTTAATAGTAGTTATCTTAATGCCTGTTGAATGTTTACCACAGCAAAATTGAGAACTAATTTGCTATTTAAACATGAACAATTTTGGTTCTGTCAAATGAATGAAAAAATATTTTCTTTTTAGGCACTGGATGAGTTTGCTACTAAACTGATTCAGAATAACCATTATGCCATGGATGATGTTGCTACGCGCAGAGATGCTGTAAGTACTTAAAATAGATTTGGACTTCAGATAATGTTCTGCTTCTTTATTTTAAAAGCTATTAATACAATGAAGAAATAATCATATGATACAAGTCAGTGGGGCTCTCTCCAAAGTACAGAGAGCTAAAGAATTTAGCAATCTTTATTTTTTTCAGCTGCTGAGCCGCCGAAATGCTCTTCATGAAAGAGCTATGTACCGCCGGGCCCAGCTGGCAGATTCTTTCCATCTGCAGCAGTTTTTCCGAGACTCTGATGAGCTAAAGAGTTGGGTTAATGAAAAAATGAAAACAGCAACAGATGAGGCTTACAAGGTAAAAACAATCACAAATTCCTGAGTATATTTTAGGCATTAACAGTCTAGTGATATGAAGCAATATCAGCCAAAATATCGCTGATGTAGGTAGTATTAATGGCAACAAGAGGAATCGTTAAGTCCTCCCTGATCCCAAGAAGGATCGTCAATTGTGCTTATTCAGTTGCTTAAATGTTCTCATTTCAAAGGTTTATTTGTGGCAGCAATTTCTCTGATGACATTTTGGCATATACATGAACGTATTTTTAAAAGCTCTTCAGAGATTTGTAGTTACTAATTCTAGGCTGAAAGGCTCTTTTCTTTCTTCATCTGTAGGATCCATCAAATCTGCAGGGTAAGGTTCAGAAACATCAGGCTTTTGAGGCAGAGCTTTCTGCTAATCAGAGCCGTATTGATGCCCTGGAGAAAGCTGGCCAGAAGTTGATCGATGTCAAGCATTACGCCTCTGATGAAGTGGCAGCTCGCATGAACGAAGTTATCAGCTTGTGGAAAAAACTTCTGGAGGCCACCGAGCTCAAAGGTGAGACCTACTCGAGAGAATATTAACAATGCTATTTTCTGGAGAGCCTAGCCTTGAGAAAACAAGAAATGAAGGAGAAAACTGAAATCATCTTTTCTTTTCATCATTCTTTCTCCCTCAGGAATAAAACTGCGTGAAGCCAATCAACAGCAGCAGTTCAATCGCAATGTGGAAGATATTGAGCTGTGGCTGTATGAAGTAGAGGGGCACTTGGCTTCTGATGACTATGGAAAAGATCTTACTAATGTTCAGAATCTTCAGAAGAAACATGCCCTTCTGGAGGCAGATGTTGCAGCCCATCAGGTAAGGACAGCAGTCTTTCCTCCCTCCCTTTGAGATCTGCTTACCTGAAAATATTCACTGCAGAGATCTTAGTAGACAGTGATAAAAACTTGTATTTGCAGAAGAAAAAAAAAAAAAGTAGTTTCAAGCTTTACTGTTTATTTATCAGAACTAATTTTGAACTGAAGTGTAAATTTTAAGGCTCTAAGATCATCTTCAAGACTGACAAAAAATCTACAGCAAGTGGTGGTAGCACATGATCTTAAGGGGAACTAAATCCACATTAAAAAAAATGTCAACAGAATTCGGCTTCCAGCAACTTGATTTTCATTTGATAAACATCTTGCCTTGGTTATTCCCAATCTCATTTAACATATCAGTAAAGTTATTGCAATCTCAAAAAAAAAAAGTATTTTCTTTTTTTTTTAAAATTGGTAGATTAAAAAACAACTGTGTTTATGTAATCTGTTATATATTACCCAGGACATAATTATTGCTTTAAATTATCACCCTGACAATGTGCAGCTGAGATTCTCCTCCTCTATCACAATATAACGTATTCTCTCCAAGAACTGAAAATTCTGTCTGAATATTTTCAGTCCCTGAACACGGCAAGGATAATAAAAGCCTCGGAATGTTACAGTGATTCTGACCTAATGTAAAACTGCTGAATTGATTTTAGGACCGTATAGATGGCATTACCATCCAGGCACGCCAGTTCCAAGATGCTGGGCACTTTGATGCTGACAATATCAAGAAGAAACAAGAAGCTCTGGTAGCCCGTTACGAAGCTCTGAAGGATCCTATGGTGGCTCGCAAGCAGAAACTTGCAGATTCTCTTCGCCTGCAGCAGCTTTTCCGTGATATTGAGGATGAAGAAACCTGGATTAGGGAAAAAGAACCTATTGCAGCCTCAACAAACCGAGGTTGGTCCATCCTGATACTCACAGGATTTAGGTGATGGAATTGCTTTGTTATAACTTGTCCATTTATAAGAGATTCCCTTGCAATTTCTGGGAAATTTATTGCAAGTAATTCCAGACAGCACTGCTTGCTTGTTGTTAGCCATGGTTCTTTTCCTGTTAAATTAGTTGTACAGTTCTGGTGAATAACTCCATTTTCATAGTGCTCTGTCTGGATTGTGCTAGCACTTTTTCTACAACTTAGTCTGCCAATGGTTAAAGCTTCCTTTAATTTATTTATTTATTTATTTTNCGTCTGCCAATGGTTACAGCTTCCTTTAATTTATTTTTTTTTTTTTTTAGTCTAATGACTCTGAATTAGCTGAGTAACTGTCTTGTGTCTTTCAGGCAAGGACTTAATTGGCGTCCAGAATCTGCTAAAGAAGCATCAGGCTTTGCAGGCAGAAATTGCAGGCCATGAGCCCCGCATTAAAGCCGTCACCCAGAAGGGAAATGCCATGGTGGAAGAGGGTGTGTCTCAGTATTTTAATCTTTCCCTTTCAGAAATGCAAATTTCTTTGTACTATGCTTTGTTCGCTGACCTTGTACAAATAAAAACAAGCAGTGATGTTTATCTGGGCTTTTAAGGGTCCTGTATTCAAGATTTTTTTATGTCTATCGTATATGACCTCTGTTTTGGAGAAATACATTAAAGGCTTGTATGTGTGATACACAATCATAATGTGAGAAATAATCCTGCCCAAAGGCAACAAGAGCCAATCGTGTTGTAACATAAGTATGTATCTTTATTTCTAACTCAGCATTTTTATGGGATTCAGAATGCATGTCTGAAATAATATTTGTTTGCTGTAGAAAATGTTTCTGTAAAGAGGTGCCTTCCTCTTCACATTTAAGAAGAAATGTTACCATATAACTTGTTTTGTTCTTAATGATTCAAGTATTCCTAGTACAGTTTGATTGACAGGTACAGTGATTTCGAGCCTTTGCCAAAGGGACAAGCTGAATTCTGCTTTCATTATTCTAGTCAGAATAGCTAGATAGGTTCACAGAGGTCTAATTTCTGTCACTTTTGAGAAGTGCAAGTAACATTTTTGACTGTGTTATATCTTTTAAGTTCTTCAGGGTTCCTCTCTCTTTACCTTTCTCTTACCTAGGACACTTTGCTGCAGAGGATGTGAAAGCCAAACTGCATGAACTAAACCAAAAATGGGACTCTTTGAAAGCTAAGGCATCGCAGCGTCGACAAGACCTAGAGGACTCCCTACAAGCTCAGCAGTACTTTGCTGATGCCAATGAGGCTGAGTCCTGGATGAGGGAAAAAGAGCCCATAGTAGGCAGCACAGATTATGGGAAGGACGAAGACTCTGCTGAGGTGTGTAATTCATTAAATCCAATTTTCGGTAATCCACTGGATCTGCAAATATTTTTATTTAATGTAAGAGTGATTTTACTGGTATTATTCTGTGGCCAAAAGCCGCATTCCGGATGCTGCAGGCTGGCAATTGCATTGAAAGTGAGTGCAGTTTAAAGGCATGATTTCAACCTCATGCTATTTCCAGGGTGCTATGTTGTAGCCCTGGTCAGAGCAAAAGAGTGTTTCTGAGATAAGGTAGAAGAAAGGCACCAGGTCCATTAGGACCACTATCTAGCCTGTGAATAAATAGAAGTAGTTATTCTCATGAGAGTCACAAGACTGGCAGCTTTGAAGAATCTGCATTCCCCATGTGTGAAGTTAAAAAAAAAAAAAAAAAAAATCCAAGTAGCATTTGTTTTAAAAAAAAATAAAATAAAAAGGAATGACTAGGTGTACATTTTTTTTTTTTTATCATTTGGTTTCAGGCTCTTCTGAAGAAACATGAAGCTTTGATGTCTGATCTTTCTGCTTATGGCAGTAGTATACAGGCACTGAGGGAGCAGGCCCAGTCATGCAGGGTAAGGAAAGATGCTAATCACATTGCTAAAATTCTTGGGTCAGCAAAAGGTAAAGAAAAAGCTTAATAATAGTTGTCATTTAGAACTTACTGCATACTGTACTTTATTTTCCCTAACTAAGTTATTGGTCTATTTTTTTTCCATGGCAGCAATGTTGCATCATGGAAAATGGAACATGTGGTGATTTTCAAGCTATAAGTCCAGACAGTATCTTGCATATATTTCAACAAAAAAAAAAAAGAACATTTTAAAGTATTACAATTTTAACGAGTGCTGTGATATTTTTAGGACAATTTAATGGATTATGGTGAATATGCAGAAGGTACAGAAATTAATTCTTTTTTCTTCTGCTCGTGTCTTAGCAACAAGTTGCTCCATCAGATGATGAAACTGGAAAAGAGCTTGTCCTGGCCCTTTATGATTACCAGGAGAAGAGTCCTCGGGAGGTGACTATGAAAAAGGGAGATATCCTGACCCTTTTGAACAGTACTAACAAGGTATGTTCCTACCTTTTGGTTTTCTGAGCTGCTTTAGCTGCTTGGCTAAGTAGTGTTTTTAAACAGGAACAGTCAAAGAAGTGAAAGCATTTGCGTGTTTAGTCCATGTTCCCATTCTGCACTTTGGCATTCCTCTTCCATCGCATTCTCATGACTCCTTTTTAGGTGCCAGCTTTACTAAGTTGGATAACAACATTGTTTTCACATGCTATAGGGCATGTGTCTGTGCAAAAACTTCTTTACCTGCTGTTGAGGATTTTTTTAACCAAAACAAGGGGAGAATTGGGAGTAAGACCTAGATTCTTCAGAATGTAGTTAGTTTGAAAAAAGTTTTCTCTTTTTGTATGAGGTAATGACATTGTTTTTCCTGTGTTAATAGAAGCTTCTAATTTCTCAGCTTTCAGTTGCAGACCTTGCTTTATGGTTGCCTGATACTGGTCACATTTTTCTTTTGTTCAGGACTGGTGGAAGGTTGAAGTTAATGACCGCCAGGGCTTTGTACCAGCTGCCTATGTGAAAAAATTAGATCCTGCCCAATCTGCATCCCGAGAGAATCTTCTGGAAGAGCAAGGCAGCATAGCATTACGACAGGAGCAAATTGACAACCAGTAAGATATAACTGATAAGACTGAGAACCACCCAGCACTTGCTGGCTTAGCCTTTGCCGTTCACATATGCCAGAAGCTTAGGTTGAAGTATCTTACACTAGAGAGAAATTAAATGGAGCAAAACTGGGGGCTCCTTCACCAGAGACACCTTATAGAGTCTTTTGAGTCTTTTTATTCTAGGTTTTCCTGTTGCTTCTCCCATTTTTAACTGTAAAATTCATGACACTTGAGCTCAACTTACTGTCTGACTTCAATATTTTGTGTGTTCTTTTTGTTGTTGTACTTAACAACTTAAACTTGTTTGTGAGTTATATCTGTCCTAAGCAGCTCTTGTATTTGTAGCCGTCACTTCTTACAGTGTGATCTGTTTTGAAACGCTCTCTTAAATTTGGTTACACAAAGTACAGTACCCTCCCTATATAGGGCTGCCTCTGCAGGTCCCCTGCCCAGGACCTGTGGCTGTTTTGCCACTAGCTTGTACTTTTTGGACATTATTTGCTGCCAATAAAACCGCTTCCCTCACCCCTCTTTTTTATTTAAAAGAAAAAAAAAAAGAGAGAGGAGAAATTTGCTATTGCAATTATAGAAAGCTGCATGACTGCTTGCTAGTAACCTCCTAGAACACATGGTAATTGTAGATTAGTTTGAGTGAGGGCTGTAGGCGATAGGTGTGGGCTACAGGCTCATCTTATCAAGCCACTTGAAAGCCAAAGCTAAAAGTTCTGTACTTTTACTCCCATCAGTTTTCACAGTTATGCTGTCACTACTTGAGAATTTTTTCCCTCTCGGTTGTTTTGAGTCACCAGTTATTACAATGACACACAATGATTACTTACTCTAGCTGTGGGAATGTTTTTTTTAATAACTTAATAAAATAGCTAATGCTAGTGAAAGGAAATAATAAAACAGCTAATGCCAGGGAAAGGAAAATATACTGAATAATTGTGACGCATGGTTCAGGATTTTAATAACGTGCAACTTTCTTATGGAGCTCCTTATTTTGGAGCCAGAGCCCTACGCTTCAGATTTTAACTCAAATCGCACAAGGATCAGGAAATGAGGAGACCTTATAGAGAGAGTTCAACTGTACTAATGAGGTTTCCTTATGTGATTTGCACTCCTGGTCTGATTTGCTGTGTTTGCTTTTGAATGACATCTAATTTTCTCCATTTAAATGTGAACTCTTAACCATCTACCATAGACAACCCATGGATGGAGCTGCTGCTTTCATTTTTTTTGTTAATCTGACTAATTTTTTGCATGCATTTGCTGTGCTCCCTCTGTCTGTGCAGGACTCTCATAACTAAGGAAGTCGGCAGTGTATCTCTGCGTATGAAACAGGTCGAAGAACTGTGAGTAGGATTAGCCCTTTCTAAACCATGCTGTCTCCATACTGTCCCTGTTTGTTCTCCCTTTATTTCTTTCTTTGGGAAAGCTGCTCTAAAGAGACACGAAGGAAGAAATTTCTGCAATGTGATCTATTTCAGTTTAGATCAGTACCCTGGTATGTGTTTCATGTGTTCTTTACAGTCAGCCATCCAGCTGGCTGCCTATCTTGTTGGTCACTTTTGCATTGCTGAAGTGGTGATAGTGATGTCTTCCATTATACTGATTTTGCTTACCAAATAACACTTTAGTAATACTTATGCATATATATATATATTTTTAGTGCGTACCTTGTGTTTTTAGGTCTAGATTAAAAAAAAAAATCGTGCCCACACATGCCTTCTCTCACTGTGTGTAGTATATCATGTATGAGCGCTTTATATTTTGGAAAAGGTGGGGTTTTCATAGTTAAAGTAGCATTTATGCTGGGTAGTCAAGATCATTAGCTTATATATAGAAGGCAATTTTTTGTTATTATAACATTAACTTAAATTTTAAAACTCATGTTTGAATCTGCTGGAAAAAATATCAGCTTTGTATTATGTTCTTGGAAATTGCTGGCTGATCCAAAGGAATAGTGTTCCTGGCTCTGCCTCACTGCCTTTTCACAGAGGACATTTCTTGGGAATCCAAAGTGAGAACATTGTGAACTGTTGCAAAGGAAGTTTGAGAGAAGATCTGCTTCTAAAGAGATTTGGCCCCAGATCCTCTATGAGCTTTATAAGTACATAAGCCTAAAATTGTATGCTGAATTACTGCAGTTAGCTAGACTTAAACTTCATGTCTTCCTGCATACAATAGCTCATTCAGGTCAGAGCAAAATGCTTCCATTCAAACCCAAAAGGGAAAGATTCTTAGTTCCTTTCTATTTGTTTTTGATTCAAAATCAGCGTAGAAAGGAGACCATAAAGACTGCTTCATGGAAACACCTAGAGCAGATTATCAGTTTTCTGTACAGACACCTCTGCCCAAGTCATAAAGGCTTTTTCTTCAACAGACTCTCACCTCTGAGGTAGAGGTTAGGAAAATGCTGCCTCTCCTAGTTGGGAGATGTAACTGCTCCCCAACCACCTGTGTGGTGGCTCCAACAGGACAAGTGAAAACACTCCATGCTGCCCTCTTCCCATTTGAGGCTCCTGCAGGTGTCTCAGCAATGTGTCTAGTAACTGATTTAATAACATTAAAGTGCACATCTTTATTAATAAAGAGGATTAATTGCTGCTGTTTGTGTCTATTAACTGATTTAATAACATCAAAGAGCACATCTTTATGAACTAATAAAGAGGATTAATTGCTGCTGTTCATCAATGTACTAAATCAGCCTACAGTGATTCAGTATGTAAAAAGCACGTAAGTGCAGACGGAGTGTCTCACAAAACACTTAACTTAGGATGATAATGGAGGTTAAAGGTGTTTTTTCTGAGAGTAGGTTCTTTAAAAATGGGCAGTATGCTGATAGTGCTAGTGAGGTTGTAATTTAATATCAATAATGACTGCAACACTTCTGTTGGCTTAATAGCATGGGAATGATCTTGTAGGATTGTCAGTGTCTCTTTAATCACAAGTAATCAAAGAGTAGATTTTAGTCCTATGCTTTCTAAAACAGTGACACAGTTATGCTTTTGTGTTGCTCTTTCAAAGCTAATTTGCCAGTTCAGAAAAATTTTGGGGATTTTATTTCATATTTATTCTAACATAAACAAGGAGTAATTTCATTGATGTGGTTGGGAATTCCACACATAGAAAAACAATACCAGTATGTAAAATTGCAGAAATTTCCCACATCTTTGGTGCTACCAGTACACATTTAATTACTGTGACCCTGCTCATATAAATCTGACTGTCCCCCGTCTTCCTTTTCTGCTTGTTCCAGGTATCATTCTCTTCTTGAGCTGGGAGAAAAGCGTAAAGGCATGCTAGAAAAAAGCTGCAAAAAGTTTATGCTTTTCCGTGAGGCTAATGAACTTCAACAATGGATCAATGAGAAGGAAGCTGCACTCACAAATGAGGAAGTTGGTGCTGATCTGGAGCAGGTGGAGGTGCTGCAGAAGAAATTTGATGATTTTCAGAAGGTGTGTTGTAATGCTGCATAATCTGGGTTGGTTTTATGTCTTTCCCCTCTGACTCCCTGATTATGTGTCTATGACAATTCTTCCATCATTGAGTATACTTGAAAAAGAAACATTTCTCAAGGAAAGTAACCTATTATATTTATTCTGGTCTGTGTAACATAGAGAAGAACTCACATTTCAAGGTATCTTCAGTTTGGTTACAGTTTCCAGGTTGTTGAATGCTTCCCAGCTCCCAGAAAACCACGGTTTCTTCTATAACACCTGACATCTTTTGCAATAGTTTCCTTCTGTGCAAATCATGACCTCTATTTAAGCTCTTCCCTCTTCCCTTTTGTTGAAAGGAAAGCGTGTGTTTAAATTCTCCCCTGTAGTGTTTTCTAGGGCGTGGAATAATAATTGTCAGCTCCAAAGTGCTGATTGTCTTTGGGAGTTGGTTCCTTTTTTATTTTTCCCAGTATGTGCAGTCCTTGTTTATTCTGTGCACAAGAGGAGAATTGCTCAGGCAGATGTATCTGTGCTCTGCATTTCATTAAAATACTGCATACTGAAATACAAAGACATCTGACCTTAGGTATTTGAAAAGCCAGTGATTTTATAATTCAATGGACATTATTACATTTGCAGCTTGGTTAGTTGACAAATAATTCGAACCAACCTAATATTGTAGGTGAGAAGAGGACACCCTTTTTATTATTTATTTTTAATCCAGTGGATGAACTTAAACCTTAAAATCTAAATGCAGTTTCCCCCACTATTGCTTTTTAAACCAACTTCCAGTTCTGCTTCATAGTCTATTTAGATGCATTTAATAATATTAATAAAATTACTTTTAAGTGTTTTAGCTTCTTTATCCAGTAACATTGGTGAAAGCTTTCAACCTTCATCTCGATAATCCTGTTATCCTTGGCAGTTTCAAAATGAATTCCATTGCTGATTATCAGTTAATTTCGTGTATGGAAAACTGATAGTGGATTTCTTTAATCTGCTGCTGACATCACACTGACTGACAGCTAGGATTTCTCAGTATAGGTTCTCATATGTTGTTTGCCCACTTGTAACTGTAAGGATCAAGTGGGGAAATTCCTCTTGTTCACAGATGGGGTGCTTTTTGCATCTCTGCTTCTGTAAACCTGAACCACATACTTTGCTTATATGAATGTTAATTTTGTGCTATTTGCTGTTCTGTGCAGGATTTAAAAGCTAATGAATCGCGTCTGAAGGATATAAACAAGGTTGCAAGTGATCTGGAATCAGAAGGATTGATGGCAGATGAAGTGCAAGCAGTACAGCAACAGGTCCGCTTTTCTTTTTGCCTTAGGCTAATGCTTTTGAGAAGTAAAATAACCTCTTCCTTTCTTTGCTGTCTTTACCATGGTTTTCCCCTTGTGCAGCTAGAGTTGCTGCAAGATGCAAAATAATTATTCCCTAGTCTAATATGACCATTATTCTAACAAGACACTTAGTGCCCTTTATAGTGTGGCAATCAAAAAATTTATTGTTTGAATTGACCACGTATCTTTTGATATCTTCCCTTTCTTAAAAATAATAACAATTTTCTAGCTATTTTATGGAGAGTAACTAATTGCTGCTGTTTTTGCTTTGTAGGAAGTCTATGGTATGATGCCTAGGGTAAGTGTTTATTTCTGAGACAATGTGGCAGTTTTAACAATATGGGATATATGAGGTAAAAATTCAGCCATAATTGTAATTCATTTTCATGAAGAATCTCATTCTAGATAATGACTTTGAATGGATATAAAGGGATTACCTTTGATCCATTTATTTCCTCCTCGTCTTCTCTCCTCCCCATCACAAACCGATAAGAATAAAATAACTCAAAATGAGTAACAATTGATGCATTGTATCAAGGAGTGAATGTGGAGAACTATCTCAAGCATTTTTAATGTATTCTGAAAGTTTTAGATTTTGCTTATTTTCTTCATCCATTTAAAGTTGTGTGTTCACATTTTCAAACAGGATGAAACTGATTCTAAGACAGCCTCTCCTTGGAAGGTAGGTGTCATTTAGTGGCATGTCAAATAGAAAAATAAAACGAGAACTACAGCACGTCATCTCCTTCCTCGTGTGCTTTCCTCTTGCCCTTAAGACAATTAGAGTGGTGTCAGTGGTGTCCTTAGTCTTGGCAAGCATTTGAATTGGTGGTGATTTAGAGAATTTCATTTCACTTCATTTACTTCTACAAGCATGTTGCAAAAACCTATAGTGACTTTTAGGTGAACTCTGTTTTTGGGCATGATTACAAGGATAATGGGTCAAAAATTTTCTTTTACCTCTGAAGGGTCACTCTTTTTTTGCCTAGAGAATTACTGTTAAGACTAACTGCAGTTTTTATACTGATTTTTTTTTTTTAACTCTTACAGCAACCACTGAATGTAGAATCTTCCTCATTTACTTGGCATTCATTCTTTTTTTATATCCAGTCACCAAAAATAAATGTGTATATTCCTGAAAGTCAAAGCCATTCTCATCAATATTCCTTTAATAAGGATTATGCTGAATGTAGAGCAGTATCTTTGTCTACCATTATTCCTGTCTAGTTCATCTGCTATAAGAGTTGAGGAAGATTTTATCTGCCCATTAGTGGTTTACAGTGGAAAAGCTGTTACCCACTGATGCATGAAGATATTTTGAATATTTCTGACATTAGCCAACATTGTGCTTTTCTCTGTAAAATTTTATTCCCATGTTTCATGTCTTATACCCCCTTCTTAGACTTAAAATTGCTTGTACATCTTTTTACATCACTGTGCATACAGGAAAATCAACCGAACAGGTTCTGATTTGACAGCATTGCAGAAAATGTGACCTTATCAACAAGGCTTAGTGATTTTTTTTAATAAAATCTGTACATAGATAAATATGTACGTTGAATGGTTGTCTCATAGTAACTTAACACGACAAGGTTTTTTTTGTGCATGTCTACAAAGGGATGAATTTTGCAAGGAGTTCATCTTTTTCAGAAAAGGACGTTGTACATCAGAGGAAATTGGTTATTATCTTTCTAATGAGCCTTCAGCAATATTGAATGCCATTTTGTGCTCTGGAAATACTTGAATTAACTATTTAGCTGATTTTACTGAAACTATGCCACAAGTTGAACAGTTGGGGCAATTAATATTCTCTGTCCACGGGACTGATTTAATCACGTTATCAAAATCACAATATCAAGTATCATTTTAATTTTCTGTCCTCATTAAGGCAGTTGTTGCTTGTTTCAGTTTACACTAACAAGTTAATATTTGCATGTAAATTACTAAGAATTTATACTCTGATCTATTATGCTTTAGGTATTGCAGATAATTATTTTTAGTAACTGTTTTAAAGGGATATTTAAAAAATCCAAGTTTTCATGGAAACTTAATAGGTTTTTTTTCCTATATTTTATAAAGTTGATCTAGGTCAAGTCATGTTTTTTTTTTTTTAAGGCATTTTAATCTGACCTGACTCTCAGCAGTAGAATATGACTTGTAATGCTACATTTTTATTATTTCTATTTTTTCGTAGTCTGCACGTATGATGGTACACACTGTGGCAACCTTTAACTCCATCAAGGTAATGAAACATCTTTTTGTTTCACCTTCGCTTTCCGTATTCTTTGTGTCTCAGTTCCCTATGTAAATCCTTCTGGATGAACTTACAGAAAGAATTTTTGAAATACAACATTTACCTCTCAGGATATTAATAATCTAATTTTCCCTCCCAGGAGAAACCCTTACAAAGCTTTTGTTTTGCTAGACTACTTGAATTTATGTGTTCTTGTGGAACTAAGCTAGAAAACTGCTTGGCACTACTCATGATTCTTTCTGTACAGGAATTGAACGAGCGCTGGAGATCGCTGCAGCAGTTAGCAGAGGAACGGAGTCAGCTGCTGGGCAGTGCTCATGAAGTTCAGAGATTCCACAGGTGGGCTGTTTATATGGCATGTCATCTTAATTAAAAAACGAAATCAGTGGAAAATCAGTTTAATGGAACTGTCAAATACTTGAAGTTTTCTGGAATTAGGTGACTTGATAGATAACAAAGATCCTAGGATGACCTTCAGTTTAATTCTCCTTTCACCTTCCCTTCACTCAAATCAGAGATGCTGATGAAACAAAAGAATGGATCGAGGAGAAAAATCAAGCATTAAATACAGACAATTATGGACATGACTTAGCCAGTGTGCAGGCTCTGCAGCGCAAACATGAAGGCTTTGAGAGAGACTTGGCAGCTCTTGGAGATAAGGTGAGATGGAGACAAAACCAAGAGCAACTTCTCTTGAAGAAATTCTTCAGAAATTCTTTTTTTTTTTTTTTTTTTTTGTCTTCATTATGTTTATTCTGCTTTCTCTAATTTTAGGTGAATTCTCTTGGTGAAACTGCACAGCGTCTGATCCAGTCGCATCCAGAATCTGCTGAAGATCTCCAAGAAAAATGTACTGAGTTGAACCAGGCTTGGAACAGTCTGGGTAAACGCGCTGATCAGCGCAAAGAGAAGCTAGGAGATTCTCATGACCTGCAGCGTTTCCTCAGTGATTTCAGGTAGAGCCTTTCCCTTTCTCCCCAAATCCCTCTCTCCTGTGTAGTATTAGTGAAGTGTGTATGGCTTATTGTTCTACAGGAATATTTCTGGAGAGAGTTGGAAAAGAAACTGCTTTTCCTATTCTGGATTACTTCAATGGAGGGAAAATAATAATAAAAATAAAAAAAAAAACTATTAATATGTGTTTACAGGGACCTTATGTCTTGGATNTTCCCTATTCTTACTTACTTCAGTGGAGGGAAAATAAAAATAATAATAATAATAAAACTATTAATATGTGTTTACAGGGACCTTATGTCTTGGATCAATGGAATCCGGAGCCTGGTATCCTCAGATGAACTTGCAAAGGATGTGACTGGAGCTGAGGCTTTACTGGAAAGGCACCAGGTGTGTGAAAGATCATAAGTGTTTA
This sequence comes from Crypturellus undulatus, assembly GCA_013389825.1. Classification (NCBI taxonomy): domain Eukaryota; kingdom Metazoa; phylum Chordata; class Aves; order Tinamiformes; family Tinamidae; genus Crypturellus; species Crypturellus undulatus. Next base: position 70,587 of record VWPW01006121.1, read on the forward strand.
TAAACATCTATAAAAACATCAACAGATGCTTCTTTTTCTGAGACTTTGCATTTACAGTTCCAAAAATAGATCAATTCTGTCTCTTGCAGGAACACCGTACTGAAATAGATGCCAGGGCTGGCACTTTCCAGGCATTTGAACAGTTTGGACAACAGCTTCTGGCTCATGGACACTATGCTAGCCCAGAGATCAAGGAGAAACTGGATATTTTAGAGCAAGAACGGACAGATCTGGAAAAGGCCTGGGTCCAGCGCAGAATGATGCTAGACCAATGTCTAGAATTACAGGTATTTGGTTGCATTTTAAAAAAGAAAAATAATTTTTCCTTTTATAAGGAAGTTTTCAGTTTCATAGTGATGGTTTCATGTTCTGTCTCACATTTGGGATTTATTTTTCTCCTTAGCTGTTTCATCGGGATTGCGAACAGGCTGAAAACTGGATGGCTGCCCGAGAGGCTTTCCTAAATACAGAAGACAAAGGAGACTCCTTGGACAGCGTGGAGGCGCTCATCAAGAAACATGAAGATTTTGATAAAGCAATCAATGTCCAGGTGAGGAATATAGATAAAGTGAGGGGAAAATAATTTTGTTTTTCATATGCAGGTTATTAGCAACAGAAATGCTTACTTGCACTTCTGCAAGTGTGTGACTCCCTGGTTCCAAATACTTAGGCATTTGGGATCTACAGCAGTTTCCAAGTGGCTAATGCAGATACAGATGTATTAATGTATTTCATTGCCTGCAGTTATCATGTAAAAATAATGACAAGTATTTGTGTAAATCACTTATTAGTTAAAGGTGGATTTTTTAAAAAAATTATTTTTATTTGCAACAGAATGATTGGTTATATTTTCAGTTTCTCCTAGAAGAAAATTGTCTGCCTTTATTGAAATGTCACGCTGCTTTAGCTTGAAGTCCAGAAGGTATTTTTCTCCTAAGCTGCTCTTCCTTTAGAGACTCAAATGCATTTACAATATCATTTATTCACTAAAAGAAAACAATGTTTTTTTTCCATTCCTGACCCTGATCATCACTTAGTTTTGTTTAATACAATTCTAATTAACGGCTTCTGTTTTAAATAGGAAGAGAAAATTGCTGTCTTGCAGTCTTTTGCTGACCAGCTGATTTCTGCTGATCACTATGCAAAAGGAGTAATTGCCAGCAGACGCAATGAGGTTCTGGACAGGTCAGTAAACCGATGGCTGTGTGAGATGAGATGTAGATACTGATTGAAAAAGAGCATTCTTTGACGTCATTTTGTAGCATTGAGCATTGATGCCATGCTCAGCCTTAGTTTTTCATGTTGCGTGTATATTTGTGTACAGGTGGCTTCGTCTGAAAGCTCAAATGATTGAGAAGAGATCTAAGCTGGGAGAATCTCAGACTCTCCAGCAGTTCAGTCGTGATGTGGATGAAATAGAAGCTTGGATCAGTGAAAAGCTCCAAACTGCGAGTGATGAGTCATATAAGGATCCCACAAATATCCAGGTGAATGTGTTTTTCAGCTCAAAAATCAGAGCAAAACGTTTAACTCTACAAAACAACAGTTTTGAAAGGATATGCTCCAAGGAATCATGGTACCATGATAAGAAAGCAATGTATCATGCTGGGCACAGCCTTCTGCAAGGAGAAAATAGAAGTTCCATTATGCATGAGAGAAGGCCCAAAATAGAACTCACTAGTCAATTATTCATATATACTGTTAAAAACCTAGAAGAAAGCTTTGAGGCGATACTGCCTTTTTTCCTAGCATTTAGGTAGTAAAATAAGGAAATCAAGTTCCCAGGTTTCATCTCTGTCTTATGTACTAAAATGTGAAGTCTGATTCTTTTTTTTTTTTTTTCTTAGTATTAAGAAATAACTATTTACGTTACCTCGTATGTTTTAATACTGGCTTATGAAGTAGTATGAATGCACTGAACTACTTCTTTTCTTAATCTGTTTTATAGCTTTCCAAACTGCTGGTAAGTTTTGTAGTTTGGACTAGCCCTGGTATGTGAATTTTTCTTTGTATAGCTTATGTGTGAGCACAAGGTGTGGTTGCAATCTGTTGCTCCATCCATCAGTTCATCCAGTCTCTTTGTTTGCTAATAGTTGCTGATGTTCATCCAGGTACAGCTATTGGTGTTCATGTTATGGATGTGGCTTTTTTTCGTTAATTCCTCGTCAGCATCATTTATTTACATATTTGTTTTGCAGGTGTTCTGCATGATCTGTTTAATTTGTGGTCACTAGATGATTAGTAATGTACCTTTTTTATTTTATTTAAGCAGCTAGTCCTTAGAAAAAGTGGTTGTTATCCTCCTTTTTCAGAAGTTTGGCAATTGGCTCTGTCATCCTCCTTTTTGGAGGATGACATGCGATGTCAGCTCTATCACTTTGTGTTTGTAAAATTTAAATTACTGCAGTGGAGGATTCAATAAAAGTGTTAGACCTAGTGGATTAAAATTAGGATATTTGGAAGGAGAAGATGGAACAAAGACAAGAGGGGAGCAGGCAACCTAGAGAAAGGAAGGAGAGCATGCTTTTATTTTATTTTTAGAAAAAAAAATTAACAATTTAGATTTGAAAGAAAAAGTTGTGTTCAATTTGTTGCAGTAGTGTTAATGTGGAGATATGCAATTCACAGTTTTGCTTTTTTTAAATTAATATTACATACTGTTAAATTTAGCTTCTGAGGATATATGTTCATAATTTCAGCATTTCCAAGATACAGCAGTTCATGCAGAATTTCTCATACCAGTGCTATAGTATTTTCCATTGTTTATTTTTTATTCTAACATGTCCTTTCATTCCATTCTCTCAGGGCATTGTATACCCATGTCTAATGTTACTAGCATTTCCAGTTAATACTCGTAAATTCTGTCTTGTCATTTTTGTGCTCTTGTTATCTTCCAGTGCGTGGATGGATGTGTGTGTATATGAGAGAGAATTGTATACTTCCTGCCGTACTAAGGCTCCTCTTGTTCTCATGGTGCTCTCAGCAGAGAAAAGTTTTCAGTAAATAGTTGAAAGTTATTTTTTGCAGTGTTTTTGGCTGATAATTCAAGATTTCAGCATATGTGGTCACACGTGATTTTGGCCAATATCAAAACTGTGCAGAAAGGAGCTAGGCGAAGCAGTGACTTCTCCTGGATAAGGAAGGGAAGTAAAAACTTTTAAAACTAGTAGGAGTAGAAAGATCATCCACTGTGCTTAGGTGTCTATCTAACTGCTGCTTTCTAGAGGAGATAGTAAAGTAAATGAGAAAGTTTTGCTCAAGTAAATCCTAAATTAATCCTAGGAGTGTTTTATAGGCACGTGTAAAATGCAGGAGATCTTGTCCAAGTTACAGATATCAGCAGGCTGACAATTTAGTTAGGTTAAAGCCTCATGATTACATAGATGTTGTTATTTGAGTGAGAAAATAAGTATTTTTAAAGAGAAGAAGTATTCTAGACTCTAACTGATCGTGTGTCCGTAGGCAATTGTTGTGCTCTCTGGTCAGCCTATGAGAACAATTTAGGAGCCTTTTGTGTGCAGTGTCCTAAGAGTTTGGTTTTGTCCTATTCAGAGCAAACATCAGAAACATCAAGCCTTTGAAGCTGAGCTCCACGCCAACGCAGACCGGATCCGCGGCGTCATTGATATGGGGAACTCTCTCATTGAAAGAGGAGCATGTGCTGGCAGTGAGGATGCTGTGAAGGTAGATACAACAGCTCTCAAAAGACTTACTGAGCTAAAGCTTTTATCTAACTGATTGGATAGCTGGGAGTTTTTCCCCATGGGGAAAAAGAGGGGGAAAAAAAAAAAAGTACAGTAAAAATTAGGGTAATCGTTTTGTTTCATTCCTAAGAGTGAGAGAAGTTTCCTGATCCTGCACTCACGATGTAAAAATCAAACTGAACTAGTGAAGCAGTATGAAATAGTGGCTGTACAATTTGCATACCTGGAAACAAAGGCAAACAAAACAGAACAAATTTTTATCTTGTTCTGGTGTTGCATTTGTTACTTTTTCTTCTATCTCATTTTTTTTACAGATTTTTATTTTCTCTTTTGTAACAGGCACGCCTAGCTGCCCTGGCTGACCAGTGGCAATTCCTGGTGCAGAAATCAGCAGAGAAGAGTCAGAAGCTCAAAGAAGCTAACAAACAACAGAATTTCAATACTGGAATCAAGGATTTTGATTTCTGGCTTTCAGAGGTAAACTGCCTGATATTGTTATTACTGGTTATGAGATTTTTTTCTAATTCTAGCTCCCTTTGTTTATATTAGCTTTTTTACAATACATTATGCCTTTAAGCAAGTCTAGGTTTTGGCTGGAAAATATATTTATTATGAAATTCTAAAGAGTCTAAAATATTTGTGGTTTTTTTAATATTGTTTATGTATTAAAGTATCTTATTAATTAAATGGGTGATGCAGCACCCATGAAACAGCACTATTCAACAGCATGCAACATGTCTAGCAAACACATGTTTGTCAAAAATTGAAGAGAGAAATAGTTTGCCCAATTGTAAAGGCCATATATCTGAAGTTGTGGTGAAGATGCAGCACATGACTCACTGCAACACATTCTTTTGGCCGTTCTCTTCCAGGTGGAGGCTCTGTTGGCATCTGAGGACTATGGGAAGGACTTGGCTTCTGTTAATAACCTTCTCAAGAAGCACCAGTTACTGGAAGCTGATATATCTGCTCATGAGGTATTTCCATCTCTCTCAATTTTGAAAGATAAATCATAGTAATCAGCAAATATTACAGATACTGCTTCAATCTGTGCTGCATTCATATACCTGTTGAAACGTGTTTTCCTAATACAAACTGGGATTCTGCCCAGCAGCCAGATTTTTATTTCTGTACTGAGATGGCAGAGAAATGAGATCTGTGTTGTTCATGTGCCTCTTCACCTGTGTTTCTAGGATCGTCTGAAAGACCTGAACAGCCAAGCTGACAGCTTGATGACGAGCAGCGCTTTCGATACTTCCCAAGTGAAGGACAAACGGGAAACTATTAACGGGCGCTTCCAGAGGATCAAGAACATGGCAGCTGCTCGCCGTGCAAAGCTGAATGAGTCCCACCGTTTGCATCAGTTTTTCCGAGATATGGATGACGAGGAGTCCTGGATCAAGTGTGTATTTTGGAAGTTCTGGGTGTTGGCACAAGGGCATGTGCTTGTTTGCCAGCTTGCTAACAACGTTTGTAGTCTTAGTATGGTTTTATAGCTTGCTTTTCCACGGGTATGTGCCTGCACAAGAGATCTTCTTTGCCTCCCAGTCAGGGAAAATGATATTCAAAAGGGCTTCAGCACTTGCCTAGGTGTAGACTTCTTATCTACAGTTTTCTTTGGCTAGGCCCCAATAAGAAAAGTTCTTTACTGAAACAACTAACATTTTTTAACTCTGGACCAGATAACTGAAACTTCACTCCAGTCTTTTTGAGAGAACTCCTAAAAAACATCAACTTTTTTTCCCCCTCCTCTATCCTCTGTCTCTGTATGTTGTTATTTGAAACATTTTTAGCTTCTAAATATAAGGAGTTTTCTTACACACTTTATACTGCTGCTTTCCTGTAAAATATGCATTGCCCTATAAACTCAATAATTAAAATGAGGAACACCCTAGAACTTGGTAAATATAAAGATGCTTGCTCTAGTTATGAGGTTTGCCCTGTGCAAGAAACTTTCACATTTTCTCTCTTTTGAATTTAGAGAGAAGAAACTTCTCGTTAGCTCAGAGGACTACGGCAGAGACCTAACCGGTGTGCAGAACCTCAGGAAAAAACACAAGCGCTTAGAAGCAGAATTAGCTGCCCATGAGCCTGCTATACAGGTAAAGAAAATCTGTTAAGGAAAGCAGCCCTGTAACAAAAGTTTTTGTTAAAAATTCACTTGCTTTATGAGTATGACCTGGTACTCATAATAAATTTGTAGGAATCCAGTTAAAGCGCAGAAGAAGAGAGCAAGGAATGTTCTAATACCCATGTGCTTGTCTGCTCTGCAGGGTGTTCTAGACACGGGGAAGAAGCTTTCAGATGATAACACGATTGGAAAGGAAGAGATACAGCAGCGACTGGCTCAGTTTGTGGATCACTGGAAAGAGTTAAAACAGTTGGCAGCTGCTCGGTGTGTGAGACTCATCTTTCTGTAAAAATGCAGTAGAAATAAAACAACAGTTACAGGGACTTGTAATAATCAAATTCAGCAAACATCAGTTCTTTAGATATAGGTTGTTAGTCTGCAACACCATGTAGTAGCACTCAGCATTGACAGGTATAATAATGTTCCTTGTTAGAGTTTCTGGGTCCTTTATAAAGAAAACTCGATTTTCTGTATAAACCCATTTCCTGGTCCGTTTGGAAATGCTGGATTTGAAAGTAATTGGCCTTAATCCCTCCCACGGTGGGGATTGACCACTGTCAGCAAATGGTTCTTTGGATAACTACGGGCCTTCTAGCCTAGGGAATTTTTAGAGCTGGTGGTATTGCAGTCTGCTGCTGAAGAGTGTGAATGAGCGTACCTTAGGGTTCAACTTCTGTGCCCAGGTACTCTGCCATTCTTATTTGCTTTTACATATTAAATCTAACAGGGGTAGAGCAGTAGGAAGCAGTGGTAAAGCAGCACGATGGCTAATTTTGCCTTTCGTTTCCCATACCAGAGGGCAACGCCTAGAGGAGTCTCTGGAGTACCAACAGTTTGTAGCAAATGTTGAGGAAGAAGAAGCCTGGATTAATGAGAAAATGACATTGGTAGCTAGCGAGGATTATGGGGACACACTTGCTGCTATCCAGGTATGGAGAAAGTATTTTAACCTCAGTTTTAACCACACTTTTATTGGCTAGACCTTAACGGACCATTCTGTTTAATTGTTTTTCCAATTTAGAGATTATTGTTTGCTTATTTTGAGAGCATGTATTGTAAAACACTAATTCATTTTACAAAAACATTCCAAATCCTCATTTTCTATAGAAATGCCTAACAAATTTGGTGTAGTTTTGCCTCTGGATTTGTGATGGGCAGTTCTGGTTAAATCAAACGGCTTTTGTTTGTGCTGAGTTGACTTGGACTAACTGCAAAATCTACAAGTATGTCAGGATGGTTAACAATTTTCATCCTTCCTCAAAGTACCTGTAAGTAACTCGAAGTGAAGCAGGACTCTGGAGAGGTTTTTAGAAGGTTTTANGGCTGAGCTGACTTGCTAAATCTACAGGTATGTCAGGATGGTTAAAAGTTTTCATCCTCCCTCAAAGTACCTGTAAGTAACTCGGAAGTGAAGCAGGACTATAACAAGAGGCTTAAGACATACTCTGGAGAGGTTTTTAGAAGGTTTTAACTATAGCATAAATTACTGCGTAATAGCCCTGGACTGCACGCATTTAGTTTTATTCAAGCCCTTCAAAGAGCTTCCTTTATCTGGATTTATCTGAGATGTGCTTTTTTAGGCTTTGTAAATATTGTGTAGGAAAAGATTTGACTCTGGTCTAAAATAAATTAGCTCTGAATGAAGAGCTCTTTTCCTGAGGAGAATGAAGTTTTCTAAGAAATACAGCAAAGACGGAAAAAAAACAGCTTAAAGTGGTATGAGAAGATATATCTAGGCTCCTTTTGTCCATGAGGAGAGGGGGAAGATAGTTCTGTTAATGAGCAAAGATAAACTGTTCTGACCAAAACTTTTAATGTTAGCTGACTTAAAACAATAAATTGTTTTCTTCTTTTTATTTTTAATAAGTAATCAGTATTTTCAAAAGTGACTACAAATTGTATTTGCAGGGCTTGCTGAAGAAGCACGAAGCCTTTGAGACTGATTTCACTGTACACAAAGACAGAGTGAATGATGTTTGTGCTAACGGAGAGGATCTCATTAAAAAGGTGAATATAAACTGATTAAAGAAAAACCCTCAAAAGCTACCCAGGATATTTTTATATTTTCATTGACGTTAGCTTGTTTTTCTCCCAGGACTGATTTGTTATCTGTTTATTTCTTGTATTTTGCAGTATGAGTGAGATGTTGTCTGAAGATAATTCTTACTCAGTTTTTGCAGCTAAATAACCCGTTGGATTTGCTCCTTTAAAAAATGTTTTTGAGCAGCACTGTAGATTGAGAATGAACAGTCTTTCAGTTGAATTCCTTGCTCTGTCGCTGACATGCCTTGGGAGACCTTAAGATCACAAGATGTAACTTTTTTTCCTCCTGTCATGTAGAACAATCACCACGAGGAGAACATTACTGCCAAGATGAAGGGCCTCAGAGGCAAAGTGTCAGATCTGGAGAAGGCAGCAGCTCAGAGGAAGGCCAAGTTGGATGAGAACTCTGCCTTCCTCCAGTTCAACTGGAAAGCAGACGTAGTAGAGTCATGGATAGGTATGTCCTGTATTGAGGGAGAGTTTGTTGTCGTGAAGGAGCTGAAATGCTCGGTTAGCTTCTCACTTGCTGTTGTAATGAGGAGACATGAACCCAAGGTTCTGAGCAGTGCTGCATCTGATACTTAACATTATGTTGCTGGGGGTAATTATTTCATTGGACCATGAGGCTTTCCCCATGAGAAATGGAATACTTGGGAAGAAAAAGTATTGATGTTTTTATGTAATTTTCTTCATTTCTCAGGTGAAAAGGAGAACAGTTTGAAGACAGATGATTACGGACGTGACCTCTCCTCTGTACAGACACTCCTCACAAAACAAGTTAGTGCTCGTGTTTTTTTCAGTCTTGCAAATAGTGGAATAAAACATGTGAATGCTTCTGGAATATACAAGAATTTGGCGTTTATTTGCATGTGTGTTTAACTATTCCTGTATCTTGCATATATTTCGGTCTAAAATAGTTGGTTCTTTTTTCACGTTACAGGAAACTTTCGATGCTGGACTGCAGGCTTTCCAGCAGGAGGGAATTGCAAACATCACTGCACTGAAAGACCAGCTGCTAGCTGCCAAACACATCCAGTCAAAGGCCATTGAGGCTCGGCACGCGTCTCTGATGAAGCGCTGGAATCAGCTGCTTGCTAACTCTGCTGCCAGGAAAAAGAAACTCTTGGAGGCCCAGGAGCATTTCAGAAAGGTGAGTGCCCAAACCTTGGCACTACTAAAATCTAATTGTCAGCTTTTGAGGGGGGGAATTACAATGCTGTCAGCTTACGAAGCTTCCTGATTTACAGCTATAGTGATCATGGAGGATGGGGATTTTTCATAGGCTCTGAGATATTTGCAGGAAATGAGTAATAAAAAGAGACGATCGTTTATGCTAGTTAACCGCAGATCATGTCGTACAGCGTGCCACTGCGTAACTGAACACCTGCACTGCTTTCTTTTTTCAAGGTTGAGGATCTATTCCTGACTTTTGCAAAGAAGGCATCTGCCTTCAACAGCTGGTTTGAGAATGCCGAAGAGGACCTGACAGACCCTGTGCGCTGTAACTCTCTAGAAGAAATCAAAGCACTGCGAGAAGCCCACGATGCTTTCCGTTCTTCGCTCAGTTCTGCCCAAGCTGACTTCAACCAGCTGGCTGAGCTTGATCGCCAGATTAAGAGCTTCCGTGTAGCCTCCAACCCGTATACTTGGTTTACTATGGAGGCTCTTGAAGAAACCTGGAGGAATCTGCAGAAAATAATCAAGGCAAGTCAGAGAGAAATTTTGTAGCTTGTGGTGTTTCAGATTTTTCTTGGAAGTTCTCCTTCCAACATAATCAGTCGAAGAGCTCAGCACTTAAAGGATAGAAAACAGTCAAAAACAAACCATACAAATGGGAATATCTCTAATTTCTTAATTGTAAGATATGTCCAACATCCTTACTATACAGTAATGTTAGTGCTATGTGAGCTCCAGTTCTCAAGACTTCAGTAGGATTGTTCTGTGTTGTAGTTTTATTTTGTTTAGCTGTCGAAGACAATCTGAGTTCTCAGCCTTGCTCTGAGCTTCAGAACTGTGCTGGTATGCAGCTCTTTAGTTTTGCTTTTTGTTACAGGGTGAAGATAATGGCATTAATTCTCTGTTTGAGATTACTTTTGTTTGTTTCTCAGGAACGTGAATTGGAGCTGCAGAAGGAACAACGAAGGCAGGAAGAAAATGACAAACTGCGCCAGGAGTTTGCTCAGCATGCTAATGCTTTCCATCAGTGGATTCAGGAAACGAGGTATAGGTTGTCTCGTGAGGAGCCGCCCCTAGAGAATTTCTCAGATAATATTTGTATCCATCTTACTTGCACTTCTCTAAGGTCAATCTACCTTGTAAGTGTCTCCTGCTGAAAAACAGAGCTACTGAGCACTTGTCCCTTTCCAGCAGTTAGCATTTGAGAGAGAAGTGGATAGAGGAAATCCCTGAAACACAAGACCATAAACATGTTTTTGCTTCTGAATTCGTTTCCCTGCAGCAATTCCAGTTATCCAGGAGTTTGCTCTTCTCCAGTTATTCCTGAGCTAACCTGCAGTACAATCAAGGGAAAAAAACAAATACCTAGAAGCAGACTGTAAAGTGTCCGGTATACTTCTGTTAATGTTCCTCCTGTATTGATTATTACATTAAAAATCTCACTAGAGCTTCAATAGAGGAGGAAATAAAAGCTTAAGAAACGCTTATCCAGGATACTGGCTAATACTATCCTTGTTTGGGGAGAGGCAGTAAAGATTTAACAGATAACACATTCTTTGTGATTACGAGGAGGTGAGTTGAGTTTTCATGTAATCCTGTGATTCTCTGTCTCTCTGTTTACAAACAGTTCTGTGTGCTTTCATGAAATGCTGAAATACAAATATGATTTCTAACTATTGATGTTTGCTTCCCACCCAAATCTCTGTCCCTCTCTCACTGTCTTGTCTTTGTCCTGCTGCCTGATGTTTGGATCTTCACATTCTACAGGACTTACCTGCTAGATGGGTTAGTATTGAATTTTATATCTTTAAAAATGTGGTGATTGTGTTCTGCTCTTCTGTTTTCTTCTGTCATTGCATTGCTTTTGAAAGCTGCACTGAACCCCCTTTTATTTGCAAAGAGCAACCCATAGCTGAGGTGCATAGACATGAAACAAGATTTTGGAGTAGATTCAGTAAATAGAAACCTACAGGAACATTGTTAGTTCCTGGTCAGAAGTAGAAAAAAAGCATTAATGGGTTCCCACTCATGGAAATCCTTACTTTTATTCATCTTTTCCCTGGGGGTTTGCACAAGTAAATGCTTTTAATCTGATGAGATACAGAAAAACGTAATATAATTTGCACTCCCTTGCCTTTGGGAAACGGCTGACAGTACTGATTTTCCAGCATGCATAGATTTGCTTGGTGAAACCAACCTATCCATTCTAGCTGTTCTCAGACCCAGAAAGCTCCAAAGTTATTGACTGGCTTTTGTGATGGAGAGAGAAGAATCCTATGAAGAATTTTACTTAAATTACATAACTTAAAACTTCGTAGAATGCAGATATAAACTGTCCCTTTTTTAACTTGCTGCGTAACTGTGCTCCCCAATAGGAGTTCACAAAAAGAAATTACACCTTGATGGCAGCAGACAAACCCTCCCAATGTGGCCCCACAGGCTGAGGCCTGCGCTTCCAAGAAACACAAAATGCCTCATTTGGGCAGCAGGACTAATTCCTGACGAGGATGAGAGTTGATTATTGGTCAGAAAGCAGAAAGAATAAAGTCTGAAATAGCTTCTGACTGCCAAACCCTCTGAGAAGGGTTTCTCCAGTTAGATTTGTCCTAAAAATCAGCCACAGGAAGCGTCATAACAAGTTGTAATGTAAAATATTAACAAACACTATGAGGCTGGTGCTGAGGTTTGTGTTACCCTGTGCCCGAGTGGAAGCAGGGGCCCTTCCCGTAAAGTGAGGCTTTTCCTAATAAAAGGGTGGAATTCTTTGCAGATAACTGTGCTTCTGACGTGCTCCCTAATGATCACAATGTCTTGTGTCCTGCTGTTTCTGCCAGATAAAAATAATTTGCCCCATTTTTGTTGTGCGCTTTAATGGCACCGAGCAGATTTTCCTGGAGCGGGTGCTGAATTCCCTGCTCTTTTGTCGAGCGGTGTCGTGGATTAGTTCTGGTGTCCAAGAGCCAGCTTAAAGAAAGGAGCCGTTTACTGCAAGACGGGGAGGGTCAGGGTTCAAGATCAGTGTGCCCGAGCGCTTTTGTTGAGCAAATTAACCAGAAGGCCACTGATACGCGAGGCGGTTTGCCCTTAATTCTGTGTGAATGGATTAAAAATGCAGATTTAGCCCTAAGAGGCATTGGCTGCGCTTGGGGCAGGGAGAGCTGCCACTAAGTGAGTTAATGGCAGAGCCCGGCTCCTTCTAAAGACTCACTTAACGGAGAGAAAATACCCGCACGCCGGGCGCGCAAATTGCGCGCCCGGCGTGCGGGTATTTTCTCTCCGTTAAGTGATTGCTTGTCCACCACGAGGCAGTGCTCCCTTGGAGTGTGGCGCTGTCGCTGTGTTGGGGCATGTGCTTTCCTCTGCCCTTCCTTCTTCCTTTGTGGAATTCACCTGCTCTCTTTCCTTTGACTAGCATAGCGTATCGTCGTGTCATTCGTGTCTATCAGTATGAAGTTGGGGATGATCTATCCGGAAGGTTTTGTTTTCCTTGTATTTTTTTCTTACCTCACTTTTGGTTTTTCAAACGCACTCTTAATTCCGAGGCTCGCTTTCCTTCCGACTAACTCTCACTGCTTAGAGGTGCTTGGAGGTTTGTGTCCCTCTCCATAGCTGGTTCCAGCCTCCCGCTCGGGGCCGGGGCCTGCGTTTCGGCTGCTTAAACCGCGCCTGAGCCTTAACCCTCGGGCTGAGAAGCACCCAGGTGTTTGATGCGTTTTCATTGCTACAGGGTGATTCAGCACTTGAAACCTCCCTCAAGAAGCACAGGAGCCTTTAGGAGGATGAGAGGTTCTGGTGGGGATGAGAACCTGGGTTTAGTGATGGGGATTCGAGTGCCCAAGGGTCACAAAGCAGCAGCACAGCCTGTGTCCACAGCGCCCACACTTGGTGCCCGTGCACAGGGCATTTGGTATCAGCTTTCACCATAAACCAGCAGGGAGGCTCTTACAAAGCTGCTGCTGGACATTGCTTAGGATCTAAGCGGGGAGAAAATCAGCATGCAGAGGCCTCCCGCAGGGAGTCCCTTGAGGTGCATCTTGGCGGCCGCAAGCCCGGTGATTTTTTTACCCACTCGTGTTGGTGCCGCTGGGCCCAGCAGCTCAGTGAGGGATCCGCGTGGGGTCAGTGCCGCTGCCTCAGCTTCTCTGAGCCAGGACGGGAGAGATGGGGAGGGAGAAACAAGAAACAGCCACCGCACAGCAGTGTAGTGCAGGTCTCCAGCTTCATGGAGTGGTTATGCCTGTTAGGATCACGTCTCAACCAAAACAGTAGTTTTCAAGAGATCTTTTTCCCCGTTTCCCCTCTCTTTTAGAGCTCCTGTATCTCACCAGCAAATGCAGCTCCAGTGAATCACCTGTAGTTTGTGTGTGTGTGCACAGTGGAGTGGGGCAGGACTACACCAAGTTTCTAATTCCGTTAGGTCTGATCCAGTGGGTGCTTTGGATTTGGCATGAAGTGTGGCTACTGATTGTGTTGCCTTTCAAACGGGGCTAGAAATTAACTCCGTAAAGCAATGAGGCCTAAACAAGATGTACATACGTCTGCCTAACTTAGGATGAGTCAGAATCAAAACACAAAACCAGTGTTAAAATACGTACAGGAGAATTGTACTGCACTAAGAAGGACTGTTAATTTCGAGCCCCACATGCTGTTTGGGCGGCAGAAGAGCTCGATCTCACGGTGACTTTGTGTTTAGGTCCTGTATGGTGGAGGAGTCGGGAACGCTGGAATCGCAGCTGGAAGCTACTAAGGTAAGCAGAGCTCACCCAGGGTTGAACGCTTTTCCCAAGAGCTACTGGGGACCATGCTGGGGGGAAAGGAAATATATGTAACTCTAGGGTAAAAATCCTAAATGATATGGTTTTGAATACCAAAGAGATCATTGGGATTATCTGTTTACATACTAGATGATGACTTGTATCTCAAGTCATTAAATAGCACTCTAATGTAGTTCTTCTTCTTTTCTAAGTGATGGTGTAGAGCAGAAAGGATACAGTATTTTGGTTTTTTTTCTTAATAGAATTTATTTTTCCTCAAGAATTCAGATTATGTTGGTTTCAATAACACAGGGAAGATGATATTTTGAGTACTGTTTTCCAGATCCCAGTAAATACATGTAAATTTGTAATCCCAGCAGACAAAAGGAATAGTGTAACAGAACACATGGGCTGTCTGCATTCCTTGATAACGTCCTGTTGCTCTCCTAACAAACAGCGCAAGCACCAGGAGATTCGAGCTATGAGGAGCCAGCTGAAGAAGATCGAGGACCTTGGAGCAGCCATGGAAGAGGCACTTATCCTGGACAACAAATACACCGAGCACAGCACCGTGGGGCTGGCGCAGCAGTGGGACCAGCTGGACCAGCTGGGAATGAGGATGCAGCACAACCTGGAGCAGCAGATCCAGGCCCGGTACTGCCTGCCTGCCTGCTGCGTGGTGTGAAGTGTGTCCAGCGCAGATGCAGGGGGGACAGATGACAAAAACGTTTGTCTGAAAGTCAGACCTCCGTGCGGTCTGTGCTGGTTCATCTGTCGTGCTCTCACTAGACTGGGAAGGGTAGAGGGCATCTCCCAGCCCTCTTCGCAGGGCGCGCTTGGGAGCTCGTGGCTTGGTTCTGCTGGCGATTAGCAGTTAGGACATCATGGAAAAGTGGTGATTGTGCTGAGCTGTGATTGATGATGTGACGTGTTGTCTGACCAGTGGTTCCCACCTTGTAGCGCAGATGTCTGGCTTGGGGCAGAGCGACACCGGTGCAGGTCTGGGGTTAGGACCCGCTCACTGGTTTTGCTTTTTCACTTTCAGAAACACAACTGGAGTCACCGAGGAGGCGCTGAAGGAGTTCAGCATGATGTTCAAGTGAGTGGCAGGGAAAACCAGAGCGGGCTTGAGATCCTTCTGGCACACGGATGGCCCCATTCACAGTCAGGATTATCTGACTGATCTCTTTGCGGCTCCTTTTCTGTCTGCTCACGTTTGTGCTGAGCTGCTCTGATCTCTGCCACACGGCAGGAGCCTCCAGCTGCCCTTGCTGGCTGGTACAGCCACCCGGAGGCTCTGCTGGGCACACTCGGTTGTGGGCACAAGGGTGCGGGAACCGTCCGTGTCCAGGTATCCCAGCTGGGTTTTGCTGCTCATTAAGCAACGTAAAGAAGTTGCATCTTACGCATGTAAGAACAGGGGTTATAATCTGATCCAGTTTCAGCCTTTTATGTAGCTTTCAGTCAGTTGCTACAACGATTTGACCCTTAAAACACAAGTTTTTGTTTTCAGGCACTTCGACAAGGATAAATCTGGACGCCTTAATCACCAGGAGTTTAAGTCTTGCTTGCGCTCTCTTGGATACGACCTCCCTATGGTTGAGGAGGGGGAGCCAGACCCGGAGTTCGAGTCTATTCTTGACACCGTAGATCCTAACCGGTACGTGGATAGGGACGTTTTATTTTTCTATTGCAGAATGTTTGTATTGGTATCGTGTGGGTTTTGGGCACCTTGTTCCTGCTGTGGTTGTTTTCCTACCAATTCATGTAAAAGGTCTCTGAATGGAAGACTGAGATTTGTGAAAGAGAAATTTAATTTAGGAAACAGAACTGAGAAGTCTCCTCTGTTAGACTTTCTGCTGCTCGCAGCACAGCTAAATCTGCTCCTAAAAGGTTAGGTCTGGAAGTGTTTTCTGCTGGGTTTGACTGGATGGCAGCACTCACGTGCCCTTTGTTTCACCGGCAGGGATGGACACGTCTCGCTGCAGGAGTACATGGCGTTCATGATCAGCAGGGAAACTGAGAACGTGAAATCCAGCGAGGAGATCGAGAGCGCTTTCCGAGCCCTCAGTTCAGAGGGGAAGCCCTATGTGACCAAGGAGGAACTCTACCAAGTGAGTATCAACGCCGGCCTCGAGCGAGGATGGGGTGGCTGCTCCCTGGTCACAAGAGCAGCCCTTGTCTAGCGCAGGGAGGGTCGGGTCGCTGTGGTTAAGTCAGCTCTGAATGTGCAGAGGTGTCTTCTGCAGCCAGGGGAGAAGTGATGGTGGAGACACCTGCCCCAGCTGCCTTCTTGACGCTAGAAGAAAAGCCTCAACTGACAACTGTTCAGATTAATGTGGGGTTTGTTNACTAGGAGAGGAAAAGCCTCAACTGAGAACTGTTCAGATTAATGTGGGGTTTGTTTGTTTCCTTTGTAAAATAGGCTACTCAGAGGCCTGGAAAGGGAGCGCATTCACAGCCCCTGTCCTTGGAAACTTTTACTTTCCTTTGTTTGGGAGACTAGAGAGATCCCTTTCTCCAGACAGGATTCAAAGGAGGAATTTAAGCACCTAAGCTTGGACAGGATGAACACCTCCTCCCTCTCATTTCCCTGCCAAGGCAGCAGGTTTTTCCTGTCTGAATCCCACTAGCTGGCAGAGAAATAAAGAGGTGGTTCTCCTTCCTCATGTGCGGTACCTGTTCCGTCTTCTCTTTGGTGGGAAGACTCAGGTCAACCCTTCCAGCCTTTAACTAACAGCACAAACCAGCAGCCAGAAGGGTTCCCTGCCAGTCCTAGCTCTGATGCTGAGGCTTCTCCTCCAAGATGCCTCCAGGAAAGGGAGGGTTGCCTGGAAATGCTCCAGCTGCAGCCACAAAGTGCCTGTCTCCACCTCAGCGCTGTCTTTGTCTTTCAGAACCTGACCCGGGAACAAGCAGATTACTGCATTTCTCACATGAAGCCCTACATGGACGGCAAGGGCAGAGAACTTCCTTCCTCCTTCGACTACATAGAATTTACACGTTCACTTTTTGTGAATTGATACAAAACACTAGTACCAAAAGATGCAAAGAACATGCTCACGTTTGCCGACTATAGCTCTGCATGCGTCTCTCTCTTTGTGCTCTACAATAATCAATGTTACTTTATGATGTAACCTAAACAGCTTAGCTTAAACTCTCTTAGGGAAAATGAACATATTGCAGTGTGCTTCAATAAAAGTTATTGGTCCAAATACATCATCTTGTGTTTAATTGGTAAATACAAATTCAACTCTTATTTGAATGAAACTCCTAATGTTAAAAAATAGGTCTGTTTTACAGGTGGACTCCATGGATGAGGTAAATGGGCAGCTTTTCCTTAAGTCAAGAGTTGGAAGGGGCTTCCAGCACCCGCTTATGTTGCTCTTTCAGTCTGTCACCTCACTTGCCAGCTGCTCCAGGTGCTTCATTTCCCTGGGTCCCTGTTCTGTGAAGTCAGAACTGAGCTGCCAGACTTTGACGGCACCCATGGCATCTCCTGCTGCCAAGAGCTGGGGCTGCTGGACGTTGAATTCCAAACAGTAGACGGGGCTCTCGCCTGGGGTCTGCTTTATGGAAACGGCAGCCTTCTGGGTGCTCTTCTCCAGGTCAAACAGCTGCACCTCTCCTTTAAAACACAAATATGCTGCATTTACGAACAGCAGATTAGAAAATCCATAGTGTGGTGCCTGTAGTTGATTTTGAGCTGTTCCTCCTTCTCTCTGTCAGTGTCTAAACTGACACTTGCCCTTGTGCCAAGACAGCACAGACTTCTCCTTCCACTGGCAGAGCTTTGGCAGGCTGGTTTCGGCTCTGTGAAATATCCACCTCTTAACCCAAATCTATTTGGGGCAGTTTTCTGAGGTCATGTTTAAAACAGTAGTAAAAATAAAGGCCAAAAACAAGAAAGCTGGAAATAAGAATTAGCTCCAGTAATCTTGCCATGCTCCATCCACACGCCTGCCAGGGAACTGTTCTGGCCACAGCAATAAGGATGTGACATACAACAGCCATAGCTGCTGCTGAAGGCCTGGGGAGCTGGGAGCGACCCCAGGGCGCTAAGGGTGTGGGACCCACAATGGTGATTGTTCTCAGGGGAAATGCTAATCAGAGTAATTGACTTGTATTAACTAGAAAATAGCACAAAATTTAACCTTCTCTCCAAGAACAGGTACCTTGCAGCTACTTACCTTCCCCAGAAGCTGCTGCGAAGACCAGCGGTCGCACTGGAGACCAGCGTACGCAGAAGAGGTATTTTTTTGATAACTGAACAGAAACGAGGGGCTGCGCCTGCAGCAGGGAATGTAAGTGAATGTGTCCGTCAGTCCCACAGCTCAGAAAGAGATTCCTGGAAAAAAGAAACATTTCATAGGCTGTAGTATACAGTAAAACACTCGAGAAGGAGGACCTGGGCCCATCTTACTGTTTTTTAGGTGTGTCTTACTGATTCCCAAGCTGTGCTCGGGGCTCTGGCCTGCAGCTGCTCTGCAGAAGCAGAGCTTTGTTACTGCTTTCAATTAAGTTTAATGAGGGCTCATGTTGTCCACTGAGTATTGATGGTGGTTTGTGGGCCAGAGATGCCTGGGAACTGCTGATCCAGAGAGAGCCCTTGTTGGCTGTGCCTGTCTAATGCAAATCACATGCAAACATGCGCTGATGGCGTAGCCTGTGGCCTCCTTGAGCAGTGCTGGGTAAACTGCAGCTAGACCAAACTTGGGGCTGTGAGTAAGGCCTGTGAAGGGCACATCACTTTCTGTGCTCATGAAATAATCTACTGTTCTTCAGCACCTCCCCTTGACTTGAAGTTGCTCTTTTGTATTAACACAACTTGAAAGGTCTTAAAGGAAAGTGTTACGGTCTACCCGGGCCTGAGCGGAGACAGTACCTCGTGTTACTTGGGGCTGGGCCCTTGGGGCACAGACAGGGGCGCAGCTTCACCAGCCAAATAATCATTTCTGCTGCCATAGGAAGGTACTTTGTCAAATTTGGGATGCCGGGAGACCATTTTTTGGAGCTTGTGCTCCCAGGTCGCTTGAGAAAGGGGTGTTCAGAGCCAGTCAGTGACTCGGGCAGCAGCACGCGCGTTCCCCGGCTGCTTTCCCAGCACTTGCCTGTGGAAGGGCGAGCAGCTCACAGAGTAGATGGGGCCGCCGTGCGAGGAGAAGGCGAGTTCTGCCGGGGCCCTGAGGGGCAGGGAGCTGCCTGGTCGCTGCAGAGCCTCAGTCCTGACTGCTGTGGAGCACTGCAGGGCAAAGCCGCCTTCCACACCGACAACGAACACACACGGATCAAAGTGCGAAAAAGAAAGCGACGTGACGCCCACAGCCGTCTCTCCCCATGTGAGCTACGAGGAAAACACCCACAGCTGTGGTCTCCAGTGGAGCAGCCATGCAGTCCCAGGCTTGGAACCAGGCTCCCAAGGAGCTTTTGCGGCACAACTTGCACTAGCTCTGACACGTGCAGCACTGTTGAGCTGCTACAGCATCCTCCAGCAAGGAGATGTATGTGAATTAATATTACAAGCAAGTTGTCCATCCTCACAGCTGCACTTTAGAAGCAGCTGTCACCAACCTTTCTAGAGGTGGTTTCAGGACAAAGGACATGGGGATTGACCAAGGGTCAGCGTGGCTGGTCAGAGGGTCTTTACATGGCCCTTCTCATGTGAAACACACTCTGCCGCTGGAAGAAAGAGTTACTGGGTGTTTTTTGTTTGTTTGTCTTTTTTTTTTTNAAAGAAAGAGTTACTGGGTGTTTTTTGTCTTTTTTTTTTTTTTTTTTTAAATCAAATCCACCGTTTGAAGGGCCAAGCTCACCTTCTTGAGCCGAATGCTGCAAGGGATCTGCTGAGCCACCAGGGCGAATCCCTCAGCCAAGACCAGCCGGCCATCGCGCTCCTCTTCCCACACCAGGATCTTCCCATCTGTGGACGCGCTCAAGAGCTGAAAGTGGTTCCTGTGCTTCCCGTCTGGTAACCAGCTAACCTGCTCCAAACACAGAGAGTTTGGGAGAAAGGGGTCTGTCGGATCTGCGCTCCTGTCCCTGCAAGACAGCACAGGAGCAGCACCAGGGGCTGGCCACTAATCTTGGTATCAAAACAGCTTCTATGGGGCACTTGAAGACCTTAGTCTGAAAGAGGGTCAAAAAGCACTGTTTTTTTTTTTAATTAATCATTGGCAAATTTTGACCCACAAGTTCTAAGCAAACTACCTCAATCCTAAGATCCTAGGGCAGGTGGAACCGAAGCTGGCAGTCTGCGGTAGGAGAGCAGACCTGGAAGTAATAAATGTTCCTGAAAATGAGAATATAACTTTAGCTGGCAGGAGAGAATCAGCAATTCTCTCAGGTCTAAGTCAGAAGCTCTGAAGCCTCAGACAAACTACCTCTTAAGTCAGACTGCAGGAACAAATAGTGACCTTTCGCGGAGCTTAAG
The DNA here is from genome assembly GCA_013389825.1 of Crypturellus undulatus. Classification (NCBI taxonomy): domain Eukaryota; kingdom Metazoa; phylum Chordata; class Aves; order Tinamiformes; family Tinamidae; genus Crypturellus; species Crypturellus undulatus. The sequence continues at coordinate 90,825 of VWPW01006121.1, forward strand.
TTCCTACTAAGGATCAGTCCTAATTTGCTACCTGTATCTTTAAAAGACTGCAAATAGTGTTCATTTCTCTGCACTGCTGAACAATTACAGCATGGAAATGAGCCCATTCCTCATTTATCCTGAACAGCAAGAAGTTATTTTTACAGGTAAAGTGTCCAATTCATCAAATACTGGTTCAGTGCCATAGCTGTCCCTTTAGATCTGGGGGAAAAAATAGCCAATGGAGACAATCAAGGAAGACCAAAACTGCTGAAATACAGCAGCCCACCTGCGAGCTTCAGGGGAAGCATCAGTAATTTGTACCACAACTGAAGGAATGAAGCAGCAAGGGCAGCTCTCTCCTTCCCTGGCACCGTGTGCTGCAGATATTGTTACCTGATAGACTGGATCCGTGTGGGTATCGTCTGTCATGCCCGTCCTCGAGATCAGGGGGTCTTCTGTTCTGCTGGTGTCCCACACCACCACTTCGCCACTGAAAAGGCCACCTAAAAAGGACAAAAGTGCCAATAAAACAAAAGCTCTAGCAGTGCGTAACATGAACAGTGTAAGGGACAATAACTGTGAATGATGTTTCCTGGTATTAGGCTTGTGCGTGAGCATGACCAGAGTCCTGGGAGGAGCAGTCCTTAACGGAGGGCACAGGAACATAAATAAATGTGGGAAGGGACAGGGGCCTGGCACCGTACAGGGCACGTGGCTACTGAAGGAAGCACGTTCTCCCTGTTCACAGCCAGAGCTGTGCTGGCCTTTAGTATCTCTCTCTGAGGAGAAGATACCAAGGCAGACATCACTGAAAAGAGTGTCCCAGGGTCCAGAGACAACAACCAACATTGCATTTAGGCTCACTAGGGAGCACTAGTTCCATTGAGTAAGGAGCTACACTACCCTTATATTTGCAAGAAATTTTAGGTTGACCTGAAAAGATGCAAATTACAGGAAATACAGGAACATTTCAAATAAGAGCTAAGGCAAAAGCAACCCACCGGCGACCACTGAAGGCTGGGAGGGATGGAAAGCCAAGCACATGACCGAGCTGGGAACATCCACCACCAGGTCAGGGCGTTGTGGATTCAACCCTCTTCTGTCCAGGTTCCACGTACAAACATAGGATTTTTCTGTGCTCCAGTCCCCATCATCCAACCTGCAGGACAGAAAGCTACATCTCATGGCTTACTGCCAGGAGCTCTGCTACAGTCCCTTCAGCAATGAAGTCTGGGCTATTTTGCAGATAAAAAGAAAACTGAGGTCAAGACATGATGTGATGAAACTTGCTTTTCACACTAGTGTATCTACAGTCCACGTCAGTGCACCTACAGAGCTAAGTGCCTGCACGTAAATCTCAGCCATGATTCACTAGTAAATGTTCAAGTAATGGGAATGATCTAAGAGGCGCATTACAGAAAGTTGCTATGAATATTTGAGAATGAAAATCCAAAGAGACCAAAAATCTCTCAGAGCAGGATCTGAACACATGCAGAGGGAAGATGTCTTGCCTGGAGGCCAGATCAGGGCTGAGAAGGACTTACCAAGTCTTGTGGCTCGAGCTAAGCAGCATGATCTGAGGCCTGGATGCCTGCACAGGAACATGAAACTTCCTTCCCAGCCACCAGCTGAGGATGGTTACTGCACATGAATGTGCTCTGCACTCCAGCGCTACAAATTTTAGTACTTGTTTGTCACAAATAAGTGGCTTTCATGAATCTTTTCATTTGGGGATTCTAAAAGACATCTGCCACTCTGCTTTCTTTGTTATTCATAGCTGTTTCATTCATTGCGTTATCAAAATGTAACCCTCTTTTGACAAGGGACAGAACACATCCAAAATAACAACTACTACAAGCCATCTGCCCGAGCAGAAGTGACAAGACACAAACACATTTACTTCTCTAGATCCCCGTGAATGCCTGTGGTGCTGCCCATTTTTGGTTTCCCATTGTTTGGGAAACCTTTAGCCTTAAAGATAAATGTTTCCTGAACGAAGGTGCTTTGAGCTAGAGCATCTGAAAAGATGTTCAGACAAGTGAGGGCACTGGTGCCGAGGGCCTATTGCAGGACCTCCGTGTACTCTGTCATTAGCACCACGCTGATACTTTTGTTGTGGCAAGGAAATGATGTGAAGGACAGAGAACTACAGACCAGCGAGTGGCCAGGACAAAAGCAGCCCTTTTGAGCCTGACCTCTACTGCCTTTATCTACTGCTCCTAATTCTTATACTAAGGCAGTGCTTGAGATAACAAATAAAAAGAGCAGATCCTCATGCAGGGAGTAGCTGATCTGTGAAACTCCCCACTAAAGGACTTTGCAGATTCCAAAAGCAGACATAGGTTCAGAGATTGCACCTCTGCTCACTGCAGGGAACTCTCCTGAGACACATTATAATCTGAAAATAGCTGTAGGCTGGGAGAACAGAAGGGGCAAGAAACACGCACGTTTTTCTTGTTTTATTCTTCCCTACACCTTCACTCACAGATGCTCTTTTTGCAGGACTTTTAGTCTAAGAAAACAGTAGCAGAAGAAATGAAGAGTAAGGGCTATGGAAGGCACAGAAAAGAAATGCAAGTAAAGACACATACCTTTTGCATTGGTCCAATGCAAATGTTTTGTCCAACCCTCATTTTAGGGCCAGCCTAGCTCTTCTTAAGTAATTGTTAGCACATGTGCATAGCGTTAGGCGCATGTGTGAAAAGATGCCAGGTGCATCTAACGTGCTAAGAGACCACATTAAAACATTAAGATCTTCAAAGAACATAAGCACTTACTTCCAAACCTCACCCACGTATATTTCCAAGTGCATCTGCTCTTTATATTTTATTTCCAAACAGAATCTATCCAGAAACCAATCAGCGTTACACGTACGTATCCATTTTCTAAATAATAATAATAAAAATTTAAGATTGCCCTGAGACTTGTTTTTTTTTTTTTGATGAGGGATTAGGGATTTTTCAGCATGAATCAGGTGTCTCTGTATCTGGTTTATTGCTGGAGACAAAGTGATCATATCTAAAATGCAGGTCAGCCTGAGAATGTCACATTTTCAGCAACCCTCAGTCACACTCAACCCACTCAGATACTCACCGGCCGTACGAACACGCAACGACAGCCCCCGTGGCGTTCCACGAGACACCGGTGACCTGCAGTTTTCGATGCTGAGCCTCTGGGTATGACAACGTATGCAAGCACAACACCTAAGAGAGATCAAATCCCAGCTCTGAATCACTCTGGACACAGGGAGAGATGCTCTCTTTGGCTTCTGCATGTGATCTTGGGGGTCAGAAGCCTATGAAGCATATAGGTATACAAGTGAAAAATAAGCTCAGTTCCTAAAGGGAGAAATAAACTCCAAATGACCCTACCAGAGCAGCCATCCTTCCACTATTGCCACTCACAGACTGCACATTTGGGGGCTGCAACACAGGCCAGGCTGTAGGCACTTAGGGCAGCCTGTTGCACTGGCTGAGCTTAACAAGCAATGGTTTGAAAATGACTGCATTAACATGTACAGACAGATGCCAACTGCCTCCACTTTTGAACATCAAACTACAAACAAATATAATCCAAATAGGAGGAGCTGCCAAATCACTGACTTCAACTGTTCCTAGACAATCACGAGTCTGGCACACCTGGAAGGGGCTACTGAACCTGGAGTGAGACTGGACCCACGGGAGGCTTCCTGCCCACCAGGCTGCTGCAGTGCACTCACTGATGGCAAGAGCAGTTTTACCAGGCAAGGTCACGTTGCAAGCAAAGGAAAAAGATGGAGGAAAAAAAAAAAAAAAAAAAAAGACTAGTAGTTTCGAACTATTAAAATCTGGCAAGATCAATCCCAGTGGTAAGAAACACAACATATTAGAGGCACTGCAACCAGCTCTGCCAGGGTGACAACACAGACCTGAGTTCTGTCGACTTACTGTTTCATTCTGGTCTGTCCAGTTCACTTCGAAGCCATCGAACGCATGGCTCCTGGAGTTCTTGCTGAGCTCCTTGATAACGGCGTCCTCCACCCTCTGCAGGAAGGAGAGCAGGCGAGCGGCATCCGCGGGCCCTTCCTGGGGGGAGCCCTGGGCAGCACCTGCGCCCTGCTCCGTCTGCACGCCGGCCTCCTGCTTCGTGCCCGTCTGCACCGCTGCCTCTGCTGTCACTATGGGCCCCGTCTGGCAGCTTTTCTAGCAAGAGGAGACAGGGGCTCTATAATCCCAACGGAAAGTGGCGCCCGAGACGCTATTTTGTCAGAGACGTTTGAGTGTATTTGGGCATCTCAGGCTCGCGGCCAGCCGTGTGTAACTGCCCGGGTGCTGGTTAGTACTTGTGGCCTTCGTGTGGCCAGGCTGGAGGTACAGCGACCTCGGCAGTTGGGCTGGGGGGAGCGAAAGAGAAACGCAGCAGGTGTCTAGGAGCGACAACGGGGCACGGTCACGGCGGGGGCCGCGCATGGGTTAGTCACGGCTGCAGGAAGGGGCTGCACCGCGGGTACCCGCACAGCGGCGGGAGCACCGGCGCAGGAAGGTCCCGGGCCGGGCCCGCCGCGGGGGCAGGGAGGGTCGCGGCGCTATAAGAGCGGCGGGGCGAGCGCGGGGGCCTCTCACCGCCTCTCACCGCTTCGCAGCGCGCGCCCCGGGCGCGTCTCCACAGCGACCCCACATCGGCGCTGCCCGCCGACCCGTCCGCGAACATGGCGGCGGCGACCGCAACGGTGCCGCCGCAGACCGCCGGTTCCCATGGCAACGCGGGACGGCGCCGCGTGATGACGTCAGCCCGAGCGCCCAACGGTAACTGCGCGGGGCGGGGGCGCCGGCCCCACGGCGGGAAGGGCCCGGCCGCGCTGGGGCAGCGGCGCCGCCATCTTTGTGAGGCCGGTGCCCGTTAGCCTCGGGCCCGCGGCGTGAGCGGAGACGCGCGGCGGCTCGTGCAAGGAGGCGGTCGCGCCACTTGTAGCGCTGCTCTTCGAGCCCTGCGCCTGAGGGCTGCAGCCCAGAGCGGCTCCCGGAGCCGGGCCCTGCGCCCGTGGGGAAAAGCGGCCCTTGCCGGGAATCCGGGCCGCTCGCCAGCCCCAGCGCCTGCCTGCGGACATGGGCATGAGGGTTGTGCTGCTCTTGTGTGCCGAAATACGCTGGTTTGCAGTGGCTTCCACTAGCGGTTACTGCTCTGTGAACTTCATTGCACTTGGAGGGTCTGTTCCGATGGTAACGCTATTGGAGCTGCTCGGTGATGAACGTGACGCCTAAATTTAGCCCTGACATAAACAGGCACAGATGCGCTAACTTCGGCAGAGCTATTCCTGCTACTGCTGAGGAGTCTGGCCCGCAGGCCGAAATTGGGATAGCGGGACACGAGCAGGCTGAGTCCCACCGCAGCGAGTGTGGATCTGCGTATGGCAGAGCTCTTTGGAGGGGTGTAAGGCACTTGACCAACTTGCCTGATGAAGAAGGATTCTAGCTATTTTCTGGATAGTGAAACTGAGGCAGGAGGAGGTTGATAATTACGAGGCTCCTCCATCAGAAAGGGAGAAAAAGGAGAGAGAAAAAAAAAAAAAAAAACACAGAAGGTGGAACAGAAGTTTGCAAATTTCAAGCTTGTGCTGAGCATTCCCTATGCTGCTTCCCCTGGTTCATGAAGACCTTCATAGTATTTTGTAGCACAGTTCAGAAACATGTTCTTCTATGTTCTTGGTTGGCCCAGTGGTCCATTTTTACGCCGATGAGCACAGGGGTTAACCTTGTAATAACGTCTCCAATGCTGGGGTGCAGCTGATGCAAGTGAACGGCCTGATAGTGGTGACAGGAGGTCACTCTTCAGTGAGGGGACGCCAAGCTGTCAGCCTTCTGCAGTCCTGTCCCCTTGCAGGCCCTTGCCACCTCTGTTTATTTGTGATGACTGTCATACAGAAAACGAGGATGGGAGAAGTCTTGGCCTGGCCCAGAGGGGTGTTTCTGATGTCCCTGCTTTCTGTCATTGCTTATGTGTGTTTTTTTTTTTTTTTTTTTTTCCCCCCCCTCTCCCTCCAGTTCAAAACCCAGGATATGTATTAAAATGCTGAGTGACTAAGTTTCCTTTGCTCTTGTTTTTTATCAGTTTTTAATGCAAGTGAAACCTATCAAAGGCTACAGCTGCATTAACTCTCCTTTAGATTTTTAACCAGGTTTCTGTAGCTGTGGGTTTAGCACTACCTTACTTCTGTCACAGCAGGATTGCTGTTCCCTGTCTGGAGAAAATACTTGAGGCTTCACCGTACCACGTATTCATTCAGAAACTACACAATCCCAGTGTGCTGCATCACAAACCAATGCTCTGTTTCTGTTACTGCTGAAATCCTATTCTGAGAAATGCTTATTTTTCAAAAAGTTCGGCAGATTGTTCTGCTTGAGGATGCAAAACAGTGACAATGATTTGTCCCTTAATGAATAGGAAATGTATTTCCTATTCAAATTCAACAACTCATTAAAAATATGTAAAGTGAGCTTTGTTTGAAGGGTTCTTTTATTGCAAATAGTAAGTGCAGGAGGTAGAGGTTTTTTTTTTTAATCTCAGTTTACTTTATGTTGAATAACTGGTACTAAGTATTTGAACTTGACAGCAGAGTGTTTTTAGTTCTTAAAAAAAATATTTATCATCTACAAATGGATCATCTCCAGTCATCACTAACTTAACTGGTGTGATTAAGAACTGCCAAGGAATATTACTGTTAGGTAATAGAGTAAATATTACAAGCAGGGATTTGCATACAGTCTGCATACTAATAACAATTCCGAGCTGCCCTGTATTTCAGATAAATTAAATGGCTGAGTTCTGTTGTGGCTCCAGATAACTGAAAGTGCAGTTTGTACCCATGGTGTAGAGTGATGTGCCTGAGCCTTCCCCTTGAACACCTTCCCCCCACCTCAAATGGATGCAAGAAAAACAACAACGTGTGGTGGAAACAAGACTGGTGTGTCTGGCCATGAGAAAGAGCTCTTGGGGGCTCACAGTGGCAGCAAGGGGCTTGAAAAATGGGAACAAAGACAGTGCTTTTTTTGATTGATGCTTCTACTGTTCAGAGGAACACAGCTTCTTACATATTTCCATTTATAACTCCCTACTTCTGTACCCCTCTCCTTCTCCCCCCCCCCCCCCCCCCNCCAAAGCCCCCTCTAAACAACACAAAGGGGTTGCATCAAAGCAGCATTTCACTCCAGCACCAATTCTCTTTCCCCACTGGAATAAGCAGCAATACCCAATTCTTTTTCCCTGATTGTTCTCTTCAAACCTGCACGCTATCGTATTGCGTAGCACAACAAATGTGATTTGGCGGAGGCACGAGAACGTAGCTGTATTGCCTTTAAATTCACTCGAGTAGGCAGTATGGTTTATGCCTACTAGGAGTAGGCAGTTCACAGTGCAGTTCAAGCACAAGCCAAAATTTTGGCTAACTGCAGACTGCAAAATAGGTACAATAGCAAGAGTTGTTGATGGGAGACTAGCATGAAAGAAAATAGGGAGAGAATGACACAGAATTGCATGGAGAGCTCAGGGTCAAAATGATTTGTCTTTGAAACAACCTATAAATATGTTGCAAGTCATTTGTAACCAAACCACCACTATCATCACCAACTCACTGCATTTTATGTATTTATAGGTGGCAGATTAAACATACTAGCACTTCTCAGGTGCTTAAAATGTCTGTGTGGCAAACTGAACACCAAGTACTTTCTCACTTTATCTCTTTGCCTTAGACCTGTTATATTTATTTCTTTTTTTTTTTAATAAAAATGTGTTGCTTCCAGTATTTTTAAGAAATATTTCTGTTCCCCTTTGGTTTTGATATGAGAGAAGAGAATAACTGATTTCTAAATGTGTCTTCTCAGTGACTCCTATATGGTTTAGTCTTGAACTGGGTCTTGAGTGTTATCTGCTTTAGAATGGGTTGCTCTCCTGATCTAGAGGTTGGTGTACCGAGGCTCAGAGGCTTGTGTTACGTGGGAATATCCCTAGAGAATAATCAAGACCTTACAAGTGTGAAAAGCAAGAGGACAGATAAGCAGATGCTATCTAAAAGGAAAATAAGCACTAAATATCTCTATTTCTGTAGCCCTATTGAAAAGTATATTGCATCCCTAAGTTTGGTGTAATCTATTCCTAAAAGTTTTTACTGACAGCAGCTCCCCATCATGCTACTGCAGATGGTGAAATTGTAGCATATAGTGATGGTGAAACAGGGAAAAATTCAGGTGCAAGCGTTGGATAACTTGTAAAATCATGCTGGGAATTTACAGCACATCAAAGAATAGGATCCATGTCCTGAATTGCAGACTGGGGTTTCAAACCCTGTCTGATAAAATTTGATGGATGTGCTTCATGAGCTACACTTCTATATTTTTGTTAGAAATTCATGATTTAAAAATCAGATGTTCCCATGTCTACAAAAATTGAAGGAAATAAAGGTCTGCACAACTGTACAATGCTTAGAACACAGTATCCATGTAGCTAGCTGGATGCTCAGGAGCTTAAATGAGGGAGGTTCAAGTCCTTACATGGATTCAGAGTAGGTTGCATAAAGCTCAGTTACTAAAAAGTAACTCAAGTTACTTTTAAATTTACTAGAAAACATGTTGGCTTGTCTGTGGAGTTTGTTATGCAGAGAGACAGGGTATAAAAATAATTTGCTACCACTCAGGTTATAGATCTACTATGCTACAGAATTTTGGCATTTGTTTTCCCTTAAACCTTATAAATAAGATCCTTTTCTTACACATACAGGTATTGCCTATCCAGTATCAATTTCTATCTTGATGAGATTGACAGATTTTAGCCAAATATCCCCAGAATGGCAAGGAGCATAGGGAAAGCCTGTTTTATTGCAGATGTCAGCAAGCTGCTGGAGGGGCACAAAGACCACGTGCAGCAGATTTTGAATGGCAAAAGCTGGCACAGGGCCGAGAGCCATGACATATTGAAAGAGGCATCTGCGAAAGGCTGAAGATCTCAGTTCCTTACTCTTGCAGTGCTCCAAACTCGGTGGCAGCTTGGAGCCTCTGCCCTGGACAGAGGCAAGATGCTGGCAATAAGGTGACTGGCAGCATCTCACTGTTTTTTAAACACAGCATCCTCTAGTTCCTGCTGAGTCTGTAGCAGCATGTTCACCGTACAATCTGGCACGCCACTCTGAAAGGTAGCAAATCCTTTGCAGTGCTAACAACATGGCAGAAGGCACTGGGATCCCTTAAATTAATCGCATATTCAATAATCATGCATGACAATTATATATTTGTTCTGTGCATCAGTTCACCAACTTGATGTCTACAGTACCTCAAATAGTTGTTATGGTGTTATTTTATACGTATAAAGCACCTGTCTATCACAAAAAGCATTACAGTTATTACTCATCTGAATAGAATTGATTCTCCTTTGTAGAACTGTTGTTTCTAGAAGTACACACAGAAATACGTGGTTATTTTGCTCATTACCATCAGATTTAGACTTAAATAAGTAGAATTTGCCTGATAGTTTTTGATTGCTCTTCAGAAGGATTTATATGTGTGTGTGTGTATGTATGTATTTAATTTCAAGCATTTGATTGTCATTTCTTATATGTTTTATATAAACACGAAATGAGACCTGATCACTACATAAACGCTTTGCTAGGTTAGGAACACATAATTTGAGAGACCAGTGAAATCAGGTTCCTATCCTAGTAAACAGCAAAGCGGAGCGGGTGGACTAGATGATTTCTACAGGTCTCTTCTGACCTCAACCCTTCTGTGAAAGTCAGTCATATTGAAAGAACTCCTTTTACTGTTAAAATTTCCACCACCATTTAGAAAGTTTGCATATTGTCACTTTTAGACCAACAAAATATTTCTATGCTTAGTCTAAAAACCAGTTCTGAAATGGCAAATAAAAATATGCTGTTTTGATTAATCTGTTATCCCAAAGATAACAACTCTTCCAGAGCATACTAGAAGACACTATACAAACAAACAGAGCAACTCTACTATATTTTATATAAACAAAAACACAGAACAGTTCTACAACATTATGCAGGGCAGAAGATTTTCATATGCTTTTGACAAGATGATGGATTAAAGGAAGCAGAATATCCTGTATAAACAAATTTGATATAACAATGTGTTTCTACTACTGCAAAAAAAGGATGGGTGACTTATAATTACAAGTTGCTTTTTTATCTTGTCTAAAAGATAGCACCTTTAAACCCTTTAGCAGGATTGTACATTAGTAGCCCGATACACTGAGAAATAACAGAATGAACCACGAGCGCATTGAGCTTGGGTGTTTTTTTTTTTTTTTTTTT
>VWPW01006121.1:110060-121143 GCA_013389825.1 Crypturellus undulatus
GGCCGCCCGCCGGAGCGACCCCGCGGCGGGAGCCGGGCCCCGGCGCCGTGCGGGGGACTCGGCGGGAGAGCCGTGAGCGCGCTGCGCGCCGGCCGCTTCCCGCTGCCGCTCATTCATCTTCCGAGCGCCGCGTAAACAGCCCTCCGCGAACCGAGCGCCCTGCCAGCCCTTGCCGAGAGGAAGCTCTGCTTAGGAAATAGCCGCCAAACGGTGATTTTAGGATATTTTTTTAAAGTTAAAACCATCCTTTTGAGTCGGGTCTTCCGAGTTTTAGAGGGTGATCTGTCGCCGATTGCACTATTTCCATTGACGTTGCCGTCCTCGCTCAATTATTTGGTACTCGCACGTTCCGTCAAGTGCGTTGGGGTCAGAAACTGTGACTTTCAACTTTTTCCTTTCATCATGATTAATCCCGCTTGGTACGCTTATAATTTAAGTCGGCTTGTAAATCCGTACGGAGGGATGCGAGCTGAGAATTTTTGTGGTGTGCTTGATTTGAGTTTGATGTTAGCAAACTTTTCAGCAGTTAAGTTATAGCTCGCCCTGAAAGCAGCTAAAGCCTTATCGGGCCTAGTAACCATTAGGCAATCCATCGGAAACATCTGCATACTTCCAGAGTAGATCTCTGGGAGGTATATTATCGGGGAAACTCTTCAGGGGATTTTTTTGTCCCCAGAATTAAGGGATTTTGATGCATTTTTGATTCTTTTTCAGAAAAAGAGCAACAGGAAGCAATTGAACACATTGATGAAGTACAGAATGAAATAGACAGGTAAACATTAAGCACTTTTAAACTTTGTTTTTAGCAATTTTTTAAAATTAAAATGCACATTAAAATATTTTTTTCTCACTAGTAGATCTCACTTTTCAAGTTCCCCCAAGATGTTATGTTTGACCTGGTTAAATATAGAGGGTATTCGTGTATGACTCTAAACTTCTGTAACTCTCTCCTCATTTCTAGTTTAACTCTGTATAATTTAAAAAGTGGAACTTGATTTAAAATTTTACTGACAGTTTAGATGAGAGATTTGCTTCTTCAGGTTTCCACATATGCTCTTTCACCAAAAAATCTTAATCTTTGTGAACAAAACAGAGCATTTTCTTTAAAAATATATATATATTTAATATTCTTATTGTACACTCCTGTGCTTGTAAAATAATGTGTAGAAAATATCACTGGGACATTGGTTCTGTATCTGAAAACTCTGGGTTCTATGTTTGATGCATCTTATTTCCATGCAGTGTCCTAGAGCAAGTACTGCAAGTATTGGGACTCTGACCATATGAAGCAGCTGAAATATCAGGGCTCTACATTTTTAGAAAATCAGTTACCTGTTACATTTAGAAGTACGTTCTACTTACATGGGTTAGAAGCTTTCTTTGCTTGAATCATGTTTACCTGACCAAAAGTTATAAAGAGCAGATGATAAGAGTTATACACTGTCATACTACAGGTATTATTGCAGAGAAAATGTTTAAGAGCTAAGGGTTAAATCCTTTACGTCATACTATGTGTTAAGAATGCTTATTTAATATAATTAGACTGCTTCTAGTAGTTTTTTGGGTTTTTTTTTAATGGTGTTTACTGGTTTGGGCCTCGGTTTGTTTGAGAGCCCTCATTTGTTGAGCATGGTTGGCTAATTTAATTGTATCATCAGTAGTTAGCTAAAACTGAATGGAATTATCTGCTTTAAATTTTAGTGCTCTCTCCTGTGGCACTGAGACTAACATATCTATCTCTATTACAGACTGAATGAACAAGCCAGCGAGGAAATTTTGAAAGTAGAACAGAAATACAACAAACTTCGCCAACCATTCTTCCAGAAGAGGTCAGAATTGATCGCCAAAATCCCAAATTTCTGGGTAACAACATTTGTCAACCACCCACAAGGTATATTCTCAATAGCCTATAGACTTTTCTTTTTTCCTCTCCCTGTAAATTTCATTTCAGTGTTTGCTTGCTTGTTGTGTGAGCCTCTTGGAGCTCTGAGGGTGTTTAGAGTTGTCACTCAGCACGCATTGAAAGAGAAGCCTGCTTTGTATGCAAACATGTCTTGTCCTAGAGTTTGTTTCTGTTTGTTGAAAGGATCATCTTGATCACTAGAATCTTCTAGTAGTTATTTTCCTCCGATATTTCAAGCAACAAGTTTCCTGCTTTTCTCCTTTAGCTAACTCTTTTAAATATAAATATATAAATATGTATATTTGAAGGGGAGTTGATTTGGTTGGGAGGTGAGCCACTTAGTACTAGTGATAACTGTTTGAGGGAGCAAAAACAAGACTGTAGATTAGAGCTTGGTCTGCCCAATCCAAGCAAAAGTAGATATATTCAGAAGCTGTTGCTGCCTTTTTTAATGTTGTACTGCAGTAGGCAAACATAATCTTTTCACCTTAGCAAAGTCACAGAAATTATAGTGGTTTCTTGGTTATTGTTCTGTCCCTTTTTTAGAGGCAGGGCAAGTTGGATCTGGCAAGTATGTGCTTTTTCAAATCCTGCTTAGAGTTAATTTATAGTTCATCTGTGATGAAAATTTCATAACTTCGTTAATGCAAGATTACTGATTTTGTTTTAGTATCTGCACTGCTGGGAGAAGAAGATGAGGAGGCACTGCATTATTTGACCAGAGTTGAGGTGACAGAATTTGAAGATATCAAATCAGGTTACAGAATAGATTTTGTAAGTATGTTAAGTATTCCTTCACTTGCATTTTTTTTTTGCCTCTTTTTTGAACATAATTGCATACTAGGCCATAGTTTGTAATATATAGTCTCTTTAGTTAATCTATGTAGTATCTGTTTTAACTTACTTTGTGTATACCTGGTTCCAACTCTTTGCTTTCAATTCTGCAGTATTTTGATGAGAATCCATACTTTGAAAATAAAGTTCTCTCCAAAGAGTTTCACCTGAATGAAAGTGGAGACCCATCTTCAAAATCAACTGAGATCAAATGGAAATCCGGGAAGGTATGTGTATGCCTTTGGAAGAGATAATAGCTGTTCTACATAGTACAGCTATTTTCATCATTATGCTCATTTAGGCAGTTGGTGCAAACTGCTTTGTTTTCTCCAACCCATTCACTACATTTTACACATTTAGGTTCGTGCCTACCTTGTGGATTTGGAATATACTGTTTACATGGAGAGCTGTAGCTAATTCTCTTGCTCAGTCTAGCACCACTAGTGAAAGTACAAGTATGACCAGACGGAGAGATTAATGATTGCATCAGCTTCTCTCTCTTTAGAGTGGATCTAGACAGTGGGTGGTGATGTTTCCTTAACATAATTGTTAAATAAGGAATTGTTAAGAGTAGCAGGGTTGGGGGCAGAGGTCAGGATGTGGTGTCTGGGTTTTTTTTTTTTTTTTCCTCTCATTATTCTCTCCTTCCAGACACCACATCTTAGACCAAGTTGCAACCACAAGATAATGTGGGTATATCTTTTTTGAATACTAGATAGTATTCAAATTTTCTGTAGTTAAATTCCATAATAGTTGGGAGCACTTTTAAGCAATCCTTCCAAAATCTTCAGAATGACATGAAAGTAAAAACTGAGGGTTGCAGTTAAACTGCTGCTTGTTTTGTCACCCTCAGACCAAGAAGAAAAAAAACATCTTTTTTCCTTGAGAACTAGAACTTTCCCAGAAGTTACAGTCCAGTACGACCTAACTGAATGATCTTTACAACATACTGCAAAATTCAGGCACATTCTGGTATTGGTCTTCATTAAACAATGTAAAATTAAAAATGTTAGAATTCTATGAAAAAAACAAATATTAGAAGTTTTGAATTATCATATGATCAAAGAAAGCATGGATTGAAATAGTAGCTAGTAACTAACTTACTAGATTTAAGGGAACAGATTGGTGAAAACATACCAAACTTCTGGAGTATCGTGGTAGGTGGCAGGGCTCACTGTTCTTGTGACCAGATGTTATTGTGCTGTGTGTGGTGGTCTGTATTTCCTGCAAAAAAAAATGAGCCTGAAAATTTCAAAAGGATAAAATCTTAGGATAAGAAACATAGGAAGTTCTTCATCACAGTGTTGAGCTAGATGAAGGCTGAGCTTAGATGCCTGGATACCGACTACTTCTAAAAACATATGTATATAATAATAGTTTAGTATGTAGACTTTGAAAAGTCATAATATTTATACATTTTTCACTTGTCACACTTATGTTTCCATATGATGCAGAAGCATAAATAAAACTCAAGGTCCTGTTGAGTTTTCAGTGTTTCGGTGGAGGCACTTAAAGGAAGCGGACGTGTTTTTAATGTTGTTGGGCCCTGTTCATGAGAAATGCAATTAGGTCATGCGGCTGATTCATGTCTTTTGCTGGGAGTCCTTTGGGTCCCCAATGTTTCCTAAACATTTTTCCCTGAAAAGGGAGTAAATGACTTCTTGTGGTTGTTTAGCCGAGTACTTCTCTAAATGGTGCTTTTTGAAAAAAAAAAAAAAAAAGGCTATGTAGAGAGCATTTCTTAATGGAATTTCTTAACTTTCTTTCCAGGATCTGACAAAGCGTTCAAGCCAGACACAGAACAAAGCCAGTAGAAAGAGGCAGCATGAAGAGCCAGAAAGTTTCTTTACCTGGTTCACTGACCACTCTGATGCAGGGGCTGATGAACTAGGAGAAGTCATCAAGGATGACATCTGGCCAAATCCGTTACAGTACTACTTGGTAACTACAGCACCGAGCTGCTCATCCATAGCCGTGATAGCACCGTGCGAGTAAAAGTGAACTTGATCACTGTAGTTAATGTTGCATATGTGTCTTTAAGGTTCCCGATATGGATGATGAAGAAGGGGAAGGAGAGGAGGACGACGACGATGATGAAGAGGAAGAAGGATTGGAGGATATTGATGAAGAAGGCGATGAAGATGAGGGGGAGGAAGATGAAGATGATGATGAGGGAGAGGAAGGAGAGGTGAGACTTTTTGTCCCTCATTTCCATTTCTCTGATCTATCAGAATAGAGCAGGTCTTATAAGAGGAATCGTTTTGTAAGAACAAGTAATTGTTTCAAAGATAAAGTAGTTCTTTTCATTCTGTAAATCACTCGTAAAGTTTTTTGAGGGGTGAAACAGAGCTGTTACTACCTTAACTTCCAGTGTAGAGAGAAGAGTGTGTGTGTGTGCGTGTGTGAGAGAAAGTGCAAATAAGTGGCTTTAGTAAACTTAGAAAGAAAGTGCTCTAGGAGAATTGGAATATTAATGTCGGGTTTAGTTTAATGAAACTATTATTAACTGCTGAACATTCTAGCAAGACTTCTAATTAACTTTCATTGATGTGTCTAGTTCTGTCATCCTCTCACCTATTAGTTTATTTTGGCTTATTGTCAGCTATATAAGAAATCTGTCTGTTGAGTTCAGGATTTAAAAATTTCCTTTAGTAGTAAGTTGGATTTCTGGTAATCGGACATGATGCATCTAAATTTCAGTAGCAGAAATTACTGTTATTGAGATAAGAGGGATGTTCTGGATATTCTTTGCATGAAAAATATTGGGATGTATTGCATTACTAAGCGTGTTAGCATCTGAAAGATGAAGTATTTTATAGAGTAATTTCAAGGTCCATTATTAACTGACTGCTATGTAGGTACTCACAGAAAGTGTCGCTACTCTTTAGCGAAGAGGGAGAGAAATGAACTTTACAGCATCCTATGAGTAATACCACAGGGCTGTAGCCTCTAGGGTAGCAAAACATTCTGGTTATTGCCTTTGAAAGTCAGCGTTATGCAAGTTTAGTAATCATATTTTTAATTGTTGCTTATCTTTCAACAGGAGGATGAAGGAGAAGATGACTAATAGAACACTGATGGATTCCAATCCCCCCCTTTTTACCTTTTTAATTTTTCTCCAGTCCCTGGGAGCAAGTTGCTGTCTTTTTTTTCTTGTGCTCAGTCGCCTTGTTCTCTTGAGGTCTCTTTTTCTCTCCTCTACACCATGGTTCACAATTTATTTTGGGGGAAATACCTTGAGCAGAATACAATGGAGAAGAATACCAGTTTCTGTTTCAAGTTCCTTTTTATCCCTTTCTGTCGCAAAACAAAAACTGTTTATGGAATCAACACACCATGTTCTGTGGGAAAAAAGAAAACCTTCTGCTCCCTTCACTCTGCTGGAAGCTGAAGAGTGCTAGGCCCCTGTGTAGTAGTGCATAGAATCTAGCTTTTTTCCTTCTTTCTCTGTATATTGGGCTCAGAGATTACACTGTGTCTCTATGTGAATATGGACAGTTAGCATTTACCAACATGTATCTGTCTACTTTCTCTTGTTTAAAAAAAAAGAAAAAATAAAAAAAAAAGGGGTTATAGAAGGTCTGCGGGGGTGGGTTTCGGATGTTTGGGTGGGTTAAGTGGGCATTTTGACAACATGGCTTCTTCTCCTTTGGCATGTTTAATTGTGATGTTTAACAAACATCCTTGCAGTTTAAGATGACACTTTTAAAATAAAATCTTCTCCTAATGATGACTTTGAGCCCTGCCACTTGATGGAGAATCAGCAGAACCTGTAGGATCTTATTTGGAATTGACATTCTCTATTGTAATTTTGTTCTTGTTTATTTTTAAATTCTTTTTCTTTTTTTTTTGGTTTATTTTTGTTTTTTTTTGTTTGTTTTGTTTCACTGGAAAGGAAAGAAATGCTCAGTTTTAAACGTTAAAGTGTACAAGTTGCTTTGTTACAATAAAACTAAATGTGTACACAAAGGGACTGGTTGGTCTTCACTGAAAGATACAGTTTAATACCCTGTTTTGAACTTGCTTATAGTTTCTTGGCTTTTTTTGGCATTTGGTCAGGATATATGTGTTGTGAAACAACCTTGTGGTTGCATGAACTGATCGTCAATTTAATTCGTTTCCATTATTTCAGTACTTGGAGAGTGTTTTGTTTGTTAGTTACTGCACATTGTGCTTCTCTTGAATTGCCCAGCCCTTTAAGGTAGGGCTGTGGATGCATGTCTTCTGTGAAGGTAAATGTTTATACTTGGATTTTGCAACAGGAAAAATCACTTGCTCTGTTTCAGTAGCAACGTGCAGTGCTATATCTCCAGTAAAGGAATGAAAAAGTCGTGCAGGATGAAAATAAAAAGACCGAAGATTGGAGGTTCCCCAGTAAGATTTTTGTTTTCTTTAAATCTTTTAGTTGTGAATCTTGAAGTAATTTAAGATCATTTGTAGGCTGTTTTAAAAGAGCAACATTCTTAGTGATGCCCATATGACTATAAGGAAGCTGGTGCTTTCTTTCCTTGTTAGCAGCATGTATACATGCCTTAGTAAACTGGACTTTTTAAGAAATGGCATTTGAATCACTGAAAACAATTGAATTTAGAATTTGTTGGTTCTAATACGCTCAAAGTGTAGTGAAACGTATTTTACCATGCTGTGTGATTAAAAAGATTTAAATTGTTGTATCAGCTAATCTAAAATAGCTAGTTCTCTTTGGGTGTGTAGAGAAGACTGTCTTCTGGGAAGACTTGCTGTTGTATTTTGTGGTTCCTTCTTCCCAGAACTTGCTATAGTCAAATACAGCATTTTTGGGGGCACTTAAGAATGCGCTTTGCAAATAGCGATTTGACGCGTGCCCAGATAACGGGGGGAAGAAGTGTTCTGTACATGCCTGATCCAGTTTGGATGCAATCCAGTTGTCAGAGACAACCCAATGTGTGTATGTGATCAATGCAAAATGAGACAAGCATCTACTTTTTTTTTCCTTTTTTTTTCTCCATCTCGGCAAAATCTTCTGCTCTTGATCTTACAGCACTCAAAGTAAAATGCTAAGTGGGAATAGCTTCCTATTGTCTGCAGAGAAAGAATTAAAACTATGAAGTCTATTAAATTTAAATTCCTTTTTATTTAATTCCTCTTTGATTTTTCTTGAAGTCCACTCTTTTTGTGGAGGGTAAATTCACTCTTTAGTTGCTCTCATGCCTGACTCATGTCACTTATGTGACTGTCTATTACATCTACATAATCCTAATTGATTGTAGTTCTTGAAGGAAATAAGTTTTTCCTAGCCTTATTTTAATGCTTTAAGAAAAATACCACGCCACTGTTGTTACACTAGCACAAACGTATGAAGTTGTTTTGAAAGTAATCAAAGTTTCACATTCTGTTATAAATACCATGGTCAAGAAAAGAAAATACTCAGCAAGTGCTACATTTTAGACTCTTAGACATTTTTCAGAACTTTACAGGGATAAATCACTTATAAATCACTTTTGCTGGTTTACTCATAATACAGAAATTCCTGTGACTCTTCTACATTTACTCCTTGCAATAGCTAAAGACTAAATTTTTTAAACCATATTTGTTATGTGCAATCCTAATTATTTTCTAGCAATGCGAATGAGTAGCAATTGGCGAATTTCTCTGCAGTGGAGAGTATTACAGTTGGTCATCATGTACTCTGACTCTTGGCTTAATGTCTAATTTATCTGAGTATATGTAATGAGTACTCATTCTCAGGTGATTGATACTAATTTTTATATGTATATAAAAGCATTTAAAGATAGAACTGGCACTTTGGGTAAGAGAGGAGGGGAGGAGTCACTTGTATTAAACATCCATCCCCAGTTTCCCAGCGCGCCTTGAGCTCCTTGTATCCAGTAATCCTGTTGAATGAAACTTGACACACCTGGAAGCTGATTTCAATTTCCAGTATATAAAGAAGGAGGCAGTTCATGATAAAGATTAAGCTATTGTGTTGGGGCTGTATGACTTAAGCTCCAAGCTATTTTGAAGTCCGAAGTTTAATCACTATCAAATGGTGTATTTTGCCTGTAATTTCTTGCCAAAGGCAAGCAAATATATCCATGGGTGTGTAAATAGTTAGAAAATTGTTTAAAAAAAAAACCCAAACTGTGTGCCTGTTTGTAGTTGTTGACAGTTTTTGTCCTTGTGAACAAGCATTATCTGAATTGATTTCTGTCACTTTTGCCATTCATTTGAATTTGTAAGGTTTTATTTGCTCTACTTTAAATCAGGTGCGTAAAGGTAACGCTTTGTTTATCCAATAGTAGTACTTCTGACTTTTGAAAGCATGTTTTTGTTTTCCAAGAGACAGAACTGAATGAAAAGAAACTCGTTTCTCTGATGTATGTTCAAGCGCTCTTCCCGATTGAAGGAATTAAAATGCCTTTAAGTTATTTGATGTTACTGTTTCTAAGGTTTTTTTTCTTATTTCCAGTAGAGTGAGTTAAGCCCTCTGGATTCTGTATTCCTTATGGGTGACCCCAACAGTGTTCATTTCTTATGAATTTCAGATGCCCAGCGTGGTGACAGTGAGAGGAGGTCACAAGTGATTCTGCAACAAGCAGCTTCCCCTAGGAGCAGATTTGTGCTTCATCTCTCGCCCTCCCTTTCTTGGATTGAATTGGGACTTTCCAAGACTTTTCCCTTGATCATCACCCCGTCCTCTGACCGAACGTACGCCAGGAGCAGCAGGAGTCATCTAAGACATAACTACCGGATGGGGCACAACTGGGAGTTGCTGGAGGCATCGACGATTTTGGCAGCATCCGCCTGACGAGAGCTGTGGTTGCCTTCTCGGGAGGCTCGTGGTCTGTTCCCAGTTTGTTCCCTAATGAGGAGTCTCTGCTTTCCTGTTCCCTGTGTGAGCGCTGCTGCCCCAGCAGAGCTGCTGAGGTCAATATGCAGCGGTGCCGGTGCCTGCTCTGTCCAGCAGCCGGAGCGCGGAGCTGGTGAGTCCAAAGTGGCTGCCGAGTGGAATTTCCCTTTCCTGCCCTGGGCTGAGGAGGCCGCTCCACGAGGCAAGGGCGTCCCTTGCCAACCGGCAGGCAAAGCAGTAGGAGGAGGAAGAGCCGGGTGGCCGCTTGGCACTTCCCAGAGGTGACACTCCTTGTCTGTGGGACGGAGAGCCAGGAGGGGAAATACCGAACCCACGAGCCAGCTGCCTCTGCGGGAGCTGCAGAGACTGCGCCGTGGTAGAGAGCAGCAGCTTCCAGAGGGCTTTATAACACTAAGGGCTTGTGCTGGGCTGTATGGGCTTGTATGGGCCTAGGCTGCGCTCTAAGCGATCTGGGATCTCCCACTTCATATGTTCAAGGCACTTCATTAACGGCAGCAGCATGCTTAAACTTTTATAGAAACCTCACACTTTTTCAGCCAGATTAAGCTAGATTTTTTTTTTTTCTGGTGATTTCCTTTTAATAAAACTTACTTGCAGAGCATTTACAAGCACTTATGTTAGAAAAACCTGCTCTAAATAAATCAAAAGAAAACACTTCTGTTTCCAGGTATGTTTTTAAAGGTGTATGTGTGAGAATAATATTAACGCGGTGTTGCCTTCTGCCTTGGAAGTCTGTTTTGCTCCAGAACAGAGGAAGTCTGTGACTGCAATAACAAGTGACATTACGTAATAGTGCTGAGGAGGGATTTTAGAAGATAGCTGCAAGCAACAAGTATTTTCTTCCCCTCCTTTTAAACCCTGGGCCTATGACACACGGCATATCAATGCTGCGTGACACCGTGACATTACAGCAGCGGGTGGTTATTTATTTATACTTTTTTACTCACGTTTAGATAGCCCTGTTGTCGGCCCGTCAATGCGTTGGGGTTATTTTTAACTCGAATATGCAGCTGAAGCCCAATATCTTAATCCTGGCTCTGGAGGGGGGAATGTTGCAGAGGGAAAAGCTGCTCTGTGCCCAGGACACACAGCAGGTATCACCTCCTTTCCGGGGAAGCATCCTAGTCAAGGAGAGTTAGAGGAAAGAACCGACACCCCTAGGAGCGGGGATTCGAAGTTATAGGTCAAGGGGCGGTATTTAAATGAGAACTGCCTCATTTTTCCCGACATGGAAAAACTGGGCCTGGGCTGGGGGGTGTCCGCGGGGCTTCCTCACCGCCTCACCCACCGCCCGCCTGCACGGCGGGAAATGAGCGGCCCCCCCCGCTCCGTCAGTCCCCGGGGTCTGGGCACGAGCGCCCGAAAACCGGGGCTCGGACCCCGCTGAGGCCTCTCGCTGCCCCGGCAGCTCCGCGCGCGGGGGGCGGCACCTCCGTCTCGTCAGCGCCTCCCGCTGCCCTGGCCGGCTCCGCGCGGGCGCCTTCCCGCCGCGCCGG
>VWPW01006121.1:121206-144548 GCA_013389825.1 Crypturellus undulatus
CAGGTGAGCGGGGGACGCCGCCGGGCCGGGCAGGGCCGGGCCGGGCAGGGCCGGGCGGTGGCGGCGTGGAGCGGCCCTTCAAAACCCCTCCCGTCTTCCCAAGGACACGGGGTTTGGGTTGAAGTGGTGTCTGTTGGGGAGAAACTTCCTCTTTTCCTCAGCACCGAGGGGTCGTGGCGGCGGGTTGGGCTGAGGGCAGCAGAGAAGCAGAACCCCCATCCCACCTCACCCCTGCCTTTGCCCCTATTGCCAGGAAATGCGCTAATTAATTAATAATTAATTAACTCTCTTGGTGAGCATCCTCGAGGTGGGGGCGTTGCTCCCTTCCTTGAGGTATTTCAAGACTGTTTGTGGAGGGGGACGGAAACAAAAGCCGTGGAGAGTGTTGGGCAGAGCAGGCCCTGCTGCTCCCCAGCTTGGTGCCTTCTCCCACCTCGACTTCCCATTTCGACTTCCCAGCACCTCAGAAATCAGAGCGGGCGCCCGTTTTGGGCAGAGCTGCGGCTGCCCTTTTACCCGCATGGAGCGGCGGGTTTTTCTCTTCAGAAAGGGCTGCCGTGAGCCTGTCCCGCTCGGGCTTCGCCGCCGCAGCGCAGGAGCTGTGCGGAAGGTGGGAGCTAAAGCGCCTGGGCACGAGGGTTTGCCGGATGATTCGTGCGTGGAGGCTGGATCTGCTTTGGGATTTGTGTGGTTGAAGCTCCTTGTCCTGCTGGCTGCAGAGCTGAGGGGTTGGGGTCTCTCGGGGCTGCAGCCCAAAGGCCTGAGTGCAGCCTTGATGCTGCTTAATAAAATTCAAACAAATGAGGAAACAAATGAAGTGTTTCAGGGTGTCGTGAACCCAAGCGAAGCCCTGGCTGTGGGTACCAAAGCAGTTTAAGGCAGCGTGGGTAGCGCTGTGAGAGCTGTGGACGCGTTTGGGGACTGCGCTGAAGACGTGTCCTGAGGGACCAACCTTCTCGAGGAGCCCAAGGGCAGCAGCGGCGGTATCCAAACACCTGCCAAAGTTCCCCAATCCACTTGCAAAAGCAACAACCCTGGTGCCAAATCAGCTTTTTTCCTTGTGCTTGGTATTTTAGCTCCGTGGTGCAAAAATGTGTCTATTATAATACCCTGTGGATGGAGAAGAAAGGCTTAGTAAGATGTACCGTTCTTGTATATTAAATATATATAGAAAATGAGCATGGTGCATTAACTGGCATTTGGGCTGGGCTTTGTCAGACAGCGAAATGGGGGGAAAATCCATCTGGCAGCAGCCCAAGCTCTACCTGTGCTGTGAATCAGTACCCAGGTCTGTGGATTCAATGCTGTTCTCGGTGTTAATCTTGGGACAGCTACTTGTTCTGCTGCTCTGGGCTGATCCAAGGGGTGGATTGAGCTCCCACCCGTTTCTGTGGTTGGAGAGAAAATAAATCCACATGCTTTTCCTAATATTTATTTAAATGAGAATTACAAATAAACTCCTTTTAGTCACTTACTACAAGCTGGAGAAAGAGCTTTCTGATTCTTCTGCTTTCGGCTAGTAAAGGTTGCCTGTGACTCAGGAACTCCATGAGTCAAGTTCTTCCTCCTGAAACTTTTTGGATGTTTTTCAAAGCTCTGGCTTAATTCCTGGATTTACTAATTGGGCGAGAACTTCCTGGAATCAGGATGTTAGTCTGAAGTTTTTTGTTTTGTTACCGATCCGAACAACTCCTATTTTGGCTATTGTATGTCTGTTGCAGACCCAGCTTGGTTTTAGGCCAATTTTAAAAATAGATATTTTTCTTCTTTAATTTAATTATTTTACCATGACACTGCAATTGTAGCGAAAGTGGATCAAGGAAGTTGGTTTGGATCTTCAAGTGCTTAACAAAATCTGGTAATAATGTGATTAAATAATTATATGTTACTGTGTGAATGGCATGGGCTTTGGATGCATCATATATTCTTGAAAAGCAGCAACATATATGAGTAATACCAAACCAGTGTGGTTTATTGTTGGAAATGTGGTCAACCCATTAAAGAATATGAAAGCAAGTCAGGATTCCTGAGTTCTATCTTTAGTCACTGACACGCTGTTTGATATTAAATCAGTGAGGTGGAGCTTGACTGTGCTACCCGTTCTCTTAAATTGAAGTGTGGAATGCAATGAGTAATTAACATTAAGCTGTTAATATAGTAATTGCGATGAATGCCTTAAAGCCATTCCTCCTGTTTAGAAAAAAAGCATAAGCACTTGCTTGGATCCGTTTGTTCCACTGTTAGGGAGCATCTTCAAGGCTAAAGTCCTCCCAGCATCTGAGCTGGGTGTATGTTTGGTCAGTGAATTGCACCTATGCTGCTACTGCCTGTGGAGCACCTCTGTCCTGAGGCACATCTCCAGAACCAGTAGCAGTATATAAAACAAAGCCAAGAAACAGCCCAAATGCTGCTAATTCAAGTAAAATAATCATAATTTTAAAGAAGCCTTATTGTATGTAAATCACAGGTAGAAAAGGGAGTGGAATGATGGTTTGTGGTTACCTTTTTGAATGCAGCTGAAGGTAAAGTTGACTCTCTTGCTCGATTGGTTGTGAAAACAGATGTATGTTTTGCATAGAGGGGTAACAACTGAGAGAGAATGCATGGTTGTGACATTTGTAAAATGCTCCAACTGGTTGGTTGGAGAGTCAATGTCAAGACATGATCAGGTAAAAATCTGTATCTACTACGTAATACCAGGGAAGGTTACTGTTGATCAAGGCAAGGACAAGGGCAAATAACAGCTGACTTGTGATAATAGAGTGGTATAGCTATATATAGCCATTAAATATCAAGAAGGCAAGTTCAATGAGATTTTGTCTTCGTTATGGTTTTTTTAAAAAAATAAGTCAGGTAAAGATCAAAACTGAGTTCAGAATGCTCAAATTTAAATCTAGCTCATCTTCATCAAAAGCTGGTGAAAGGGAAAGAATTTGTATGGACCTTTTTTTCTAAATGAAAAGGAATATAATATTATCAGTGTACTGCTATATCGTAAAAGTTAGAAGTTAGTGAGTGGTTTTATCTCTAATTCTTTTGCCCAAAATTACTTGATTCCAGGGCAGCTGTCTCTTGCAGCTGGGCAATGGAGTGAACTTGATGGATCCAAGCTTCCAGCAAAAACTGGAGGGGGAGAAGGAACTAATTCGTCGAGCCATTCAGAAGGAACTGAAAATTAAAGAGGGAGCAGAAAACCTGCGCAAAGTGACGACAGACAAGAAAAATCTTGTGCATATAGAGCATGTTCTGAAATCCTCCAACCGGAAGCTGGAGCAACTGCACTGGGAACTTCAGGAACTTAATGCAAGGATTGTAATAACAGACAAGGAAGAGAGCAAGACAGGTAGGTTTGGGGGGATGATTGACAGGAAAATCTCTTTATTAATTATTTAATATTAATATTAATTATTATTAATAACTCTCTCATATTTATTTACTTTTTCTTAAGGCTCATGAGTAGTGAGAGTTTCCTGTTGATACTCAGCTCATGAAATTAGCTATACAGTGAAAAGCCGGGGTTGGGGCAAACAAGGTGAAAAGAGGCAACACAAGAGATCAGTGTGGGCAGAAGACCCTGTGAGTCTTCTCATTCCACGTGAGTGTTGAGTGTGGATGATGTCCAGGAGGAGGCTGTAGATGGATATTCAACTGCTCAGAAACTCTGTTTAAATCTCTTAAATTCCAAGTACCTGATGGGATGAATGCGTATAAAATTGGAATAGTTCTTGTTAATGCTGAGTCACCAATAAATTAGAAAAGGCATAGGGGTTTGAGCTTCATTTGAAATAGTATTTTGCAGCTAGTTTTGTAGGTGGGATCTTTTTATCTCTTCTTCTATAGCATAACCTTCTGTTATAGATTGACTCATCTATAACTGAGTGAGATAACACAGGATAAGATGCCTAATGGTATTGACTGTGTTGTTGCACAGATGGCTGTTTATCTCCAGACTCTTGTCTTTGGGAGAGGAACTCAGACCCCATGACCAGAAAGATTGAAGCTCTGAAAAGGCAGCTGCATGTTGAAATGAAAGTGAAACAAGGTGCTGAGAACATGATCCAGCTGTATTCAAATGCAACATCCAAGGTAAGAAGGAATAAACCATGCGGGAATAGGGATTCCTGGAACACAGTTTGTATTTTAACTCCAAGCACAAGGTCTCTCTGGTAATTGGGATGTGAAAGAAATCAATTTGTGAAGCCTGCTTGACTGAATTGCGTCTCTGTTTTGGTGTTCAGCACTGTAATAGCACATCATGTTACTCCATGGGACAATTGGTATCATGAATGTTTGTGCATCAGACTTGTTGCAATGTGTGAACAGATTTCAAGAGTTCAGTGAGAGTTGGAAATGAATTGGATGGTGTATGTTTTATGCATCAAGAGCCTAAACCCATCTCTAAAAACTGGATGTTATGAGAAGACTTTTCTGAAAGGGTGGTTTATTCCACTTCTGCCTGAGATGTGTTTTTTGTTCTTTCTTTCTGCAGGAGCGGAAGCTGCTGGCTACAGCTCAGCAGATGCTTCAGGACAGCAAGACTAAGATTGAAATAATCCGCATGCACATTGTGAAGGTCTCTCAGTCAGCAGGAGGGATAGAAGATGCAGTGGATCCATCTGGTAAGATGTTTTAATTAACTGATGCATCTTGGCACAGATGTGGCCAAAGCTCCAGGATCCCAAATGCTAGATGAGTTTGCATCTTTGTCAAATTTTATCTCCAAAATGGCCAGTGAGGATGGGGACCACCATCAGCGCTTTGGAGCTGCGCATTGAGGAGCTGAGACATCACCTGCGCATTGAAGCAGCTGTAGCTGAGGGGGCAAAAAATGTGCTGAAGATCCTAGGAGGGAGTCGGGTGCAGGATCGCAAGTTTTTGGCCGAGGTGAGAGCTTGTTCAGACCTTCTAGAGAGAGCTGTTTCATGCTTCAACTGAATGGTTTAGGATGAGTGAGGAGAGATGGCCATTAACCAAGAGTTACAAATCTGGGAAATTCCCAGCTGTCTGTGAGGACCCACTGATTGAGATCACTCTCCTTTATATGGATGATATTTCTTGCTTTCTCAAAATTTCTCAGGAATACTGGAAATGAGGCTTGTGGTGTTTCAGGGTCAATGGGAAAATATTTAACTTATTCTCTATTAGTTAAGATATCAGCCAGCCTTTTTGCTGAGGCTGGCTTTCATAGTTCATTTAAAGTTCATTTAAAAAGGATAAAAATATCCTTATTACCAGGATAAGGACTGTTCACTCAAAATTTCTGACCACTGTCTGTTCTATTTCATATTGCTAGGCTCAGGGTCGTTTGCACGAGTCCTCTCAGAAAATAGATTTGCTGAGGTTGTCCTTGGAACATCAGCTTGGTGAGCTTTCTCCTGATCACCCAAAGCGAGCACTCATCAAGCAGGAACTAGTAAATACTTCCTCCCTGGGTGCTCAGCATGGCAACATCCAACCTACTTCAGTCATCAAACCCACAGCTCTTACAGGTACTTAAATCCAGCATGGCACGTTGTTGTGGGGAGGTTTTTGGAAAGGATGGGTTGTGTTTCTTCTTACTGTTGTGATGCCTCCTCATATGGACATTTGATTTTTCTAGGAGCTGGATTTATTTCTTGCAGGCCAGTAAAAGCTTTCCAATGATATGGATTTGCAGACTACTAATAATCTAGGATAGCTCTGTGCTGCAACCAAGAAATGTGAATCTGAGAAGTTCTTGGCCCTCTGTGAGAACAGACTGATTGGAATCACTTTGCCTTGTTAGGAATAACAGTCTTTGCTCTGATGAAATTCCTCAGGCACACTGGAAGTGAGACTGATGGGGTGTCAGAATCTATTGGAAAATGTTCCAGGACGTTCCCGAATGACGAGTTCCTCTCCCATAAGTGGCAGCCCTAGTGATCTGAAGTCCCTTACCCGAACAAGAGTTGGCCTGAGTATCCAGGGCCGTAGTATGGCTGGAAAGTACCTGCGGAGTGAAGAGCTATGTAGTGAGTATGGGGTTCTCTGGTGGGTTGTGAGTTGTCTCTGAGTTCGTGTAATGACTACTTCAGCCTGATACGAGTGTAATTATGAGAAATCTATTTTCTGCAGACTTGAGAGAATAAATCACATTATGCCTAATCCTCCTAGAACTCACTCCTGTATGTTTTCTCCTTTGTCCAGATGAGGTCCTTGCTGTGCTCAAAGTGGACAATAAAGTGGTTGGCCAAACAAACTGGGGACCAGTTAATAACCAGGCGTGGGACCAGAGTTTTGTTATTGAGTTGGACCGGGTAAGACTGCCTTAGATTTCCCTGCGTTGTATTTGCTTTTCTCTTTCACTGGACTTGGTTTGCGCATTTAGTTGCCATTCCATATGATTCAACTGTGTATTGGCACTCTCCTCCTGCCCTTTTATGTGCCAGTTATCTTTGTCTTCCTCCCAAGGCAATGCATCTGTGGCAGAGCTTCAGCCCGAACAACATCTGTTGTCCCTCTCTCTCTATCTGAGCAGCTTTATTTCGTCTTGCCAGCAAAATGGCTCGCACAGGCCTTCTGAAATGGGGAGCAAAAACAGCCATGTCCAGAAGGGTCTGTAGCTGGGATGGTCTGAAAAGGTCAGAAAAAATGGGGAAAAGGCAGGATTAAACTTTTTTTTTTTTTTTTTTTCTTGCATAGTCTAGTTTACAGAGATTTTTACAGGGTAAAATAAAGATCTGTTCTGAAACTTGCTTGGGGAAAAGCTGTGTTTCTGTATCCCATGTCCAGAGCATGGGGCAAGATGTAACTGCATTTTTTTAAATTATTTTTTTAATTCCTTCTCAGTCTCGTGAGTTAGAAATTGCAGTTTATTGGAGGGACTGGAGAGAACTCTGTGCAGTGAAGTTTTTACGTTTGGATGATTTCCTGGATAACGAACGCCATGGGATGTGTCTCTCCCTAGAACCTCAAGGAGTCCTTTTTGCGGAGGTACGGTTTTGGCTTTGTTTCTTTTTCAGAGAAGCCTGTCTGGTTTGAGTGCCTCCTGCCCTGAAAGCAGCTGTTCTTAGAGTGGAAGGAGCAATAATTTGGAAGGGCAGAGTGCCCAGATCGATCAAAATGGGGGTCAATATCACATAAAAGAACAAGGAGCACCATTATACTATAGGATTTACGCATGCCATAGCCTGGAGTGACTCTTCAGAGCTGCTCTGTAATTACGCTGCTGCTCTGTGAAGTCCGTTGTTTTTTATTTGTTTTCATTATGAGTCATTGGTGACGCTTTAATTAAACATATGGCTTAATGGCTATATTTGAATTACACAGACTGTAGAACCAGAGATCCAGATTCCCTCTGGGTGTGTTTATTTTGTCATCTTTCTAGGCTAATAATAAAGTGCTTGAAGTATCATCAAGGAAGAGATCATCCACATAATCCCTTAAAAGCCTCATTACTTAATACTTCGTGATAAAAGTTTATGTTCACCTTTCCAAAAGGATCTTGACTTTATACTTCTGATTTGATCTTTTTAATTAATTAAGTTTTTCTCGTTAAATTATTCTCATGGGCTGCCTCCAGCCCTGTAAACGGTTGCATTATACCACAGTTCTTTATGCACGGGAATCAGTATAACTTTGGGATATGAATTGCTTTTAATTTCTTAGATTTTCTGCATTTCAGGTAGCAGAAAATTCTAGCATCTAAAACCGCAGTTGAAATAACAGATGTTTAGAGGGTGAAGCTAGAATAACACAGTCTGGAGTCCATCTGCAGAAGAGACTCTTTACTTACTGAACAGCCATGAAGGCAGAGTTTGAGAGAGCAGGCATGTGTGCAAGTTTGTGCAGGGCAAGTGATGTGTCCTCACAAATCCCCTTTGCTTCTCTGACAGGTCATGTTCTGTAATCCTGTCATTGAGAGAAGGCCCAAGCTGCAGCGGCAGAAACGCATTTTCCCCAAACAGAAAGGTAAATTGCTGGAGAATTCACTCCTTACTAGCAAGTGTGAGTGGGTTGAGAGCTAAGGTTTGCAGTAAAAGGCCAGCATGCATTCTCCTCCCTTTAAATTTGTGAGACTCATTAAAATGCCTGCTGATTATTGTGTGCAAGTAAGTGGGCTTTATTACTATGTGGAAGTTTGTTCTGTCACAAAAAGTGCAGACAGCCTGGTTGCAGTATGGTATGTAATGTGATATTGCAGCAGTATTTCTACTCATAATTAAGTGTCAGGAAGATAAAATTACTAGCTTTTTAATAGACTTCTTAGCACAGCTTGAGTATTGGATATTGCTCATTTAATCAGCAGTGCTGTTGCTGGTGAAAGAACAGGTATTGGAGGAGTTTCTGGTAGACTCTGAATTAGAGAAGACTGTAGCATGGACAGGCTGCTGATTGTTTCTCAGAGCTTTAGGGCTGGCATCTCAGATTAATAGATATGGGTCTTGAATAACATGTGTTCGTGTTTCTATTAGCATGTTTTTTTCCTGCTTGTCTAGCTAAAGTAAGACTTTATATACTGGGGACTCTTTGCAGTGGAGATGAATGAAATTCTGTATTTGTATTCTTCAAGAGGTAGTAAAAATAATAAGAGCGCATATGTTTTAGTGTTTGCAAGATGTTTTTAGAAGCTTCCAGTTAACAGGTTGCATCATTTAAAATACAGTGTAGAAATAAAGAAAATTTGGCTACAATAAAATATTTTTAATATCTTATGTAGCCTTTACTTGAGGATTATGTTATGACATTATAGGGAGCCGAACTTGATGAAACAGGTTTACTATTTCCTCTATCGCTATTAACTGTTCTTCTCCTAAAGAAAGCCAGTTTTCCCCATGATGGGTTGCCTTTTTGAGTAATTCATGGGTATTTGAATAAAAAAGATAACAATTCATGGAATCGTAATTTGTGCATCGTAACATCATTGGTGTTGGGACGTTGACTCTTCCAGGGAAAGAATTTCTCCGAGCTTCTCAAATGAACATAAGTGTTGCAGCTTGGGGTCGTCTGATGATGAGTTTCCTCCCTCCATGTAGTTCCTTGAGCAGCCTGAGCCCCTCATTTCACAATCCTGTTCATACAGACTTCTCTCCAGTTCCTCTGCAGAGTCATATTGATTCAGTGTCAAAACTGACTAGGTAAGTCCTCTTTAAATTATTGCTAGATGACAATCTGGAATGGGCATAGAATGGATCTTAAAATACAATTTCAGCTTTGGAGGTGAAGATCTTGATGTGAGATTTTTTTTTTGTGAAACTGTTTCTTGATTAGAGAATCACTTATTTCTAACTACTTATCTGGCATTAATTTCATAGCACCGGATGTCTAGTGTTTGAATATGAGTCTATCCATCAACAGTTTAATCATCACCAGCTTAACAGCTTGTTTTCTTTTCACTCATTTTGCAGAGCATATTTATTTTTGATACTTTATAGACATGGTGTGACTCAATGAGTTCTCCTGTCCAATGTGTTAGAATGAACTAAACATTGTTATATTGCTTCCAGCAATATATTTGTAGTGTGTACAATGTGCTCCAAGGCAATCTCCTTAAATTTTGTCTTATAAATGTAGTGACTTTCCTGTGGCTAAGCTTACGTTTGATGATGAAACTCCACGCAAACCTCCACGCCTTTTTATGATGGCCAACTCCAAAGAGTCAGCATCATCTCCTGCAGACTCTCCGGTAACCACACAGATCAATAGGGAGTCTTTTTTCTTTCTTTCAAAGCTCAATAGTTCTTACTTTTTTTGAGAAATGATAGAAAAATACTGGAGAAATTACATATAGTTCAGATAGGCACCTCCCGATTGCATGACTTATTTCCAGAGATTCAGAGTCCAATGAGCTATTTTGACAGTGTCTGCAGGAAAGAAGTGCATCCACAAATATCCATACATATCAATGTTTGTGGGTGTATGTGGGTGTATATTTATATATAAATAAAAACTACTATTATAAGTTGCCTTTCCTGGAGAAGTAAAATGGGTGTGAGAATACTATTACTATTCACTGGTGTACAGGAATACTCTTATGTGGCCATAGATGATCTTTTTTTCATGCTACTGCTATCCCAGCAGAGATGATGACTGATTACAGCATAGCAAGGGCTGTTGTCATGCTGGATGGGGACTTGGGAAGAAGTTAGAATTTGGGGTTTCATGTCTGATTTGGCATTTCCAGAGAATGACATAGGGTAACTTTCGGTTCCTAGTGTCTGAAGAGGCTGCATGTTGAGGAGAAGTACTGCAACTCTGCTCTTGAAGGATTTCCAACCCAGGCACCCCTAAGGTAATGGTGGACAGCAGGTGCTCTCTTTAATCCTGAGTTGGAGGCATTGGGCTGAAATGTTAGTGTGTACAGTCTAAAGCTGTCCAAAGGATATACTTTGGATTCTCAGCAGCAGACTCTTAGTACCGAGTGTAGGCAGTACCAGGAGAAGTCACCACTGTATTTCACTTGTCCAAACCTCTGTTGAGCCTCATCTGCTTATTAACCCCAATACTTACCCTTTAACTATACAGTACAGACTATACAGTACAAGGTAACTTTTTTTTTTTTTTTTTTTAAGTAGAAGGTAAAATCACTTAACTGTCTTCACATAGATGCTCGTGCTTAACTGCTGGAAGTTTTCTGGGTGTAGCATATTTGGACATGTCTGAATTTAAAGTAGAATATTTCCAAAATTCCTTTGGCGCTGCTTACAGTATTCTTTTTCTATTGGTATGCAAAATGCATTATCTTTGCATAGAGCGGCATAAAACTAAGTTTTTATAGTTTATGTCAGTTATTGGTAACATGTAAACGACAGCTATACATGGGACAAGTTTAAAAAAAAGTGAGCAAATACTTTCACATAGTTTAAAAATATTTCATAGGTGCTATTATAGAATTACACCCATAAGGTCATCATCACTTTTGAGAGCTTCCATCTCCAAAACCTTGAAGTGAAGATGCAGGCAGGCACATATCTACCCTTCCTCTGAGAATACTGGAAAGGGAGTATGTGCAGAACTCTTCATTTTATTTGCCAGTGGAGAATGGCACATCTGCTCCTGTGCAGTGATGATCCTGGACTAAAGCTTTTAGTTGCTTTTTGTATTATTCTGCAGCCTGAGTTTCCCTGGCAACACCTTGTGACTGATAAAAACATTTTATACCATCTCTTTATTCAGCTAAATATATATTTTTCAGCAACATCTTATGTCTGTTTTTTTTTCTCTCATTTCATTTCCAATTCCTCTTTGAGAGCTTCTTGTCTCAATATCCCTGTGTCCTACCAGCACTCTATGTGCATGCTCCTGTCTGATTATCACAATTCCTGTTGAGACTGCTGAAGGGAGTGTAGGAAAAAAATGAATTTTAGTACTCCAAGGGTGGAAAGCAACAGAGAGTGAGCATTGGAGAGGCAGAATTGTGGCTCCTGTTGCCAGAAGAGATGAGAGGCAGACTGCTACTGCTGGGAGCAGTCTTCTCAACTTACAGTGCCCTGCTCCCTTCCTCAGTGGCAGAGCAGTAGCAGCAAGTCTAACTTTCCAGCATTTCAGCCTAGGAGAGGAGTGGCTGAGGCAGCTCTTTGCTTTGCACGTTTGTCTCATAGACCTTCTGTTGTCCTTTGATACCTGCTTCCACATCGTTCGGATATTGGTTCAGGATCTTTTTTTTTCCCTGCAGGAACAGAGCAGTTCAGCTTGAGGATTTTCACTGTATTGCCATGCTGGGACGCGGACACTTTGGGAAGGTAGGACTGAAGTGCTGCCTTGGTGGAGGAGAGTGGTAGGACTGTGGGTGTGAAGGTGGTCGTCTGCTTCCAAGCCTGAATACAAACATAGTACCAAAAGGTTTGTTGCAATGCAGATATAGAACAATAGTACAGCATTTCTGTTATCTTTCAGGTGCTGCTGGCCCAATACAAAGCAACTGGGAAGCTGTATGCTATAAAAGCCTTGAAGAAAAAAGATATTATTAACAGAGATGAAATTGATAGGTGAGCTTTATTTAGAGGTGGTACTATTGCCTGATGTTGCACTATCGAACCTGAGTCAACTGTCAGTAGGAATGCTGCTGGCTAATCTTGGTACTATTAAGGTTATGAGTGCCCTTAAAACTAAAATCAGAAGTAGCAGAATGCTTATAACAGTGCTGCTTTCTAGCTTCTGGTGGAATTATATTCACCTGAAGAGCAGACTAAAATCCAAGGACGGAAGCATATAAGATAAATATTTGTACAAAGCCACATTATTTATTATTACTATTGTTATATCTGCACTATAAAGTGTAAAGACTTCCTAGGTTCTGTCTTTCTCAAATCAGAACTTTCTGCCAAGGCTTAATGGTCATTTTTGTTCTTTGTATCCTGCAGCTTGAACTGCGAGAAGCGAATCTTCGAAGTGGTCAATTCTTCTGATCATCCATTCCTTGTGAATATGTTTGCCTGTTTTCAGACACCTCATCATGCTTGTTTTGTGATGGAATATACCCCAGGCGGTGATCTTATGATGCGCATACATGAAGATATCTTTCCAGAGCACATGGCTCGGTGAGTTATACTTCATCTACTGTTAAAGGCACTGTAATTTTTTTTTTAAGCTTGATATGCATATATCTTTCTTTATAACTATTACTTTTTTTTTCCTTTTAGGTTTTATACTGCCTGCGTAGTCTTGGGACTCCAGTTCTTGCATGGGAAGAAAATTGTTTATAGGTAATGCAGCAAAGAATCCAGTATAGGACATTTCAGTAACCTGAAAGTTTATTTGGATCTGTCTTTCTAGAGTTTCTGATCCTTCTGTCTGTTTACCTTTTCCATCTCCTGTTGCTATCAGTGCATGTGCTATCAGTGCATGTTCATCATTTGTGTCTTCATTACCTGCAGTAAAGAAAGTCATCTAGGAGGTGTTATCTGAGACGTTGCAGGTGATTCATCTTCTGTGATAAGTCAATAGATTCTGGGGACAAATGTAAGCAATTGCTTTCTTTTGGATTGAGACAGTTGAGTAATTTTCCTGTTACTGTGAGATGCCCTTTTAGCAGATGAATAAGCCCCACGTAGCTCTAAGCTGCTTTATGAGCCTTTCATTAAGAGGAAAATGTTAGTAAAATAGCTTTTTGGGTGAAATCTTTTGAATACTATTAACTTCTTAATATTCAACTTCTTTTGAATATTAATTAACTTCCTTCTCTTTACTAGCATCTAGTTTGTGCTTCTTGTGAAAAAAGCTGTTGGATGGCCATCTCTAGACTTCATCCACTGTTTTCTTTCCCTTTCTTTGCCCGCAGGGATTTGAAATTGGATAATCTACTCCTAGATGCTGAAGGTTTTGTGAAAATTGCAGATTTTGGACTGTGTAAGGAAGGTGAGTCATTCTGGTGAATCCAAAGTTGAACCGTCAGGATGACGTTTAGGATCTGCAGTCTAGTAGTACATTCGCAAGTACAAATATGGAGGTGGTCCTCTTTAAGTGTTGTGTTTATTCCAGTCTAAAGAAATCTCATGTGGCCATAATGAACTAGGAAAGAGTATTTTGTCTCTGCTCTTCAGGAAACTTACCAAGGAGTTTACAATATGCATTTTTTTTCCCAAAGGAGCCAGGATAGAGTAATACAGGATGTGTTTCTGAATGAGCAGCAGGGTCTTCAGGAAGCTTTATTGTTTGTTTGTTTTAAAGCATTTGTCTATATATTTCTTTCTTTGGGTTCAGAGTTGGTATTGTTGGGACTCCATTCTTCCTAAATGAGATTTACCAGAATAGATGAGAGCTCTTTTACAGTTAAGGACATTAGTTTACCAATGTGGCTTTCAAAGGATAGGACTGCATGTTTATGATGGATTTTTACAACACTTTTTTTCTTTCCCCTACAGGAATGGGTTTTGGAGACCATACAAACACCTTCTGTGGCACTCCAGAATTCCTGGCTCCAGAAGTCCTGACAGACGTCTCGTACACCCGTGCAGTAGACTGGTGGGGATTGGGTGTACTCATTTATGAGATGCTTGTTGGTGAGGTAAGACCACCTTTTTTTAATAGAGTTTCACCAAGCAACTTTGATCATGTGAGGTAAAAATTTGGTGGAAGCGGCCAAAAGCTATTCAGTGTTTAAAATAACTTTAGGCATAGTGGAGAGGGGTTTTTTTTCTTTTTTTTGAGGGTGTGTGCATTCAACCTATGAGTCTTCTATTCCCCTATATGTTTTTTTGAAAACAGCTCTAGCAGTCTGATATTCCCAGTCTTACCCTTGGCCTTCTTGTTGTTAACATTTAGTGATTCTACCTTATTTTTTCTGGCTTATATTGCCTGCTAAACACTCATTAATCTCTACAACTCTGCCTATTCTCATCTCTTAATTTATAGTAAGAAAGAGATGCTATGTGGGTTAAATAACAAAAATCTCACAATTGCAGTCACCATTCCCTGGAGATGATGAGGAAGAAGTCTTTGACAGCATTGTCAATGATGAAGTCCGGTATCCACGTTTCCTTTCATCTGAGGCACTTTCTATAATCCGCAAGGTAACGGGCTGGGGGTTCCTCTGGATCCTGAGAGATTTACATTTATCCTAAGTAGGTCTAGAGGGATGTTGTTCAGGCGAGACAGCATCTGTGCGTGTAATCTGGAGCTGCCTACACAGTCTAGGGAAACATTTAAAATTTACATGTATAGTTATTTTTCCCATTTTTCTTTCTACATAAATGCTACTCTCCTGACTAAGGATGACTAAGCAGGCTTCTGACTGAGGGCTGCTGCTGCTAACTCTGAAATGGTGAAGCACTGATTCAAGAACAGGAGTAATTTGATGGGAGATAGCTCGATCATTTTTTAAATGTGATCCATTCATCATGTGTGCATGATAAAGATGAGATGCTACATAGAGTTTTTACCTATCTTATTGATAAGACTTTTTTGATTTTTTTTTATTAAATTCTGTCATTTGTGAACAATTTTGATTGCAAGTTGTGTATAAAGAGCTATGTCTGAACTACCACAAGCAGTTTAAAATCTTGCTACAAATGGAATATTACTTCTGCCCATCCTTGTTCTGGTTGTTTAATTTTGAACTGTTATTTTTCTACAGCTGCTTCGGAAATGTCCAGAGCGTAGACTGGGAGCAGGGGAAAGAGATGCAGAAGAAATTAAAATCCAGCCTTTTTTTAAGGTAGGAGCTCCCTTTATCCTTTCCTCTCTTGTGTTTGAGCTGAGTGATTTGCTTTGTACTGATATCGAAGCATATTTCCATTAGTTATCAGTGACATCTTAATGGTAGCTTCTGTTGCACCTTGTTGCTCTAGTCAGAAATAAGTGTTTCAAGTCATGTGGGAAATGACATCTGCCGAGTGGGTTTCCTGGGATCTGTAAGCTTCTAGGAGCTTTATTACTTCCGACTGTGCTAATTCTGTGTGTAAATACACCTACCCTCTGTGCCATCAGCAAATACCCTGTTTTAGATCAAACTGCAGCAGTCAAAGATGTAGTCTAATGATGGCAGTGATTGCCAGTATTTGGTGACACCTACATTTGCTGGATATACATGAATCATAAGAGAAATTGAAGTTAAAGATGCATATGCTTGGGTTCAAGAGTGCACAGCTGTCTAGGCAAAGATGTTACTAGAAATTATTAACCTCATAGTATCTGCCTGGCTTTGCAGTAAAGTAAACAAAGAACTCTAATGTTGGCACAAATTGCTGCTAAGTCTGCTGATGTGCTGGGCTTTGTTTCAGTCGTCTTCCTTCTGAATATAGTTTAAGCTGTCGCATCTTCTGATGCCTGACCTTGGGCTATGTAGAAATATGTCACCTGGCCTGTACCATGTTTGCTGTTGGGTTTTTTTTTTTTTTTCCTTAGTAGAAATTAGGCTTGTTATCCTATCTGGGAGACAGGCTGCAATCATTCCTCTTACTTTCTACCTTACATTTCATAATTTTAGTGTCAATCTGGCCTGTTCACTTTGTTCTTTATAGGA
This sequence comes from Crypturellus undulatus, assembly GCA_013389825.1. Lineage (NCBI taxonomy): Eukaryota > Metazoa > Chordata > Aves > Tinamiformes > Tinamidae > Crypturellus > Crypturellus undulatus. The sequence goes on from VWPW01006121.1 coordinate 137,126, forward strand.
AATTGATTGGGATGCCTTGCTTGCGAGGAAACTGAAGCCTCCTTTTGTGCCCACCTTAAAAGCTCCAACTGATATTAGCAACTTTGATGAAGAGTTTACATCGCAAAAGCCCATTCTGACTCCTCCAGAGGAGGTTGCTGTCCTAACCCGTAAGGAACAGGCTCTCTTCAAGGATTTTGACTTTGTCTCTGCACATCTTTTAGATGTTTGACTGCAGTGCTGAAAGAAATACGAACAAGTTATCATCTTGACATGGGCAATGAAAAAGTCAAAAGGATTCATAGAACGGGTAGTGCTGATGACCCTGGGAAGACAGTGCCTTACAAACCTAGTTGCTCTCCTGTCTTTTCAGTCTCAGCCTTTGGATGGATACTGGATGTGAATTACCTTAAGTAGCAGTCCGTTTTTGACTGGGTATATCATTTGCTGCCATTAGAGATGGAAAATTGGAATTTAAACTGGACTTAATGAAATCAAATCTTCCTGGGTTACTCTTTGCAAAGAGCCTCAGTAAGCAGCATAGCTCTCTTAAGCTGTGTAATAGCAGGGGGAATGAAAGTCCTGCCTGTTTTCTAGAAGAGATATGCAATGTTCCCTCTTTCTAATGTTTTCTTTTTGCACATTCCTATTCATAGGTATAATATGCAAGGGAATTAATGGATTTTAATACAACCAAGATAATGAAGTTTGTTTGATAATGATCCAAATGAACTATCTTAAGGAGAAAGACTTCTTACTTGATGATGCTAAATCTTAGTTATTGTTTTTAAATATAAAACCCCCACAGCTTTGCACATGGTCTTCTTGAAAATAAAGATACTTTTCCTTATAATGAAATTGCAGTTTATCATGTCCTTTAGTGTTAAGTTAAATGACTGTGTTTCAGATCAGGGCTAACCACGTTCTGCTCTGTAGAAAAGGGTTTTACTTCTCTATGTAAATGTCATAGTAGTATTTTCTTTCCTCCTTCCTTCTTTCTCATTCCTGTTATACATACTGCATCAGGTAATCACCTATCACATTCAAATGACTGCAAGCAAATTTTCTCTTTGACATTTTTATCTATGCATATATCGCTTTTTATTTGAATATTAATATAATTACAATTTTAATATTGAAAAAGTTGGTTCCATTTACCTGGTACTCTATCATGTGTACTTAACGCTTTATAAGATGCATTTTCTTATTCATTAGAGTAGCATGTAGGAGAAAAAAAAGGTAAGAGAATCTAGAAAGGAAATAGCCTACTGAAAGCAACTAGTTAAACACAGCTATTACTCTTTGGTTTATCTTCAGCAGAGGTAGACAGAAGCTGAACTTACCACAACTGTGTTATTCCTGGAGATAAGGCTAGAGTGCAGCCAGTGAGTAGTCCCCATTAAATCAAGCCTGGTCTAAGCACTTCAGGATTCAGAGAGGTAAGAGTATATGTTAGTGTATAACAGAAATAATTCACATACAACCTAGTTCTTCTATTATCAGAGCCAAGTGTAATTATTTTTGAAAATTTCAGAGTATGCTTCAACCTCCCACTTCTGCCTTGTAACAGTCCATTTCAGGCCGGACACAGATCTTCCTCACCTTTGTTTAAATAGTAATGCTTGGTTTGTTTTTGGTCCCTACAGTGCTGTCCTGTGGCTTTTTTTAAGGTCAGGACTGCTGGAAAGTAAGCAAGCAGTACAGTGAATTGTTTGCACAAGAGAAGCCTAGAATTTGGGCTTTAAAGGAAGAGGCAAAAAGAACCACAAAAGGAGTATTTAATCTCTTTAATAGTTTACAATAGAGTAAAAAGACTGTAATTTACCGTCCATCTGCGTTAAAAAAAGAATTGCCAAACAGACCAGTAGTGTGTTTTCAATATTCTTTGGCTGACAACTGAAGAACCAGAAAGAGCTAAGTGGCAGACGAGTCTTACTTTGGTAATGCTATAGTGATATGAATAAACTACACAATCCATTAGGGATTGTACATCATTATTATGAAAACAATTCTTAATATTTTGATAGCCCTCTGATAAGAGCTTCTGGCCTGAGCAAGCCAGACTGGATACAAACTGCAAACTCTTTCTGGAACTGGCTAAAAAAGGGATCCTGCAGCTGTTTAAGCTGCTTTGGGACTACAGTTACATATCAGTGACTGCAATTTACTTTCCTGAGTGCTCATATAAAACCTGAGTGCACCCTATCAGCTTGCCAGCTGTGCTCCTGAATTGGTGCTAACTCCTGAGTAAAGGAAATTAAGGCACAAAATAAGACTTTTTTTGTGAGTGCAGGGGGGAGAAGATGAGACTAAAATTCGCACCCCAGGCTTTTCTACTTCTAAAGTTCAAAAGTACTTATCCCAACCTTCCCTGTAGTCCTTCATGGAAACCTGAAGTATGATCTATTACTATGGAAAATAAGTCATCCTGCTGCTATCCTGAAAAGCTCTTGGCAGCCCCTAATGCCCTAGAAATAAAAAGGACCTAGAATCTTTTCTCTTATATTGAAACTTTATATGCTTCTGTTAAAGTTTTATGAAGAGGTTGAGGTAGCATTATTGGACTAGCATTACTTGAGCCAGGCAAGAAGAAACAACTATTGGTTGCTTGTTTGTTTTCCTGTAGCATATATAATAAATTAAGTAAAGGATTTTTCCCCTAGAAGCTACGGTGAAGGCTGCAGCATGATGCTGTCCACAGAAATAATGTTGGCAAGTACTACTTTTGTGTCTAGAAAAAGGTGAATGGCATCATTCTTGGACAAATGCATTCAAAATAACAAAACTGTACACAATCCAGAGACTAAGTTTATGTTGCTGTTAGGAAGTGAGTATCACAGAGTATTAGGCTAATTATCTCAGCTGAATTTTGTGCCTTACAGATGTTTCTCATGCAGTTAACACAAACCTCAAACCTTTGCGACAAGCATGAGCTTTTGAGCATGTAGTTGAAATGAAATTTGCTTTTGACTATCTGTATATTTATTCAAAACTTTCTATTGTTTGTCCAACACTAGTGAGAAGGCACAGTGGTTCTCACAGTGAGAATGATGCTGAAGAAAGGCCACATTATATTAAATGATATTGATTCTGGCTTGCTTGTCTGTAAGAAGAGCTGCTGTTTCCTAGCAGCAATAAGAAATGGAACCTTTAGGGAGCAGAAGTGCACATACCTTTTCTCACAGTTCTTGTATTTCTTCCCAAGAGATCTGGATGCAATTAACAAAAGAAGTAAATTTAACCAAGTATTTCCACTTGGTCAAAAAAATCTGGCCTTCTCAGACCAGTATTTTCCCTTTAGCAGTGCAATTCATGTATAAAGAATAACCCTGACTATTCTAGAAATATAACTTGTTGTTATTGATGAGAAGGCTCTGGATAAGTTGCACAGTTCATTATGTACTGAAATTTATGCAATGAAATGGCATCATTTGTGTTAGTAAAACTTAATCCAGCAACCTGCAGGTGTTTTGGCACTTCACTAAGTAGGTTCTACTGTGACTAGACAGGTTCACTGTCCTTGTGAAAGTAGATTTTCTCCCATGTAGTGAGGTGGCATGAACAGAAGAATCTCCAGAGGTTGAGGATTACCCCTTGGTCAAAGGGATTCTCCAACTCGGAATGTTTCAGGTAGGAGATGCGATGATGTGACATGAATTCCCACGTTGTGGTGTTGCATGAGACCAGATAGAGGTGTGAAATAAGCAGCAACAGGTCAACAACGGTGAAAACGACTATAAGGAGGAAGGAGATGATGAGGAAAACATTGTGCTGCAGCCAGTCCCAGGACTGTTCAAAGTGGAGGCCTGACCTTTCAATTCAAACAGAAACATGCTCAAGATTAAAGACATAAAACTTAATTACATAAGCCAAGCAAAACTGATGGCACGTAAGTTTGACTTGCAAATAGTGAATCTCTGGTATACTACAGTGATGTTAATATGCTATAAACTCTTAAAATCTAAGAAGCTTAAAAGATGCTGTTTCTCCTAAATGAGAGATACAGTAGTCTTTAGTTAATTCCGGTCCTGAACAGGTGTGCAACTGAACCCTCCTTGGACTTTCCAGGACTTCAATTTGAGAAGGAAGGTTGTATTACACTAAGTGAAACAAAATTCATTACGTTAATAATTCTGTTAAATTTAAGCTTAAGCAAAGATAGTTTGGATTTTATTATCAGATTCTACTTCAGTAATTATGTATCAGCTACCTCTTTAATGAGAAGGGGCTCTGTAAAATGATTCCTCAGCTTAGAGGTCTCAGAAGAGCTGATCCTCAGTATGCAAATGAAGGAGAAGATGAAAAGCTAATCAAATGGCTGCTCTGTTCTGCATAAAAACCTTTGTAGGACTGTAGAGAAGAAAAAAAAAAAAAAAAAAAAAGGCAGAACTGCTGCCTTCAGGACTTACCAAGCAATGTACCAGGCCCACAGCAGAACTACAAGCTGCACGCTCAAGTAGACTATGAAGAGAGGGTGATTCTTCTCTCCTACACAATTCTCAATCCAGGGACAGTGATGATCATAACGGCGAACACAGTGTTGGCACAGCTGGCAGTGCTTGGCTCGCATTGGTTGCTGCAGAAGAAACAAAACAGGAGCCCTACTTCACTTCTGTTCACTTCCCTGTTTTGTAGAAAAGGGCATTTTGCACAGTTGTCCTCCACAGCAAGGCAGGCCCAAAAGCATTCTCTGTTGCAATTAAGGTACAACATAGTCACATTGCTAAGACAAGTAAACAGGATCATATTCCCCTAAAACAGACCCCAAAAGATCCAAAAATTGAATTAAATTACTGTTCCACACCCATATATATTCTTTATTATCTCCCTCTAAGGGAAGCCCAGTGTGCAAACAGCCAAATAATTTATTCAAATAGACTGCAGCTATTCGGGAAAACATGAGCAGAGAGATGAAAAACTAATCGAAAATACCAGCGTGCAGGATGTGGGATAGGATGTCTTTAGGGGACTGCAAAGAGGGGGGAAGTGTCTCCTCCTGCAGGAGCACAAGGCATTCAGGCAGAAAAGCAGCTCAAGTACCAGGACAAAGATGAGGAGAGATACAGCTAAGGAAAGTAATGTGGATGTGCCTCCTGTAATTCATTCCCTGAAGCTAGCTTATCCTCTTGCAACAAGCTGATTCCTTTTAGCAGATACTCTTCAGGAATTCATGGAAGCTGAGATAATACTGGATTTTATTAAACTGATAAGAAGCACTTTGCCTAAAGCCTAGAAATGCCTGTTTTCAATCTCCTTGAAAAAATAGTTTAATTGCTCTGATCTTTTTTTCTTCCTGCCATGTTTTACAATTCAGGTTTATGTTTCACTGTTTTGTTGTTTCTAGACTTCCAAACAAGCTCACAGCTGCTATGTGATGCTATATCTTGTGCTAAGCTGCCTTCCTGACTATCAAAATAACTTCAAGATAAGCTGTTTTTTTTTTTTTTTTTTTTTTTTTTTTTTTTTCTCCTCAGTACAGTAAGCTCTGACTGGCATGGCAGTAAGAATGTGAAATATACTTTTCTCATGGTAGAATAGAGTGAAAATAGATCTCCGTTTCTATAAACTTTTTTAAACCTTGGAACAGGTTAAAATTTCCATCATTACATCTTTAGTTACACAGTCCATCTCAGTCACTTTTCTGTTTAGGATTGTACCCAAAATCAATTTGCAGTTGTATTTGCTTTTGCTGTGAGTTTTTCAGTAAGGCGATGCTGTGACAGAATTAATCAGATCTGTCATGTCTCCAAGCCACAGAGAACAGTGAGGAGCAATGGCTAAGCAAGGAAACACAGGCAACAAGACTTGTACCACTTGTTCAGAGGAAAACAAACCTTTTCAGTTGGCCCTTCCATTCCCTTCTAGGGTCTTATGAATACCAACCTTCACCATGCAGTAGCCACAACGTCGCATCTTAATATTGCCTGGAACTGGGGATGTCACCATGCTTTGTTCTTCAGACTTTCCTGCCTACCAAAAGAGATAGAGGGAGTGATGAAGGATGTTTCATGTGCTGCTGTCTGAAGTAACAGCAGCTATTAGGCCACTTGGCATGACTGTGCTGTCTGGCTCCTTTTAATTCTTGGGTATAGAGTGCTTGTTATCTCTATCACGAAGAGTAATTCCTGGAAAAGTATAGAAGCTGCTAGGTAAGTACCTTGCCATGAAAAGTAATTAAGGTGTATCCAGAGATAAGAGGTTGCTTCTGCAACCAGTCAAAGGAATATTTGTGTTCAGGCAGAAATAACTGTTGATAAGACACCACCTGGACCCGCAAACTACATTCTGGGATGTAAATAAGCAAGATCAGACTCTGCTTCCAAACATCATTACTGTGTCCTTTCAGTAAAAGCAGTGCTACTTACTCATAATCCAGATGCTTAAATTGATGGTAGAAGATTAAAAATGGAAATGCACTGTTGCTTTTGTCCTGTACAACCAGTGAGGCAGCAACCTGCCAGGGTTACCTCTCGGGTACCGTAACCTGGCATCCCTATTTACCCTGCTGTTGCTTGTTTGCGTGTCCATCCTCTGAGAGGGTAACAGATCTGTCAGCAGGTCACTAAGCAGAGCTGCCACGAGTACCTCCTTCCAAGCCTGCTCCTTGAATCACTTCTCTTTGTACTTGTTGGCAGCAGTTAGCAACGCAGTGAGGCTTGTAGGACTTGCATGAGGCAGGAGACAACCTGTGCTGGGGTGGCACAGCGCCCTTGCAGTGCAAATGTGCTCCTAAAGATGCACTTAAAGTCCAGGGGATGCCATTTGTGTGCCTTTGCTTCATGCTAAACGCAATGGAAACCATTTCAGACTGTTCTCATCTAGCATAGTAGGGAAAAGGCAACAAATATGTATTTTTAGCCTCAGCACTTTCCTTCCTGAAATGATTTACCTGTCCTTCCTCATCAGCCTTAACAAACCCTGGATCCATGAGGGACACCTTGAGGTAGAGCAGGACGGAGCACAGCACCAGCAGGACGAAGAGCACGGGCTGCAGCAGCTCGCCACGCTCCTCTCGCCTTCGCAGGTCTGAAAGGTACCCCCAAAAACACAGAGGAGAGGGTAAATCCCTGCAAAGCGCTTAGGATTTTTCTCCGTGCCTGGGACGAGGGGTCTGGTCTGGCCATGCCGGGAATGAAGCTGTTCCGCACCGTTAAGGAGCGGGAAGATGCGTTTTCCCTGAGAGCTCCGGGGCGGCGCTTCCCGCCGTTTCCCCCCTCATCTAACGCGGTGGTTGGAGCCGCCTCCCCGCGGCGCCTCACGGTGCCCGCAGCCGCCGCCGGGCGGGGGAAAGGGAAGGGGGAGAAGCCGGGAGAAGGGCAGGGGAGGGAGCGGGAAGCGGCCGCCTCACCTGTGCCGTGCAGCAGCAGCCCCAGCGCCAGGGCCGCGCTCAGGGCCGTGTGCGCCGCCCGCACCCGCAGCCCGCCGGCCCCCATGGCGCCGCCGG
>VWPW01006121.1:144566-166626 GCA_013389825.1 Crypturellus undulatus
CGCCGCGGTCGCGCCCTCAAGGCGGAGCCGGGCCCGGCGGAGCCGCCCGCGGCCGTTGGGCTCTGCCCGGCCCCAGCGCCGCGGCCTTCTCGTCCCGTCAGCCGCTCGCAGGGGGTCCCTGAAGGGAGTTTCTGTTCTGTTTGGCTTCCAGTAAAAAAATGGGGATAAATAATATTCCTTATGAATTTAGCACCTGGAAAGTAGGCAATTCCTTGGTAATGTTTAATGATAAATTTGCTATATTGTAACATTCGTGGTTATTTTGGTCTGTGTTTTAGACCCTGTGCTGATTCCTGTGCAGCACCGGCCCCCACAGGTTACCCGGAGTGTTTATGCAAGACAACAGCATTGAAATACTATTAAAAATTATAGACTAAAACTACCTTCCCAACAATCATTCAAATCCCTTTTTATCCTTTTTTATTCCTTGGGAAATGCAGGAGCTACAGAAATTCCCCCTCGGAAACTGCGCGGACTGGGCCAGTGTTGGTCAAACCTCGTGCTAGAAGTTCAGGGTCGGTCCTGCCTCCCACATGCTTTAAATGTCCTGACAATGTTTCTGTTCCCTTCTTTACAAAGGAGGCCTTTGAGACCACCAGGAAGCTCAGCACATAACACCAGGCTTTGTCTGTAAAAAGGAAAAAAAAATAAAGGTGGGTAGTGTCTTTCTGTTCATCTCAGAGAAGTTTAAAATCTAAAGCTTAATGAGGCGATTTAAGCAGTAACAGCATTACCCATTTCAAAGTAGAAACATCCTGATATTCCAGAATAATTTGTCTTAAGGAATGTATTCTCCCAGTCTTTGTGATTAGAATAATTTGGTATGCGTTACGCCTTTTATCTTTCCTTAAGGCTTTGAAACCTGTCTTACAGAGATCAGAGCTTATCTCTCTCTCAAGTGTTTCAACCTAATGACTGTCTGGAAATTAGGCTAAGTTCCAGAAAGCTTCTATTAACAGGTTTCTGTGGAGGGAATCTAGATTCTTAGGGTATATACCTAGCTAGAAACATCATGCTGCTGGTGGAATAAAGTATCTCTCTTTGCCCTCATCATTGTACATCATCAGTTCACTAGAAGCAGTTCAGTTTCACGGGGTTTCTTCCCTGTTTAATCCACTTAGAGTCTGATCCTTTAGGAAGTTTACGGTGACTACTGAATTCCTTGGAAGCTGAACTCTTGCAGGATCAGGCTCTTAAGAAAGTCACACTGGCATTAAGGCAGACTTAACTGCTTGATTTAAACTAGAAGCCTTTTAAGCTAAAAGCTGAAGCTAGAAGTCTTTTCTTAAGTATTCACTTTCTGCCAATTACAAAGCTTAGATACGTTGCAGAGTTTAGAGGCATTCTGTACAATATTGTATTATTTTTCATAACGATACTTTCTTCCTTCATACTTTTTTTCTATTAGTGTCTCTTGGAGTGATGAAGACAACAGCCACTGAACGGCACCAGCACCATCAACACATGGCAGTTCTTTCCATTTTTAATGAAATATATGGCACTGAAAGAACCAGTAACGTACCTAAGTAAACCATATTCATAGACCAAAGGAATAGGACATTGTTAAGCACTAGATTTAATACACAGCAGGTATCCCAATGGATACAACAGAAAAAAAATCAATTTAGAACTGTAAGAGCAACAGTTGTGCTTTTTCTTTTCTTTTTTCTTTTTTTTTTTTTTTTTTGCTCGGTTTCACCATGTACAACCATTTGAACCAGGCTTCTCAACATCTGGCAAATTAATGGACAGAGTAAAGGCAGAAAGTTGCTTATTATAACTGAGATTATTTTCCTGAAACAAAACAAAGAAATATATATTTGGTAGCCTAAAAAAAAAATCTTTTTTTTAACAAGAAAAGAATTACAGAGATTCAATGACAATTATTTGAAATCAAAATATAGTCTGTTAAGTATTTCCGTTCAGCAGGAAATCTCCATCATTCCTTTTTGCGAAGTGCTGCCTTCTCAGCCAGCCCCCACGTTGCTTTTCATCCATCACTGACAACTGTTAACCTCGGTGCTTCATACCCTCTGGTTGTCGTGGAGACAAGCTGTTTTCTTTAAATTCTCTCTTATTTCTCTTTTATTTCCAGCACAAACCATCTGTAACACCTGAGCTGTGTCTAGCTGCCGCTTCAGCAATCTCAAGGACGTGTCCAGTCTCCAAAGTCGTGTCTCAGTGGAAAGCCCCTGTTCCCCCTGCCCTTCTTCCTGCAGTCATTGAAGGGGGGTAGGTTCACAGCTCCAAAACTCTTCCTCGCCCTCATCTTCTGCAGAGACCAACATGCAGGTCTTATGACTCCAACAGGAGCTCAGTGCAGGTGACAGCTTGGTAGGATTTAGTGCTGAACAGACAGCATTTGAGCCAGCAGGTAGGTGCAGGGTGATAACACCATGATGCAGATGGGACAAATCTGTAGTGTTACAAACAGCCATAGCCTTTAGTCCTAAACCTTCTTGGTCCAGATGAGCAAGTCGGGTACTTCTTGGTATTAAGCATCACATAAGTAGATGCTAGTCTTTATAAGCACAGATTTTCCACAGATTTTGTAAAAGGGAAGCACCAGCTTGCTCTCTGAGCTGTTTCAGAGAAAATGGCAAACACCTGACATACCGAGGACCGCAGTGTCACTGACCTGGGCCACCGAGACCAGGAGACATCCTCCAGCCAGGAAGGAACCTACTTACAGTCAAGGTAGAGGTTTCCTCTGTTGGCAGTCTCTGCAGAGAACTACTGAGATGTGTTCATGCTCTGCTTGCCAAGCTACTGAATATTAAATGTCAGAGTGAAAACATGGAAGTGTAAGGGTGTGAAGGGGACAACTACAGAATACAAGTTGTCCCTCTACCATATCTTGACATTACTATGAACTGCTTTTCAGTCTGATTTTCATTTAGCAGATATAACCCCATTCCAGATTGCTGGGAAGGACTGGTCCTTAGATCTTTAATGTTCTCTATGCAAAGTCTCCTGGTTCATTCTTTTGCTCCAGCAAAGCTGGAAGGACTGCGAAGCTTCTGGTAACTGGTGAGTATTTCAGGTGTCCAGCTTCCCCTTTTCATGTAAAACTTTTGTAAAAATTAGTCACTTTCCTTTCCCCTTCTTTACATAATATTCATGTGATGGCTGGAGGCAACTGTCTTGTCCTCAGCACTGTATCTACAGCAACAATTCTTTAGCTCCCCTTTGCCTCCAAAAGGTGCTTCAGGTCATGGCAGAAGCTTTAAGTGTAGGGTTCAAAAGCTCTCCTTGTTTCACAATTAGGGAAACCGAGATACAGTTTCAAACTTCAAATCACAGACATTCTGAGGTACTGGTCACATGTTTGAGAGCACCTTTCTCTCTTTTACTCTTTACTGAAAGGCAAGTGTTATTTTCCCCCTCACAAAATTTTGCCTTGAAGAAATAGAAACTTGCAGACAAAGCTCTTATTATACTGATAGAGATGCTATTTTATTTCCTAATGCTCTCTCTGTAATTTATCTTGCTGGTAGCCTGGCTCAAAAGCTCATGTGTACTGTCACAGGTCAGTTTATGGCAAGTCCCCCTTTCCCCTGGGAGCAGTGACACACTTCACAAGCGAAACATTTCTGGCAGGCTGGCCTGTCTGACTGCAGGAATTTTTTATGCTGCTGTTTATTCTCACTAAGGTACAGCATGCCTACATCATCAGGATTTGCCTGACGACATGTGAGCAGTTAGAATTGAGGTTATCTATACATGGTGAAACAAATGTGTTATGCAGCTTGCAACTGGTTAGTTTGGGATACCACAGCCAGCTGCAGCATGCTGGGGACACGGGTTTCTCATACCTGTCCCATTTGTGATGTCTCCCTTCTGCTCCACTCCCACCTCACCAGCACAGTCAGAATCCCGTGTGCTTCTGTTGCCTGATTTAAGATTTCAGCAGTGGCAGCTTTCACTACGAGGTCATTAAAGAAGAAGCCAGCCCTGGTGGGCACTGCCACATGAGGCAACTTAAAAAAGATGGCACTAGTTGGAGAATTAAATGAGCTAAGTTTGACTCCCCTAATGAGGAGGCTGGTCAGCAATATTTGCACCCTCTTTTAGTTTTTCATCTAGGAGAAAGATTAACAAGCGCTACAGGGAAAAGAGATCTCGAAATTGGCTTCCTTGTCTCAGAGCTTGTACAGACATAAATTCTTGGGGAACAGTAATGAAGGAGAGAAAAATACATTTGAATCAAATGATTGCAAAAAAAGTATAATTTGTCAAGTTTTGCAGACTGTATGAAAACAATTCAAAAGTGACACAAAAATATATATGTTTGAAAAACACTTAAAGAAAAAAGTACAGATCTCACAATATCAAAACAAACGACATATGGTTAAAATGAAAAAAAAAAGACATTGAGTAACACCGTGTTGGCAGAAAAAGTAAACCTCTGCAGGGCAGCTGTGTTCTGTCATTTAAAGTGTCAGTTTGCGTCTCTAGGATCTGTCTGTAACGTGCTCAGCAATGACAGCATTAACTGAGCATTAGAAGAACCTGTCATAGCAGCGACTCAAATCTGAGAGCAATGTGTACGAGGGAAGAGAGCAGGGAGCTTTCCTGTGCTATCTCAGAGGCCTGAAATGTCCTAATTCACATGGCCACGGTCTTCTCGCCTTGCTACCAGACATAAAATCCCTTTCAAGGGAAGGTTTGTGAATCGTGAAAGAGTTACAACAAGCAGATGGCTCTTAAGCGTGGACTGCACAATGTGATGTTGAAAGCCTGGCTGTGAGATAAACTTTGGCCGTTGGCTTCTTGAGCCACTATAGTCTGGAGTGTCTTATAGGTGAAGAACACTCAAGTGGGACTCTCTTTCTCACGTGCATCAGGATAAATTGGAGGAAAGCTGCTGATGTGAGTGGGACTGCACTGGTTAGAAGTCAGGTAAGAAAAGGGCCTTTTGTTCCTCAGAAGAGGGGGAAGACACTTGGGGTGGAACAAGAGGTGCCATCTCAAGGGATCACCTGCCAGGTGCCTGAAGGCTCCTCAGGCTCAGAAGGGGATGTCAGCACTTCCTTCTACAACATTCGTGCTGCGCTGAACTTTCTACAAAAGGAGACTGATTTGCCCTTGAGCTTGGCTCTAGCCCTAATGCAGACCACAGAGGAGTAAAACCCCTCCAGTCCATTACCGGAACTTGTACAAATGGAACTTGTACAAGCTGCTCTTGCCTTGGGCCTAATACAGCTTATTATGATGAGTAGAAAACCACTCTCTGGCATTTATAGCCCTTGCCCATAGAATACAACCCAAAAGGTGGTTAAGGACTGGAATTAAGATGCGTAGCCCTTTGGGAATGAACCTTGTTCCTTGTTGCACAGGCTCCCTTAGAGAAATGTGGCCAAGGATGTGCAACGGGCTTTGCGGATCATCCTTGGCCTTGAGAGGCTGAGTGGGCTGATCGATCCTACTGTACTGCCAAAGGGGACAAAACAGAACTTGACTTTACCAGGAATGTTTTACTTCCGATAGACCCACATAGAGTTAGCAGAGCTTCCACTAAAAGCAGTCTTCTATAAATCCCACTATGGGAATGAATAGGCTTGAGAAAACTTTCTTCCCTGTTTACTCTATTTACAGTTATTACTAAAATGTCAGTTCATTTGGTCTAACTCTCTGGTATCACATTCCCCAAATTCTCTAAGCAAATAAATTACTCATCACTGCCTGTAACCCTATTTGGTGGCCAACGCCAATTCGTGGTGTTCTTGTAGACATTACAGGACATTACTCATGCAATACAGCGAAAGGGAATTTTCTAAAAGTGGGAAATTTAAAAAGTCACACTAGCGATCACACAACTAGGTCTTCAAGCTCATGGTCTTTTGAGGCTTTCTGTGTGGTCTAAAAAAAAGGTGAAAAGATACATAATGTAGTTGTCTTTGTTTTTTGTTTTCTTTTTTTTTTTATACAGAAATCATACACACAAAACTTCAATCTGAAACTTCATAACGAAAAAGTCCACTAATTTAATGAAAGCATTTTGTTGTGCAAAAAGTCCCTCCCCCCTCCCCTGTTCACCTTCATCTACTGAGGGTCTCACACACACACATAAAGTTTCCTTCCAACAGCCAAGTTGGTAAGAAAGAGTCCTCCCTACATACAGTGAATTAGAGAGAAGCTGGATACAGTGCTGGCAAGAGGCACTAGGTGATTGCCTCTATCTGGAAGTGTCCATGTTCTCCTCCTTAAAGTTACTGCAGTGCTCTATAACTTTCCTATGGATAAAATAAGGACAAGGAGAGAGGGTAGAGTTAGGGTAGAGTTAAAAACTTATCACATTACAGTAGTGGGCCAATAACAGTAATTAGGTAAATGTACACTGCTTACACCAAGCAGTGTATCTATCCTGAGATGTGCATCAACCAATATTTGAGTCTAAACCCATATACTTCACAAAAGCAGCTTGGAGCTCATAATTGCAGTTCATCTCCTCTGAGTTGCAAGCCATTTTATATACAGCCAGATACGTATGTGACCATTCATTCATCACCCCCATATCCAAATCATCGGCTAATTCTGAATCATATCAGGAAATGTGCATACAAATATTTGCCCTTCACTATTCTGTCATAAGTCCCTGATTTTCCATTTGGAAATTTATCATTCTTGTGCTGTCCCTTGTGCGATCACTTTTTCGCTTTCTAATCTACATGCAATCTGCTTAACCTGTAACTGTATTTTGCTATGTCTTCTGCAGTTTTCTGTCACCTCCAGCATTTAGCAACCCTAAAGGAGCATCTGCTGCCCACCCAAAATGCCCATATAATCTCTACCTCTCTTGTTTCATTCCTCCTGCAGGTATGAAATTATAGCTGTCATTATCAATGATTAGAAATTGAAGCTGGCATTTAAAACTCTGAAAGAAGGACTTCAAAGGAAAGTCAGTTAAAAAAAGGTAAACTGGAGAAGCTCATGCAGGTGGTGGACTCTCTCCATCTTTTAAACTCTCATTTTAACTGTGCAATCAGCTCTTTTGGTGTCAGAGTGGTATCATATTGAACAAGTATGGAGAAGAGTGATGACAGAAGATTATTTGTGTAAGAGATGTAACTAGCAGATTTGTTTTCCCTGGCTATCAAGCCACTTCTACAACACATTTCCATTTGCCTAGTGTCCATCAAACCCCTCTGTGTATTATCAATCAGTCTATATACTACCCCCCTATAGAAACCTCTCTAGACTCCTGCTTCACCCCTCATAAACATTAGTGCAGGCCTTTATTTGATAGCCTTGCTCAATATGGGAAAATAAAAATTAAACTGAAGCTAAACTGAGTGTTTGATGACAGCACATCATTGATTTCCTACCGGGCCATTTCCTTGGTCTCTTGCCGTGCTGAAGCCATTTTAATCATGTCCTTCAGAAGAGGAATCCCACCTTCTTTGATCAGCAGTGGGCAGTACTTGTCAGCTGCAGAGAAAAGAATAAAACAGGTCCTTGTGAAGCTTCACAGAGGCAGGAGACAGGGTGGCAGGAGGGGAGTTTGCTGCCTGAGATATGACAGAACTTTTTATGGAGTCAGCCTGTTACAGGTACTCTGACTGTGAACACTGCAGCCACAGAATGGATGAGAAGATAAAAACACTGTCAGAAGGGTGGAAATATTGAAGGTGTTTGCTAAGTATTGTTTCTGTTCCAGCTGTGCTGCCTGGACATTCCTCCACCATTCAAAGAATGTCGGGAGATGTCTCTCCCTACATATAGTTAAATTGGGAAGATGACTTTTTCTAGCAAGCTCAGATCCTTTGGAAAGAAGGTTCACTTTCTAGTGAAGTGAACATAGTTTTCTAATGCAGAACTTACGGTAGACAGAGACCAGGTTATACAGTGCCCAGGTTGCCCAGTGCTGGCTGACTGGAGAGATGCCTTGTGGAAGCAGTCGAAGAATTGGTTCAAATGACCTGCACAGAAATATTGTAGAAGTGAAAAATCCAAAGGCGGTTTCTTGCAGCAGCTTGGCATTCAAAGCAGTGCAAATTCTGGGCTCATACATACCCCAGCAGTAAATCTCATTGGCATGTCAAAGACCGTGGCATCAAAGAGTAAGCCTGTGTCACATGGCAGTACTGGCAGGTTTACAGGCCCTACCAGCTCAGCATAAGCATGCGGTCCAGAGAAATGGATGCAAAGAATTCAACTGAGTCCCAGAATTTATTTCTATCTTGTGTCAGTCATTTTCTTAGGACAGCTGAAACCCAGGAGCACTGATCATTCTGTAGAGCAGCTAGAGTAAGATTACACCCAGCCAAAGCTGGCTGGTCATGTGCAATGATTTCTCTGTGACTCCTGGCAACAATAATGTGTCTCCACTGCAGCTCAGGCATTTGAATACCACTCATTCTGGATCCCTGCCCAGCTCTGTGGGAATGCAGAGTACCTGATGCCTTCTTACATGAAGGGCTTTGGAGGATTCCACCAGTTACATTAACTCTCAAAATGATTTCTAGGAACTGTGTTGTTTAAATATCCCTCAGAGAAAAGCTACAGCGATCCATATGACTTTCAGAAAGAAACAGACTTGAAGAGGTAAAAAGGACAGACATCTCAGAAAAAGAAAGCAAACCCCCAAATTTTAGGCAGTTTCAGAGAGTCAGATGCTGGGTTTCTGAATTATGCAATTTCACCAAAAAACGTGCCACAGAATATCTGTTGGATTCCTATATTTCTCCTACAGGAACTGCCAAGCAAGGTGTCTGATTTCAGCAGTCTGTGTGACAGACACACTTTAAAAGAAGATGTAAAACCTTCACTAAGGAATACGTCCCTAAGGATGTTTCTCCTTCACCTTAGGCAGAGTTGGGCCGTGCCTCTTTCCTCCTGTCTGCTGCTGCGTGTTTCCTGGGACAAACCCAGCTCTTGGGTAAGTGGGCCAAGTTTCTCTATTTCTCACCTGTAATTGATATTCCTTCTGGAGTTGATGTCCCAGCTCTGGATAGCTGCCCACATCCTTTTTACTACTTCTTCTCGATGCGGCTCACATATGCCCCAGGCCTCTGGGCCATCAAACATGATATGGGAGAGCACCCCACAGGCGTTATAGGATACCTCAATCCCATCTGCTTTGCTCTCCAACAGGTTGCTACAAAGATAGAAGAGATCGCTTAGAGGTGCCTGAATAACCTTACTCAACATTTCACAGACAGAAAAACATCATGTCTTTGATCTCTATCAGAGAAGATCATGGGAGAAAGCATCTCTGGCCTGAAATAGACACAGTGCTCTTCAGGGACTCAACTTGTCACTAGTGTCACACCTAAGGTGTGCAATCCAAGCTGTCTTATGCTTTCCTTTTAGTTTTATGTGATTTTTCAATTGGAAAGCAAGCTGACGCGTCAAATGTTTACACATTTCCAGGTGATTCAACAGCAGAGCCCCAGCACATTTTACCCTGCCCGAGCCCAGCTATTTTTCATTCACCTGAACACGCTGATGAACTGAGAGGTCATGAGCTGCGGGCGGAGCTCCTTCACCTCTGCTACATTGCCCAGGAGGCCCAGCATGTTGCGGTGCAGCTCCTGTTTCTCTGGGAATTCCTAAGAGAACAAGAGATGGGATGGATTATGCAGGACTGTGAGTAATGCTGAGAACTGGCAGCTCTGGTGAAAGACTGCAGTGCATCTGGAAAAGCTGACTATTTCTGAGTAGTCAGCAGTGTTCTCTAGCATTCAAGGTATGTGAAATGAGGGAGTTGAGCCCTCTTATCCACTGCTGCCTTGCTTAAGGGAGATTGTGTTTATAAATACAGTCTAGGGAAAGAGGAAGATGATAGATATGAGTGTTATTATTCTGTTGGGTGGATGGCTATGAAATAGAAATAAATTAATAAAATATACAAGTTTTTATTATATAGTGGCATATGCTGATGGATCAGTTCAGACAGGGATTGTGCCCATGCACCTGCATTTCTACTAGTAATGGCAGAATTCCTCTGGAGGAAACCAAAAATACTTACTTTTAAGCACTCCAGGAAGAGTTTCATGCCACTGTAGTTGAGGAACATCTCACAATTATCAGGGGTCTCATCAGTGATGTTCCAGAGGGCACTCCAGGAAAACTCCATCACCTGATCACACTATGGATCCAAAGAGGGAGAGAAACAGAGCTTTGCTAATATTACAGTCTAGTGCAAACTGAGTAGCTGCACTTCATCTCTAGCATCACCCCAGAGAACTTCAGAGGTAAGAAGACCTTGTTATTTACTTTCAGTTTGTTGATGAGTGGTTGTTTTTGTTCTTGTTGTTTTTGCCTCCCTGCTACCTCCCCACTCTCCTTTTTGGAGAGAATATCTTACAGCACCAGCTGAGATGTCTAGTGTTTGACAGAAAAACTGGGCTGGCATACTGGACTGATCAACATGCCTATGTCAGGCTGAAAGAAAATATTCTGTGTGTATTTTTGGGGGGAAACACTCACCGTTTTATCAGCCAGCTTCTTCTGAATCAGCTTTAGCATTGTCTGTAGGCAAGGAATGTGAGAGTGAGAAGAGTTCAGAAATTATAGAGCTTAAAACCAGCTGGCTACAGCCAATAGCAGGTGCATGCAGTCTAAGAATCTGACCTTTTATAGAAAACCTAATTGGTATCTCTTCCTCTGATTCAGTGGGACTGAGATATGTTCAGTATTGCAGGTATTTGCAGAGTTGAACTATGTCAGAGTCCCTGAGCTGAGAAGTTGACAGTGAAATCCATTGTAATCAGTTTTACAAAGTTAGGAATGTATATCACTAACTATATCAGAGCAATTGCCTGAGCAGGTCTTTGGAAAGGTGTGGGGTATGGGTGGACATGAATTGGGAAGCTAGTGCAAAGTCGGCAGAGATGCCGAAGGAGCTAGCTCAAAGATCGTATCAGTTCCAAAAATAACATAGTGGGCTGAAGAGGGAGGCTAATGGGTCACGCTGCTTCCCTGCTCTCACACACAGCCTATCTGTGAGACTCTGATTTCCAGTGCTGGCAAGCCAGGAAGAGCTGTCAGATGGAGGGACAGGTGCCAGGAGGCATTAGCAGTGCTGGGACACAGGTTCCCCTCTGTGACACTGGCTGAACGTGCTTGCTGCCCTGCTGCAAAGGAATCGTGGAAGCCTGGTTAAGTATAAGCAGACAACTTGGGACCATACCAACCATGACAAACCCCATCTTGCCCACGGCTTCTTTATGATCGTTGTCCACCTGGCAGACCAGAGCATTGCACAGGTGCACGGCGATGCGCTGGATGGACTCATCCTGCCGGCTTTGGTTGAGGATGTTCAGCAGCAGCTCGTTGACTCGGCGGTACTGGAACTCCAGCTCCTCGGGGATGCTGAAGTTGCACAGTGTCAGACAGCAGTTCCGCTGCACCTAGGGCAAGAATAAGCAAACACTGGGCTGGGAGGCTAAGAAAACATAATCCTATCACCTCATGTTCCCTTGCTGTTTGGTACCGAAACCATTTTCTTGCTTGACTGCTATGACTAAAATTTCTGTTACCCTCATATCTATCATTGTGCTTTATCTGTTCCCTCCCTTTTCTCTCTTACTGTCACACTAGCATCTCACAATCGCGCAGTTTCATCGCTTTATTTCTAATAAACTCTCCATGCAGCAATTGCCGCTCTACAATCCAGTGGCATCGTACTATCTAAGGTCAGCAAGCTCCTGGCGCAGTGCCTTAGAATAATGTTATTTTCTATAGACTCAACATCCCCAGTGCTTGCACCTCTTCACCCCTTATCACTACAGTCAGTGCTGGACATCCATGCCGGGGGCTGTGTGCATCCTTTAACCCACAACCATCACCTAAAAAGGAGCCTTGCTGTCATCGCTTCCTTTCTGTGGTTCTGGAGAACATCACATGGAGAAACAGTGCCCTGTGCGTAATCTCCGTTATGGAATGAAGGCAAGGAACGGATCTGGGCAATAGCTTCTCTAATGCTTATTTTGACTTATATCCTGGAGGCTCAAAGGGTCTAGATGCTACATCAGGCTAAAGACTGAAGGCAGGGAAGGCAGCTCTATAGGAGCTGAAGGAGGCTGAGCTGCTCTTACTGTGACTTCCTGGTAGGACTCCATGCCATTCAGTACCACCTGGATGACCTGGTGCCGCAGCTTCACGCTCTGCTCCATGCGGTACTCGGAGTTGGTCAGGTAAAACAGAGCTGCACTGCCCGTGACCTGGATGTTTTTGTCGTCCTTGTGGCACTTCAGGGCTGTGATCACCAGCTGCAGAGAAGAAACATGAAGCTTCAATGCCACTGATGTTGCAGGAATATCCTAAAAGGCATCTCACAAAACCAAGCTACCCAGTTTCACTGCACAACTGGAACTTCCTCCTGACATGACACCTGATGTGGTGTGCAAGGGCAGGGCAGAAAAAAGCCTGGGCTTGAAAAATCTCCCTTGTGAGGGTAAGATAAATGCTTAGGTGGGCTCACCTGGAGGGCTCGCAGCAGCTGGCTGCAGCGCTCGATGCGGGCAATGTCGAAAAGGAGATTGATGGCCCTGGAAGTGATTTCTGGTCGGTGTTCAGTGTANCCAGTTTCAGCTTCCTCCTGACGTGACACCTGATGTGGTGTGCAAGGGCAGAAAAAAGCCTTGGGTTGAAAAATCTCCCTTGTGAGGGTAAGANGGCAGAAAAAAGCCTGGGCTTGAAAAATCTCCCTTGTGAGGGTAAGATAAATGCTTAGGTGGGCTCACCTGGAGGGCTCGCAGCAGCTGGCTGCAGCGCTCGATGCGGGCAATGTCGAAAAGGAGATTGATGGCCCTGGAAGTGATTTCTGGTCGGTGTTCAGTGTAAGCCTCAATAGCATTCAGAACCTGTTCCTCATTCTTGTCCCCGCTCACCTGGCATGGAGGCAAAAAAAGAGTCAGGAATAAAGGATAGGGGAGGAAAGGCAGCATGAGAAGGGAGCTTTGAGGGTAAATTTAGAAGGTTAAAGCATACAACTCCTTTCTGTCCTGCTGGTAGGACTTGGTCCAAGATGAGAGCAAAGGGGCTGTGTCATTGCTCAACCCAGAGCGAAGGAAATGGCCCCTTCATGGCAGGAAGATGCGGCTCATGAGTAAGACTCCTCCTCTTTGTCTTAAATCCTTCTTTTGTTAGAATAATCACCTTGCTGGGTGATTTTTCCCAGGCCCTTCTCTGAGGCATATATTTTCCCCTTGTGAGAACCGTGAGGTGCATGTCTTGCCTGCTGGTAGCTTTTTCTGCATTACCAAGTGGCTACTGAAAGGTCAGAGCTCAGTTGTCACATGCCAAATTTGAGAACTCCTCTCTAGCGACAGCCAGCAGTTTTGCTGTTCTTTGAACTTCCACCAACTACCCACTGCCAATTTTTTTTGCTGCCTCATTACCTTGTAAGCTGGAATATGTGTCAGACGGCAGAGAGATGTTTCAAAAAGCCCCAAGAACTGGAGTGGTCGTTTCAGACCCCGGAAAGGAACAATGCTGCTCTTTGCTGGTTCGATGCTGAGAAAAGAAGAGATCGCTCATGTTGGTACCCTGCTGTTTCAACTCGCTCCTGCCACAGGGACAGGTATCTGCTCTCCATTCACTCTGCACTGCTTCTGTTGAGCAGGAGCCAGCAACTCTTTCACCAGCTTTGGAAAGGAGCCAATGCTGTCCTGCTTGTTTGCTGTTCATAAGTGTTCAGGGAATAAGAGAGCAGAGCTCTTGATTGACCTGGAAAAACACACTTCCAAGTGTGTTTCTGATGAGATGCACTGGGATTTTCAAAGGATGACCTGCCTGGCATAAAGGTAGAATCTGAAAATCCACCTTTAGATTCTAAGTCTGTAGGATACCCACTTCTCCTATAAACGTGCACGTATTGACTCAGCGCAGAAATGCCTCAGAAGAGCCTGGACTCTGGTTGGGATAAGATTGTTTTGTTTAGAAAATGTGTAAGGGGGTTCAGAATCCTCACAGGAAATACAAACTAGTGCTAAAGATCTCTGGAAGGACGTGTATTGCAAAGAAGTGCTGGAATATTTCCTCATAAATATGGAAGAGAGGTAGGATTTTTTTTTTATTACCTTTAAAGCTCTTATCCATGTCACACACACGAATCATAAGTAACTGATTGCCATATAGGTCTTTAGCATCAAGGAGAATTAGCAAGTTATATCTTATTTTTTTTTTATATATTAATTAGACCTAAAGCCTTTGAAAGCTCAGAGGCAGAACTGTCCTTAATTCAATTTTGACAAAACTTTTCATCAAAACAGACATCAATAATTACTGTTCCCTCACCTTGTCTGGCCCATCTTCTCCTCCATGCTTGGGATAGTGCAGTTCTCCAGCATGGTGTGCCCTGAGATATCGAGCGAGGTCAGGTTTACCAAGTTTTCCACAAACAGGTTTAGAACTCGCCGGGTCAGCTTGAATTTGTAGTAACTGGACAGATGGTCTCGGGAGATATCCAAGTGCCTGCAAATGACAGAGAGCAGCTCAGAGCCTGGAAAGGATCAGCTGGGATTTCTCCCACTCCACCGGGAAAAAATGAGAAACCAAGGTTTGTTTTTGTTTCCTTTTTTCCTTCCCCTTTCCTCTCTGAGATACAGCAATATGGTTCTGTAGGATCTGGCTTGTGTCTAACCATAGTCACAGATGCCTGGCGGAAGCTTACTCAGAGTGCAGCAGATGCATTTGGCCACCACAAAGGCAATTGCTCTAGGCTCAGGAACTGCCTTTCCCAAGCTCTACCACAGCAGCCACCTGAGCAATTTAGCCTGGGGAGTAAGATGCACTGGAGGATTTTTGCATCTCCCAAAACATATGTTTGTTCACCCCACAAATTAAGTAACACAGGTTTGTCTGCTCTGCAATCTTTTCTTTTTCCACCCCAGGCCATTACTTTCTATTTAGTTTATGTATCTTTTACGTATTTAAGTATTTATGCTTTGGCAGCCTTTTGACACCACAGGAGTTGTGGGACAACTTGACCACTGCCATGTGCAAGCGGTGTCCCTTACAGGTCTGCTCTGATCTGCCAAGCAGTAGCTAAGACTCCTTAGGAGAGATTTCTAAACTGCCTAAGACAGGAGCCAATGTCATGTTCATAAAAATGAATTCTATGTGCTGTGGACCGAGTTTCACTGAAAATATCAGGGGTTGAACTAAGTTACTCGGATTTAGTCCAGGAGATTCTCTGAGATTTCTGGATCATGTGTAAGTCTAGTACCCCCTAGTGTTTGCAGCCAGCAGAGTCACTTTTAAAGCCACTGGAAAGTATCCTCTGCTTAAACAGTAAGGCCCCTCTTTTTACCTCAGAAAGTCCTGGATCCCTTTCCTGATACCACTGTGTCACTTGAATAGCAATTTTCTCAACTCTGTTTCAGGAAGTCATTCCACTGTCAGCAAGGTTAGGTCCTGAGTGCCAATTTATTTTGGCTGCTCTTTTCCCCAGGTTGCTCCATCCGCGCACAGTGTGCTTAGAGAGAGCAGAGCAGACAGCGTGAGGAGCTGTGGGAGAGGTTTTTCATAGTTTTACCTGAGCCAGGCTTAAAATTTGGACATTAGTGTTTGGTAGTTTCAAGGGCTGAATTGCAGGGTGCTTATCACTACACCAGTACCTCCAGACACCCATTTTTCCCATCTTTCAGAAGTTTTTTTTTTTTTAAGAGACTTTCTGCTATGTGAATGGGCTTGATATAATTTTGCAAGCAAAACCCAGGTTGGTTTTAGATATTTCCACTGTACAGTGAGTCAATGACTAAGCTTCTTTATGGGAGAGTTTCTAACTTGAAAGCAGTTGTGGGTGGCTGTCAGTTAATGGGCCAGTAAACCATTCCCAAGAGATCTGCATGGCTCTTATCTGCGGGAAAAGGATAAAGAAGGAAGAAGTCTGCTGACCTGAGCTTACGGAGCTGTGCGATCACCTGGATGTGCTCCTCTGAAAGGTCCATGTTGTAAAGCACTAAGGAAACCAGACTGTCCTTCCACTGGGTCAGAAATCCCACATCATTCAGCTGGATCCCAGAGAGATCAAGAGCTGCAAGGGAGGCCAAAGGCCGAAGCAATGTCTCCACATTTACCCCCTCGATCAAGCGGCCGAGGTTCAGGAAGCGCAAGCGGCTAAAGCCTTCAAAAGTAAAGTCCTTAACCAAGACCTGGCGCGTGGGGTTCACCAAACAGTCATCCTCACAGCCTCCAGGGTTCTCCTCCTCGTAGAAGATATTACAGCAGCCAAAGAGGCTAAGGGAGATAAGCGTGTGGCTGAAGCTCACCAAGGTTTGTAGGCTCTTGGCTGTCAGCTTCTCGCAGTTAGTCAAGTAGAGCTCAACAAGATCCTGGAAGATGGGAAATGAAACTGTTAGAAATATCTCACAGGTGGAGTGCCCGCTGTTCCCCACGCTACCTCCTGCTGGGAGAAGCCCAAGACCAGGTACCATCTGACCTGGCCATTCTGTGTCCCCATTCCATTCCTGACAGGGACTTTGCGATCTGAGGAGGCCCATGCTGTGATTCTCCCAAAGAAAGAATTAAGATTCCTTCCTAATGGAGGAATGGAGCTTTGGGAATCTCTGGATGCCTGGGATTCTAGCTGCTGTCCACTTGTCAGTGCCGCTAATGTGACATGACAGCTAGAGGCTGTCAGTGCAAAACCACCTGCTTCCTGATGGCCTCCAGGTCCTGGTCCTGCACAATCTGTTCCCGCAGGTGGATCCGAGCTAGCCTCGTGCTCCGTGGATCCGAGAACAAGGTGAAGAAGCTCTCGTGGGGTTCAAAGATGCTGTCTGTCTTCACCAACTCCACATACCTGTATCAGAGGCAAAGATGTTAGCACAGCATGAGACACGGCTGAGATACAGCTCTACCATCTGTGCTGCTCACACACGTGTGACCGAGCGTGTGAGCGCACGCAGACTCCCTGCGGATCACCTGAAATAGCCTTTGGGATAATGGGAACTGGGCTAGGATATTTTCTTGCCCCAAACTAACGACCCTTAGGAAAATCTCATAGGAAGAGGTATGTGTGAGGTCATATGCATATTTCTGAGCAAAGTGGATTCTGGCGAGCATGGACATCAGGACTTCTCTGCCATTTAAAACTAGCAATTTGGTGTTTTGTCTTTTTCTTCCCACTTTCAGAAAATTAGCTGGCCAGGGTTCTCTGCCAGAATCCATGGGCAGTGGTTCAGCTAAGACAGACTGCGAAGGGCAGGTTATAAATCCCTGGAAGGAGGTTGCTTTGCAAAGCTATAGGAGCAACGGCCTTAAAATGTAACTTCTGCTAGCATTTTGTGCTCTTATTTCTCTGACTTGAGAGTTTCAATGATGGCAGGGTGGGGAAGTGGGAAGGCTGCTTTGTTGCTTACTGGTGTTCTTGGATCAAATAAGGATTTTCTTTTTTTTTCAGTCTGGGTTCATCTATGTGGGGAATAGTGACTGGCAGAATTAGAATAGCATATATTGGTACAAGAATCCTTGGGACACTTTGTTCTGATGCTAAGCAAAACCATCTTTCCAATATGAGGACCAAACATCAAAAAAGAGCCCTGTGAATTCCTTCCCCTTTTTTCCTTGCATGCTAAGGATGCATCGCTCTCTCCTAAATAATTTCATTCCCTCGTTCCCCCTTCCCTGGACTTTTTCCCAAACGAGACAACAGCTTCTCCACAGGCCTGAGACATACTCATTGACGAGCTTGTCACAGATCTCGCTTGGCAAGAAGATGTCGGGATGAAGCCGGAGAGTTTCATTGTCTAGTAGGTAGCAGAGAGTCCCCTCCAAGTTGCGAAGACAATAATCCGTGCACAGGGTCATCAGAGACTCGGGGCTGTCGGATGCCATCTTGAAGGAAGGAACTGGAAGGGGAAGCGTAGAAAGAAGCTTTTGATTCAGAAGATCTTCCAGGCAAGGGAAATTCCAGGGTGCATTTACAGGGACATCAGGACAGCTACAAACAGAGGAAAAACACACGTATTGAGAAAGGGATATTGGTGGTGCTCTGCAAAGCTGTTGTACCAGCGGGATGTTGCTGCTGCATTTACAGCCAGTCACTGGCTGACATCAAAGGAACCTGCAGCATTTTGGCTTCTCTGCAAGTGTGCCCTTGATTCCGTGGTATTTATGTTTCCCCCTTGGTAAACAAGGGATAATATGACAGCGTAGGTTTTTTGGGACACTGCGGGAATGAGTTAATATGAAACATATTGGCTAATGAGGCTACACAGCAACAAAATGTTTCCTCACTGCATGGGTTATCAGGCTGATGAAGGGCGTCTGAAAGGGAAGTAGCAGAAACCACATTGCTTTGTTCCCTTCGGACGGGGTTGGATGAACCACCGCAAAATTTCCTGTGGGGAAGATTCTTTGTATAGGCCAAGCATGGCAGCCCTCTATCTTGTGCTTGTAATTCTCACTGCCATCGTTCCACGTGGAGTTTCATATTTGAGCTTTTTGCAGCTTCAAGCTCCTTGAACTAGAGTGTGAAGCAAACCAGAAACCAGAGGAAAATGTACTGACTGGTTTGGCTGCTCTCCTAAACCACTCCAAGCTTCCATAAGAAAGTATGTGTGAAAGACCTGCAAAAAGGCAGGGGCTTTTCCTTGCCTTTCTTATTCTTTTATACTGGATAACAAAGCAGGGAGAATTAGGGGAAGATAGTCCTGTTTTGTTTGTTGGTTTTAACAAAAACTCCACTTTACTTTCCAAGGGTCAAATCACATTAGAAGCAGCCCTTACAGATATTTTTCATGCACACACATACATTTTTGGAAATGTTTATTTTTGACATGAAAACTTGTGCCTTTCCAATTGCTGCATCCCTAGAGGTAGTCAGGACACCAGTGCCATGGAGCCAGTTGCTCCCCTCGGGCTGCAGCTGAGTGGCCGTTGCTGTCAAAGTTGTTGCAAAATGGGTTTAGCTCTGTCGCCAATCTCTTATCTTCACCCTGTGGCTGCAGAGAGCAGGATACTTGTGTGTCCCCTGCTCTCTGCTTCGGAGAATTCCTTTAAAGTCTCCTGTGCTCTTTTATTCACTCCTGCAGTATTATGACAACACCGTGTTTAATTTGCTTTCTTCACCTTAATCGCTATCTCCAAAGGCACCCCGCATGGATCGAGCACCCTTCTCCTTCAGAGATGCTTTCAGATGCTCCATTCAGCCGCTGCCTGGGCCATGGCACCATTAGAAAGGACCAGTTAAAACTGAGGATGAGGTAACCTTGCAAATTCAGGCACCAAACGGTCTCTGTGGGAGACAGGAGCACAGCTGTGCCTGCGCCTGCCTGGCAGCCCAGGCCCTGGCTGTCTGATCCCTCCCTTTGCTGCAGAATGGATTTCTGTGCAAACATGAGGGCAGCACAAGTTGCAAATCAAAGCTCTTTTCTTCCTTCTGTGTCTCATTAATTCTCTTTTTGAGGGTGTGTTTCAGTGCCAGGGACAAAGAGTTGGCCAAGGAATTAACCCACGGCAGAAAGCAACGACTCAAGGACGCAGGCAGCGAGGGAGACCTTGCCATGCTGGACCTCACCAGGGATATGTGCACCCCGGCCCTGCTTCCCCTGGCCAAATCCCCTTCGAGGGTAACTGGATGACAAAACTAGGCAAGAGTGGATTTGCCTTGTCTTTTGGCTTCACTTGAGCCTGATCAATAACTTGTCCTTCCTATATACATCTGCGAGCAACTGGCAGGATCACGTTTCAATCCCAAGACTCCTTAAGACCTGCTCTGTTCAGACCTAGAACTTGAGTGGCCCTTCCCAAGGGAATCTCAGGCAGCTGCTCTGCTGGTCTTGGCTCAGGAGGCAGAAAGGTCCCCAAGCAAAAGCAGATGCAGAGAGTTGAGAAAAGTTAAATAAAACTCAGCAATCATAGAAGTTGTATCCACATGCGAGACAGCTTAAAGGGCACGATCTGCTTTTCTGAGTCACTGTGTCCTGAGCCAGGGTCATAACATGAAATTACAGATTCCCAAGGGTGCTTTTGTAGCTCAGGCCTTTGTGATATGTGTGGTACAAAGAACTAAAGTAAGGTGGTTCGTCTTGAGTCATACAGAAAAAGAAGGAAATCCATAATCAACAGCGCTCTCCTTTGTAGTTATGTCAAGAGAGAACTCGAGGATTATAGAGGCCACTGGTTGCAGTGTTGGAGTTTCCTCCAGGTCCCGACTAGGGCACTGCAAGTGCGAGGAAAGTGTCCTGTGCTCTGCTCTGTGTCTGTTCTGGAGATGCATTTGCTTCCCTTCCAGAACGAGTCCCACTTGCTGGGCAGAGTCTTTCCAGAAAGGCAAGATCAACAGGAATATCTGAACCAGCAGGGAAATGTGTTCTGCTATTCCCACCAGCTCACCTGGGCCATCAGACAGGAGCTCCTGGAGCCCGTGCTCTTCCCCTGTTTACTCCCGGCAGCCAGTGAACTCAGAAACAAATTCCCACTAAAAACCTGTTATCACATGCAGCTGGAAAAGGCCAGTGCTTGGGCCTTGTCCAAGCAGCTTAGAGCACTAAAGGGCAAACGCTGCCTTTCTGCAGCTCTCAGCCCTCCAGGGCCCCACTCCTGGGGTGATCACAGCGTAGCTGGTTGATCCGAGCCCAGGAGAAATCAGCTGCACTTTTAACTTCTGAGGTCCCAAAAAAATCCACCAACAAATTTCCCTGCAGAGGAAAAGTCCTTAAACTCCCCCCATAAAGTAACACCCAAGAAGAGCTTTTTCCTCTCATGATTTCTTACCCGTATTAGAGTGGCACCGAGAGCTGTGGCTGCAACCATGGTCCTTCTGACATAACACAAGCTAGTGCCTCCTCTATGAAATTCTACACAGACTCGAGATGTGACGTGTGGACAAGGGGAGGAGGCAGAGGGCCAGTAATGGGACTGCACTGATGAACCTTCTCTCTGCATAGAAGCTCAGGGTGCTTTGTCGATAAAAATACAAGAACTAGAGATGCTGACGAATCATTAACGTTTGCCTAATCATTATCCTCAGGTAACTCTCCCCAGGCAGTAGAGCAGCAAGTCGCCTGCCTACAGGACTGTCACCGGCGCTGGCTGGTGCGTTCCTGAAGGATCATGATAGAAATGTGAAAGAAGCAGAAACTGCAAACGCAGGAAGCGAGAAGACAGCGGGACTACGGATGCCAATCTCTTTGGCAATTTCTTTCTCCACCTGAATCCCTGCCATATTCATGCACAAAGGAACAGAGTCCCTTGGAGACAAGATAGCAGCCGTATAAAACCTGGGATATAAAATTACTCACCAAAGCAGCCCTATCAGAGGAGTGAGAGCACCCTCCCACCATCCCGGGACCTGAAGGAAACTGCAGTACCATAAAAAGCAGCTTCACTCTCTCCCCTTACCAGCTTTCCAGCTCCAGGCAGCCTCTTTTGCAAATACAGCTTATCTGGGGGCTACATTTATGTTTTCAAGGTGTTCCTGGCTTCTCTGGCCCCGCGTTGCTCTGGGCACTCCTGGGGATGCCTGTGCCACTAACGCTCTGCTTTGGACTTCAGACTTGTCTTCGCTCCCTCGATCTCTCTCCTCCAGGCTGAGGCCAAGCCAGGCGCCCTGCGGCTCCCCACCACCCGCATACCATTTACCCTGCCCCTACTAAAATGATTACAGCTGCATTTTTCAACATCAGGGACTTGTCCAGGAAGGGACAAATAATAAACACTGTCAGAAAGCAGTTACAAAGAAAGACTTGAACAGATTTCCAGCACACACAGTTCAGCATGGGGTAGATTTTGAAGGAAAACTGCACTGTCACTTCACTCAGCATCTTGCAGCTGCAAATCCCCGCGGTCCTGTTCACGGACGGCTCCCTCCCTGCAACCGGGGCAGAAAACGCCACCCCTGAGCGGGGCCACCCCGAGCTGCTCGCGGCGGCCGCACCAGCCCTGCAGCTGGAGCCCGCTGCCTGCCCCGCTGACCGGCGCGCGGGTTTTAATAGCACTGACCTCTGCGGGGCTGCCCCGAGGAGCTACGCGGCGCCTCTTCTCGGCGGAAGGTCACGCATCGCCGGGAGCCCTGGGCTCCCCGCGGCGCGCGCGGCCTCCTCGGCGGCGGCGGCGGCTTCGCCGAGCTGCGCGCAGGTTCCGTGCGAGCGGGGCGGGTCGG
>VWPW01006124.1:0-72765 GCA_013389825.1 Crypturellus undulatus
CTCAGCCACTCTCCATCATCTTCAAGAACTCATGGAGAGGCGACGAGGTGTCAGAGAAGTGGAAGAAAGCCAATGTCACTCCAGTCGCCAAAAAGGACAAGAGGGAGGAACGGGGAAACTACAGCCCGGTCAGCCTCCCCTTCATCCCTGGCAAGGTGACAGAGCAGCTCATCCTAGAGACCATGTTTAGGCCTGTGAAGGAAATCAGTACTAGTCGGCATGGATTCACCAAAGGGAAGTCATATCTGATTAACCTGATAACCTTCTACAATGGGATAACTGGCTGAATAGACGGTGGGAAAGCTGTGGATGTTGTCTGCCTTGACTTTAGAAAGGGTTTTGACACAGTCTCCCATAACATCCTTATAGGGAAGCTANAGTGTGGTCTGGATAAGCAAATGTCACGGAACGAGTGGAGAGGGTGAGTGATACAATACACTTTACTTGTGAGAAAGAAATAGCAATAGGTTTTATTGATAATGACAATGGTTTCATGAGATTCTGTGGCAAGGTCACTTATTATTTACTACACGGAGGTTCAAGATATACACAGAATTACCAAGGACACACTCCCGTTGGGTCACGAGGTTCAGATTGAACCCCCTTGCTTTCCAAATTCCTTCTGAGAGGAGTCTGGGTGCAGCTGGATCCAATCTTAGTTCCAGACCTGGTCAACAGTTTATGTCTAAGGAATTTGTGCACAGTTACAAAGCAAAGTTTACAAATTCAAAAAGAGAAAGGCGTGCTATAGTCACTTACCACAAATCTGTAGTGGGAAGCATCTCTTAACCCCAAGTAGTATCTTTGAGAGGCATCCCTGCTCAAGGGGAGATCCTGGCGTGCAACCCACTGTGATGTGAGGAGCGCTCAATGGTCTTTCGGGTTTTCCCCATATTTATGGGATAAAATGATTGACATATAGTTATTCTTTCGATTCAGAAATGACTGTTGGCTGGTGTACACACAATTAGCCTCATCTCCCCATCAGGGTAGGGCAGTCAGGACTGTTACTGATGGTTAATGTCTGGATGGGGGAAGAAATCAAGGAGGCAACTCTGGGAACAGATAATGCAGTAGTTAACACCTGAACAGGGCTATGTGTGAGAAGTCAGGTTGAGTTGGGGAAGGAGCATATCCGTCACAGTAGACAGTGAGACGGATTGAGAACTGGCTGGATGGCAGAGCTCGGAGTGTGGTGATAAATGGGGCTGAATCTAGTTGGAGGCCGGTGGCCAGTGGTGCCCCTATAGTGGCCGGTGGTTAGTACTGGGTCCAGTGCTGTCCAACTTCTTCATCAATGACTGGGACGAGGGCACAGAGTGCACCCTGAACAAGTTTGCAGACGATACCAAATTGGGTGGAGTGGCCAACACTCCAGAGGGCTGTGCTGCCATTCAGAGGCACTTGAACAGATTGGAGAGTAGGGCAGAGAGAAACCTCCTAAGGTTCAATAAGGACAAGCGCAGGGTCCTGCACCTGAGGAGGAATAACCCCAGGCACCAGTACAGATTAGGGTTGACCTGCTGGAAGGCAGCTCTGCAGAGAGGGATTTGGGAGTCCTGGTTGACAACAAGTTAACCATGAGTCAGTAACGCGCCCTCGTGGCCAAGAAGGCCAATGGGATCCTGGTCTGCATCAGGAGGAGCGTTGCCAGCAGGTCGAGGGAGGGAATCCTGCCCCTCTACTCAGCTCTGGAGAGGCCGCACCTGGAGTACTGGGTGCAGTTCTGGGCTCCTCAGGAAAAGAAGGGCGTGGAACTTCTATGGAGGGTGCAGCATAGAGCAACAAAGATGACTAAGGGACTGGAGCATTATTCATATGAGGAAAGACTAAGCAAGTTGGGCCTTTTTAGCCTGGAGAAGAGAAGATTGAGAGGAGATCTCATCAATGTGTATAATGAATACCTGAGGGGATAATGTAGGGAGGATGGGGCCAAGCTCTTCTCGGTGGTGGCCAGCGACAGGACAAGGGGTAATAGGTATAAATCAAAACACAGGAAGTTCCACCTCCATATGAGCAAGAACTTCTTTCCTGTGAGGGTGACAGAGCCCTGGAACAGGCTTCCCAGCAAGGTTGTGGAGTCTCGTTCTCTGCAGATCTTCCAAACCCACTTGGATACAACCCTGTCCCACGTGCTCTAGGTGTCCCTGCTGGTGCAGGGGGGCTGGACTAGATGATCTCTAGAGGTCCCTTCCAACATCAACCATTCTGTGATTCTGTGATCTGGTGTCATCAAGAATTCAAAGTTCATTTGTAACATACTGGAGCGACTTCTTAGAAGGAAGATGTATGGGGGCTCTGTTCTTGGTTCCCCTGCAGAAATGCTGTGACCTCAGACAAATTTAATGTTCAACTTCTTACCCTGGAGATATGGCAGGCCCAATTCAACACCAGTCCATAAGGATAGACTGCTCAATTCATGTTTGAACAACATTTCAGAATTCTTAGATGACGGGGAACAGCAGTAAACACATAACTGCTGTTGTCACTGAGTTGAAAAGACAAGTCTATTGCTGGAGTCTCTAGAGTGGCTATATTTGGAAGTTTTTTATTTTTTTTCCTGAAATAATCCACTGTTTCTCTTCTTGTTTACCAGCTCTTCCTTTGTCCCTTGTTCATATGAGCCTGGACTCTGGACCAGTCCTAGTTTTAATTTATGTTTTATTTAACATTCCTCCTTTCCTTGAGCAGACACAACTGCTATTGGGCTATCCTTGCTTAACAAAACACAAAGAAACAGAAATGAAATGGGAGAAAATTTCAGCTCAAGTTCAAATGTTCAACTTGCCCATTTTTAATTAAAACAAAAATTAAAAGCCTATTTACCTTTAGGGCAAACATCTATTTTAGAGCTGTCAGTCATTAACTATGTACATGGGACTTAACAACACTATTTACTAATCAATAGTGAGAGCCATGGCAACCCTGGCCCTACATGGCATGGTATCTTGTGGGAACATTGCTGAAAAAACACAAACTCTCAATCTTTAATTCCTTTTTTTGTGCAAGGTTGCAGAGGAAGGTAGATTTTCCATTCTCTACCTTAATCCTTTCCTTTTAAAGAATGAATCTACTTCTATTTTTCTTTTTCTTTTTCTTTTTTTTCTTCTTCAATATCTGCATTGTGGTAACAGATAAATGCTATACAAGGATCAGCAGAAGAATAATGCAAGGTACAATGATTGCAGGGTTTTGACTTCATTTCTCTCTTTACAGGGTAATAACCCAGGGATAAAACCCTGTGGAGCATGAAAGCACTATCTGGGGAACATTTATTTTTTCCAGGAGCTTCTAGGTTCTACAGGAACCTATATAATTCCTAGTGAGAAATTAGAGCCCATAGCTCCAAACAAAATGATCTCATCCTAAAAATGACCCGTGACTCTTGGGCATCAACCCTTAGGTACCTCCTGCTCCCATTTTCCTTGTCCAAGCCTGTGGGCTCTGTGGTGCACTGAAACTTCTTTTATTATTACCAGAGAGGGATGGGTGCCAGGTGGCTGCCAGCACCCACCACATGGAAAGCCTCTGAAAGGGAAAATGTTTGCAGTTGAGACTCAGCATGGAAATGGTTCATTCTACAGGCATTTGATTTTCTTTCAGTGAAAATTTATGTGGAAAAAAAATGACACTTATCACAGTCTCTCTGAGTCATAGACCAGTTTTCATTAACTGAGAGTTTTGATGGAAAATTTTCAGCCAACCTTAATCATACCTACCAGCAGGTCTGTAAGGATCTCCATGAGAGTTTGTGCCAGACCATCATTCTAATACCAGGAAACTGACTGAAATGCTAACTAAAAATAGAATAATAAAATGTTCAAGTACAAATGCCGTAAAGACTAAGCAGAAAGGCTTTTGCAAAGAAAATTACGGCTTAGTAATCTGTCTGAAATTCCATCAGCACATTAATAAAATCAGGGCGAAAGCAGGAGAAGCTGATGTCATTTGTTTGGAGGTTCAAAAAACTCTTTGACAAAATCGTTCATGAGAGGCAATTAAAATAACAATATAAATTTAAATAACAGGAATAAAAGACTGAATGATCTTGTGTAACTGAAAAAAAACTCTTAGTAATAGGTATGTAAAAGTGTACCACAGCCAGTGATACTGTATGGATGGTGCTATCTTGATAACATTAAGAAGGAAAATGGGGAGGAAAGTATTTCTTGGGGTTCTCCCTGTGAATATGAGTTCAGCCCAGAGAGCTTCTCCAGAATATGGGACTCTTGTCTAAATGGAGAGTATTTTGACAGTAATTCCAAAATTTTACCTGAGATTGTTTGAATTTCTAAACTGTCTTATGTGAAGTGCAATTACCAAACAATAAATTGTCTCTTGCTCCAAAAGGTTTAGCAAGAAAGAGGATGCCTGGGATAAAGCCACCCAGCAGGAGTTGCAAACACTGCCACTGCCACTGTGAACAGCCAGCAAAAGGATATAGGAAAAGGTAAGGATTATTATAGTAGTGGGGAAATGATAGCTTTTATCTGAGTTATCTGAACCTCGCTTAATTCTTTATGAGGCACTTAAATTGGGTATAAGTGGGAGTGAGGCTCCCTTACCCCAATAACCAATAATTAATATCCTAAATCAAGGCATTAGGGACTCATGATCAGACTCTTGTGTGCCTGAGGATATTCAAACCCTCATTTTCAAGATGAATAGCTTATTTCTATAGAAAGGTAAACTAAGACTAGAGGAATGGACATACTAAATGGGCAGTTTTTTTACACGGAAGAGATGGATCTCCAGCTCTACTGTAAATGGAAGTATGTTTTACCAGAGAAATGTTTGAAGTCTGGTCCCCAAGTTGATATAAATTAGAGTAATAGCTGATATGAGCAAGACAGGTGACAACCTGAGATTAGGAGTCACATCTCCTAAGTAAATGGCTTGCTAAATGGTCACAAAAGCCCAGAGGGAGGGAAGGTCTTCCACATTTCTGAGAGTGCCAAACCCTTTGGGCTGGCCACTGAAATACAGAAGTAGAATTTTTGCTTTGAATGCAGACCAAATGGAGAGGGTTGGTCAGTGGGAGTGGAACCTGGATTCCCTTTGACATTTTCTGCTGCCTGGTTTAGGCTGTTCCCTACTACATCTGGCAGTCTCTACCGTCTTGTTCCTTGACTCCTAACGCTCCCAATGCATCACACAAGGAGCTTGGCTGAGCAGAATGGTGTCAAGCCTTGACACTTCAGCTCTATAGATTTAATGCAGAAGATCTTTCTTCCCTGCTCCAGTGAATGGAGTGTTACCTACTTGTCTCCCCAATTAATTAGCTAATTAATGTTGATAAAATGCTGTGGAGCTAAATTCTAAATGTTGGTATGTTTACTCATAATGGAAATCATTTTGCTGCCAAATATTGCTGGAGCTATTTGGCAATATTCTGGGTGTCTAGAAAAACTTGTGTTTTTTTCATTAAAGAAAACAAACATTTTCAAGTTTGGTTTTCTAGGGATAGAGTTTATAATGACAACTCAGTACTAAAAGATAAAAAGAGGAGGTTTTTTTTCCCACCAATTATATTGTAATGAAAATACTTTTTTTTTAAAGGTGATTTTTTTTCAACCAGTTCTAATTAGTCTATCAACAGGCATCAACTAATTAAAAGCAGGGTGAAAAAGTACAATAAAAATGCCATGGAAACTAAAGTAGCAAGGAAGTTTTATGGAACAGAAGATTCAAAAGCAAGGAATATTTTTATTATGTTGTGCCACACTCCATCATATTGTTACACCAGGAGTCTTGATTTTTGTTAGCTTTTAGATATTCAATTAATAATATGACACAATAATATGAACTTCTATTAGTCTTAATATGATGTAGTCATTATCTGACTTTTGTCCCCTACTTGCTAAGCTCTAGCCAAAATGCTTACTTACTTCTCATAGCACATGATTTACCAGTAGCCTAATCTATCTCTGAATTAAAACAAAACTGCATTGCAAACTAGGTTCATAGATGTACACACTCAATCTAGACATCTGATGATATCTCTGACTGCTTAGTCTTTACATATATGATCTCCAAGTGTAGAATTTACAAAATCAGATATTATTATTTCCTTTCTACTTAATACTTACAGTTTCCAGGGCTCTACAAAACGCTAATGAGCTAATAGAAGATAACTCTTGACCTCAGATGGAATTTATAATGAAACATGAAATAAAAAATATATCTTAACATATGCTTGAGAATGCATAAGAATAAAACAATGGACTAAATGTATGCTTATCAGAGTACTGATTAGAACGACATGCTGTTAACTTTGATATCAAAAGATGGTAGTAGCTTCAGTAAATACAGATTTGTGTTGGACAGACTTAGATGTAGCAAGATGGAGCAGAAATCTTGAAATCTTGTCCCTGAAGAATTCAATAATAGCCTGTAAGGCAAGAATTTCTGAAAGCACAAAGATTAGATTTTCCATGAGTGTTTAGACAGGTAGTTGCTTTCAAGCATCTACTGCAATTTTCAAAAATGCCCAGTTGCCAACCCCCATTGACTTTAGAAGTATCTAAGGTGCTAGCTGCTTTGAAAATCTGCTAGGTACCTAGGTACCTTTAGGCACTTATGAATCTTCAAGGTTTGCCCTTTGCTGTCAGTTTATCTCAGCTCTTGCTGAAGCCAAAGGCAAATTTCATATTACCTTTGATAATAAGCCATTGCTTTGGGCATTTTGGAAAGATGGGAGTTTTGGTTTGGTTCCAGTATACCTCTAAGGATGGGTAAGTACCCTATTCTTAGGGTACTTTCCTGCATCCAGTGTCACATCGAAACACTTGTACTCAGCTGCATTGCTTGGGGATACAAATACATTCAGAGGTACACCCATGTGGTTTTCCTATTTTTTTTTTCAAAAAGGCATGGATATCAAAAACTGTTCTGGTTATTTCCTTTCTTTTCATTTTAAAGAAGTTAGAAAGCTTAAATTCTCAGTTTGCAGTCCCCTCAAATGGCAATGATCTAAAACAGGAGCAGAAATGAAATGGCTGATCAGTATGTTCTTGCTATTAAAAAGTGAGGAATAAGCAAATGTTTTGTTAAAAACAGCAAAATATTAAAGAGCAGAAGAAACATGAAGTTCAATTGATCCAAAAAAAAAAAAAAGGGAAAGGCAGAATGCTCATTAAAGAAAAAAAAAAGGAGGAGGGAAGCTAAGATCCAAATAGGACAAATGAAGTAATTTCCTACTAGTTGGCAACAGCAAATTCTGGTGAGATACCTGTTGTCATGGGCCAAATTTCTAGCTTATGTTGTACATCATTTGAATTTGATTCAGTTTCGTCTAAGTACCAGGCATCTGAGAAATTGCATCTATTGGGGGTTTTTGGCTGTGAAAGATAAACTGTACTAACACATTAGCAAAGGTGCTATTTAATTAATATAGAACTCAAATGTCTAAATGTTGAATCTTTCATAATTTCTTCTACAGAGGCAGGACATTGGGAAAACTTCTATTCATTTTCTTATTTGTTCTAGACTTCTGGCTTTCTATATTTGTTATATGTGAAAATAGTAGTAGCTTCCAGTTTCTCTATAGAAGAAATGAACTGGTGGACTTGTAATCAATGGCAAAATGCCTGCTAAATTTGATGACACCAGGATTTCACCCAAGAAGTTCTGGCCTCAGTTCATTTTAGATGAATGGCTTGTTTCCAGTAAACATGTGCAAACTGGAAGTCATCTGTCTTAAAATGAGCCTCTGCTACCTTCTGGTTCCAGATGAATTTTTAATAACTAGAAAAACATCCTTCTCTGGTAAAATCCTACCTGTGTTGAGCTCTTCTGACGTCTGGAAGCTTAGAGGGATATATTTGAGACACAGAAACCCTAACAGAAATATGGCAGAGGGAAAGGGAAGGTGTCCTGTCTATGTCTGTATGTGTATGGCAGCTTGAAGCCTGACTGTCATCTTAGTTAATGGGTGATTTTGATTTGGTGTTGGTTTGGTTTGCTGTCCTGTATGATATTTGACATAATGTCCAGGTAACTCTAGCTTGCCTATAGCCTGTAGTGAGAGGAGGCCAGATTGGGCAAGTCTTTTCACCATCAGGTTTGAAATGCAAAGACATCTCTCAGATGCTGGAAGCATGACTGCTAGGAAAGGTCCTCAAAGAGAACTGCATATTGTGATCTGAAGTAGTCAGAAGTTAAAATGCCAGATTCCAGACACATCCCTTAACAGCACTTGTACCCAAGCCCTAACCTTGAAAGGAACATGGCTAAAGGAAGTCCCTGGAGAAGAGATGTCACCCGGGAGGCAGAGAGATACTGTGTGCCCTGGCTCTCTCATTCTTATGCCTAGAGCATGAGCATGTCTTTGAAGAAATTCAGTCCTGTAAAATATAGAGTTGTGTTTTATTTGTAAAGTTTTTAAATTTATTTTAACTTTTTTCACCTTAAAATACTTGACTTCACATCTTGCTAATCTTTTCCCACAGTTTTTCTGTCAAACGTTTCTGATACTGTGAAGCAAGAAAAATCCAACAAAAATGTTAGCGTGTTCCGTTTTGCACAGTGCAAGACATCCCCAAGGTGCTGCTTTTTTTTAGGGAACCTAGGAAGAGGGAGGTATATTCTCCCAGGCAGCAGAAAGTCAGTGCTAGAGCTTAAGCAGACAGGTGCAGTCTTTTGGATAGGAACAGATGGCAGAGAGACATCCAGCAGATCTAATTAAACCATGGTGCATCACAGTAACTACGAAGGAAATGTATTTGTAAGACCCTGTCATATTTGGAAGAAGTCTGCTCAGGTTTGGTTGAAGTCTTGGAAAAAAAAAATCTGTGTAGTTGTTATTACTATTATTCTAATCCGTTTTGGGTCTTCTCAGGTATATCAATGAGGGGCTTAGCTGCTCCAATGAACGCTTATTTCTCCTTGGTGGAGGATGAATAGGTTTTGCTGCCAAGAGCAGCTGGTAGGACTTCAAGAGGAGCTGATACACAGAGTGGCTAAGGCAGGAGAAGCAAAACACTAAACTGTGGCTTACTGGATAGGAGGACTTACATTGCGGCAAGGCGTAGTTAGCTCCATCATCTGCCGAATTGCTTTTTTGTGGTCCAGAGGTTTCCGTCTCTGTTCTTCGTCCTACATTATGAGTGCAAGATACTCAAGATTGTTTAAAGACCTCATTTTCCTTGTGCACTCTGAATGCTTGCAAAATTGTGATTGTTGTAGGATAAAATGGGTTTGTATAAATCAGGTAATTTTTTTTCCTCACTGAAAAATCTCGCTTTTGTTGAAATCTTTCTTTATCTTTGAAGCTGGAAACCATTCACTACTGTTTTTGGATGGTGCATAACCAGGTATTATAACCAAAATATAATGATTAAAACACCACTTACTAAACAAAGCTTGAAGCTTTTTGTATAAAAACCATTAGGATCACACACATGCACAAGTACCATTTCACAATGTGGTAGGATAATGAGCAATCTAAGGCACACACTAAAGTGCAGATAATGAGACTCCTACTTATTCACATTTCATTAGCAGTATAAAGGATCTAAATCAGCACTGTTGCTACTCATTCCATAAGCTTTGTCATCACTTTCATTTAAAAAACTGATCTTAGTTCGCTATAATTACTGTATAAAAGCCCTAGATATTGTTTCCAACAGATCAGGTTTACTTTCCAGAACAAAAATGGGTTTGGACATCATAATGAGCTACGTATCAGCTGGTCAGGTTT
The DNA here is from genome assembly GCA_013389825.1 of Crypturellus undulatus. Taxonomy (NCBI): domain Eukaryota; kingdom Metazoa; phylum Chordata; class Aves; order Tinamiformes; family Tinamidae; genus Crypturellus; species Crypturellus undulatus. The sequence goes on from VWPW01006124.1 coordinate 9,701, forward strand.
ATTTATCCCCACAATGGCTCATCTTACTGCGAAGATAAAGGGCCTGCTGGCTGACCTTGCGTTTCAGGGTTCATGGCAGGGAGACTCTATCAAACATAGTTGATTTTCACCTAGGAACTACAGCAGCTGTTAACTTCAGACAAGGTACAGGCTCCATGTGTGAGTGTCTTGGCAGTTCCCTGGGACACGGACGTGCTGAGCTCGGCCTGCAGCTGCGGTGTGTTGGGGGCCTGGGGAACATGAGGCCTTCTCCTACCCTGTGCATCACCGGGGGCCGTGGAGCTTTGCCTCTCGACACCCATCATCTGCAGTGCTTATTCATGGCAGCGGCAAGCAAATGATACTGCTCTTCTGAACGGTGATGCTCAGTCGGGAGCGTGAGCAAGTTCATGGTCCATGTGTGACCCATCCCCATGCATTTTTAATCAGTGAAGTACTTTACGTCAAGTACACAGTCACGTATAGCATTGTGTGTTCAGTTATATACACTATGTATATTTACATACTGCACACTGTGTATTTGAGCGTGAGTCGTGGGATAATTTTGTTCAGTGTGTCCCTCCTGTGCACAATCACAAATGTCTTTTGGCAACTTGCAGTAGTTCCTTGGTGGATTATGGACATATGCTGCTCCTTTGGGCAATTATCTGTTACTGATCTCTTACTAACATCTACATTGGCTACCTAGATTAAAAAAGAAAAAAGAAAGTTAGACATGCCAGTTTGGGGCCTCAGAGGTAAACAGAAACTTGCTCTGCCTCTGGCACACAGTTCCCTTTTGCCCAGGCAAACCACTTAGTCATTCCAGTTTTGTTTTATCAGCCCAAAATAAAAAGTGAAAATAATCTCTAAGTATTTTGCCTCTCGGTGCTCGGAGGATCAAATAGTTACTGTGTGAGATACTGTAAGCTTCTCAGTAAGTCTCTGGAACAGAATAGAGGTGTTTTGGTGAAGACCACAGATCAGAAGCCTGGAGCTCTGCATCTTTCATAGGTTCCTATGGTGTTGAATGGATTGCGTGACTCTTGAGTACTGATTATGCTAAGTCTCGTAAAACTAATGCAATACCTTTCTCTGCTTTTACTGGACAAATATGATGGCCTCTATTCTAACTGTTTTTTCCCTTAGGATTATTGGTTTGGAGGATCTTTTGTCCCAGTAGCCTTTTCTTTTTACCTCATGGATCATCCATCTGCACTTCAAAGCACTTTAATAGTTACATAAAAGTCCTCCTCTTATTTTTATCCTCCGTCAAATCCTTAGTCTGATTTCTTTTGAGTATAAAAATCTACAGTAGAATCTTCTGAACATAGCCAGCTTGATATTTAATGTTTTTTACAGACTTCACTGTCTAAATATGCTCTGTCTAAAAGCAGGATATTTCTTGTTTATTTTCATACAATATGTTATTCACTTAGTGCTTGGTTAACTGATATCCTTAATCTTGAACCTGCAGTTCATAATAGACATGTATTGTTAAGCTTCGATGTATCTGTGAAAAGCATACTTGAAGTGCAGTTACTTTACTTTTGCGTAAAGATTGCTCAAAGTAAAGAGCAAAGCAGTGACTTGCTCAAGGTCCTACAGCAGGTTTGTGGCCAAGTTCACAGTCAAACTGATGGGTCTCTGGCTTCAGATATCGGACATTCTTCTGTGCTTTTTGTGAAGCTCTTTGGGACCCACCACTCCAAAAATATGAAACATGGTTTTTATTTAAAATCCAGTGAACTGATCAATAGAACATTGCGGCACAAAGATGAATTTTTGGAAAATCTTCTTTCTTCAGAGGTGTTCGGCATGTTTGCATATTTACCTTGAAATATAAAAGGAACCAGGAAAAAAAACCCACTATTTTGGTTATTTAAACATATCCTTTTTAGGTAAAAAACACTTATTTAGTAATAGATCATTATTTAACAATAAATTACCTAAAAAGAAAATGTTTCTGTTTTTTAACAGCAAAAATAGGGAAGAGGGGAAAATCTTTTTACATAACCCCAAAGGCATTTTTGATTGATTTTTTTGTCTTTTGCTTGTTTTTAGGAGGTTATTTATTTATTCAGTTTGCACAGGGTTAAGGTGGTTGCACATTTGTGACATGACTTGACTCCAAAATAATCCTTTTGCTACTGATTTTGAGTAGTGCATGAAAATACCTGGGTTATGATCCTCCAGTAATACAAACTGAAATACATTCACAGACTCCCCTGGAGCTAGCATGATTTTCACTAGCTTGAAAATCTGGTAGCTTCAGTCAAAGAAGCTTCGGTAAAAATCCTGTTGATGCAAAGTACAGCTGCTGTGTATTATACTGATAGTCAGAGTCCTGTTTAGTGAGACAAACAAAAATTTACCCTGTCTAGTGAGAAATAAGCCAACAAATTCATCAAAGTTTGTCTTGAGAGGAAAGAAAGAAATAACTCAACCTCAGGAACGTGAGAGAGAATAACAGGGAGGAAAGTGAAATTTCTGAGAAATAGCCAGTAATAGCAAAATCCCAAGAAGTCTGGGAGGTTCCCATTTAAATTTGTTATTTTTGGTTATAAAACAGATATAGAAGGGAAATGCAAATTGGGAAGTTAAGCAGCAGAATATTTGGGAAGTTAACATTCTCTTTTCTATTGTACCTAGCAAAACACTGTCAAAAGAAACAGAGATAAAGTCACTAATTTTGTCTCTAAATGCAAGCTCTGCATTTAGACGATGGATTCTCTTCACACACTCCTTACACAAGCTCTTGTAATGACTGACGTTTTGCATTATTAACATGCTTCTTTCCAAGTCCCTTAAGATTCCTTGTATATTTACTGCCCAAATTGACTTTCTTTTTTCTTTATTTCCTAAGCAAAAATGACATGGCCCCATGCTTTCCACATGTCCTACCAAGGAAGAAAACATGGTAAGTTATTGTCATTTGTTTGGGTGGAGAAAGGATATACAAGGGAAGACATCTCTTCCTTGTCTCCTGGGAATCAGCACGGTGATTATGAGAGTCTGAATGAACCAACCCTGAAGAATAAAGGGACTGCATTAAGCAAAGGAAGGAGTAATGGGCATTTAAGCAAATGTCCATTAAAGCATTAGAGCCCTTAAAGTCGGCTTACAAACTTCCTGCCAGACATAACATTTAATTTCCATGCCAATGTCAGCCTTAGATAGTATCTCTTTTACTTGATGCCCTGAGTTATTAATTACTATCGAAATGCTCTTGCCTATACAGCATTGTGGAGACAGAGCAATACAGGGACAGTGTCCAGGGACTCCCAGTCTGCCTGGACAGATGTGACCCTCTTAACCTCCATTGCTGGTACCTTCTATAGCAAGCATGGCAGTGGATTTAAAGTTTGTTTGCTGGGAATGTATTCGGCAATCATCCTTTCTTTTACAGTGTAAGATCATGTGTGGGTCAGAATCTGAACTCAATTTGCATGATCATTGTTATTCTGACTGCTTCTATAGTTTGGAAGAGAACAAATTAAAAACTATAATTTCCATTTTTACAATTTAAAGAAAATGACAGTACTTCTCTATTTAGCTCCTTCTGGTTACTGCCTACTAATCTCTGCTTTTAATAGTAAATTATAATTGCTCTTTGCAAATCCTTTCCTTCTTATCTGCTGATTTGTAAGGGTGAGTTGTGCTAGAAAGGTTAAATTCCAGCAATTTCTTTACTCTGAGTTGTTTTCAATTCTGTTTATGTCTTCTTTGATTGATTGTTATGTTACATTCCTACTGAAAGCTTCAAAGCATACTGTTTCTTTCTGAAAGAAAATGTAAAAAATACCCAAACTGCAAAAAAAACTTTCTTTTTATTCTATGCCTCTGACTTCACTTGGTGTCTATTGCTTATACGAAATTAGTTTTTTCTGCCTAGGAGTAAGACATTTGATTTATTTTTTTTCCGATGGTCTAAATAGATTCCCTTCTGATCATCAGATCATTTCACTTCTGAAATCTTTAAATACATTTTAATTGTAAAGGGTACACTGATTAGACTTCTTTTTTTGTTTGTTTGTTTGCAATCTGCTTGTGTTTTTATTCCCTGGACTTCAAAGAGCTGACTATATTGTGTCCTGGCTTCTGAGTTTGGATTTTGATCTTGCTGATAATGGTGTAAATAGAAAAAAACTTCCTTGAAATCAATGTGTTATATAAGATCTATCTCATATCTTTTTAAAAGGGAACTACACCTACCCCATGCTTCAATCTCCAGTTCTTCATAGGTTTTCTGCCCAACTCCAAATCATACTTGAGAGTGTCCATAGCATATGGACACTCTTATACTTAGTGTATAAGTTGTCCACAGAGTCTCTTAGTTCACAGGCTTATGTTTTTCACACTTTTAATGCCTGTTTCTGTCTCCTGTCTTGGCTTTTTCTATCACCTCACCATGCTTGTAAAGCTTTTTTTTTTTTGTATTGTTTCTTCTTACTCATCCCTTTCATGGAGTGCTGTCTGTTCTATTTCGACTGTTTGATTCACAAGGAATGAGTCTGGATCTCATCAATCTTTCCCTGGTAGTACTGCATCTTCTTATAGTCACTGCCACATAAAATTATGGTTTGCAATCCCTGCTCCCCTATGGGCAACTGTAGCAAACAAATAAGCCTCCAAAAGCCGCATTAAACCTTTTTCTTGTTTTCCCATTTTAATCTTTTGACGCTCTGTGGGCGGAATTAACCCTAGGGTCTTTGTCAAGACAAACTGAGATTTGTGTTAACCCTCTACAGAAGTGATTTTTTTTTCTGTGAGTTTGTAGTAACAATTATCAAATAGTTGTCTCATAGAAGGAGCCTTAAGGCACTTCTTTATATATCTTTTCCAAGAAAATGGGTCTCAAAGATGCTTCTGATTGTGTGGGCAGTAGTAGTAGGCCATAGAGGCATCGCTGCCACTCATCATGCAGCCTGTCTGCTCACCTTCCTGCAACACAGGTGACTTCCTTCGGCAAGTGTTTGAGCGGAAAGGCCACACCAAGAAGCATTTGTATTTTTTGTTGCCCCTTGATGACATTTGGCATCTGAAATTGAGAAGGAAGAGCCAGCACCATGCGCTTAATCAGCAGGAGGAAGTGTGGAGCGGACAACACTTGAATAACTTCATCACAGCAGAGAAAGGTGGAACAAAAGGCATCTGTGTTTTTTCATGGAGATATTTATCTAAAGGAAAATTATTATAAGAAAAAAATCTATTATCTTTTGAGAATCAGAAATCATTCAGAGAAAATGAAGTAACAAAATGCTTCTATGCTGTTTTAAAAGAAACGAGAAGGGGAGATACTTTCTTAGTTTGGACAGATTTAAATGCATTTGTGTATGTTGTTGAGATAACGGCATTTCATAGGTTGCTGAAGGTACTTGGCCTCATCCCATGCCTGACAATCCAGCAAAGGCTTTCAATTATCCAAGCACAAGGAAAGGGTTTGTTTAACTAATAAGGATTTTCTTGAAGCCAGCTCTGTGTAGTTTTGCATAGTCTAATCTTGCAAGACCTTTTGTTTTTTAATGGGATTCTACTTAGGTGTTCAGAGGTCGACCTTGTGGGGATGCAAACACAGGAACTGGCTTTTTACCTGCAACTGCTGGAAAGGAGACATAGCTTTGGAATGATTGTGGGGACAATGGTGGTTATGAGTTTTGAAATTTTATAGGTACTCTAAATATTACCAGGTTCAGCTTGAATCACAGAATGATAGAATCACTATGATTGGAGATCATTAAGTCCAAACATAATGGTCAAAGTAAAGTAAAAGAATGCTATTGTTAGCAATTAATGAGACTGTATTCACAAGGTTTGTGTTTGCCTGTGTTAGTGGAAGAATGTCAGTTAACTTTCTTAGCAAATTCCAGGAGGAATTCTGGTCTCCCTGATGAACATGAGACACTTTCCAGTCATCTCACCTTTATGAGACATTTCCCCTAACACCAGTTGTCTGAAGTGCACTGCCTCGTCTGAGTGGGTCCTTAAGGTTCTGCCTTCGGCTTCTTGCTGCAGAGAGGACTATATGACCCACGGAGATGTGTGTCCTCTCCCTGGATATAGAGGGGAAACTCAGACTAGAAACCTAATTTTTAAGTGGTTGGTGGTGACAGGAATCTTGCCCTTATAAGCTAGGGCCAGATTTTCAAAACAGATGTAATCCTTAAAGACAATGCCAAGGGAATCTTCATAGATGGCTTAAAGTTTATGCTACTTTGAAAGGATATCTGCTGTATTTGTAAATTCATTAGCTTCAAGTGGAAGACTCTTTTTTCCTTAGGAAATTTCATGTGATTTTTTTCAACTGAGAAATGCTGGAATGACTAGTTAGCACCAGTCTATATGTCAGTCCTAAATCACCTTACTTTTTCTGGTGGTTTAATTTGGAGAAGATGAACCTTTTGTCCTGTGTCTCCTCACTTTGACATAGAATTGTTTCTATGGAAGTTAAATGTATAACATAGCTCTCCATTCCTCCAGTGCAGAGCAAGCTCAGGTTTTCTCAGCACTAGGAGCAAAACACAAAGAAGTGGCAAAAGTAAAACTTGTGACAGTGGTTAACTTAGGCTCTAGAATAAGATTTAGCAATATTGGTTCACCTGAGCTGCTGTGGATGAAGACATGGCATTAAGTCAGTGTTCAGGGCTGCTTGGGAAGGTCACCAGGCTAATTTGTACGAGCAGGTAGCTCCTCATCAAGGCTTTGCCTTGCAGAACAAATCCATCAGCGTGATTTGCAGCCCACAGTCTTATTGACAACCCTTGCGTCATGCCAGTGCTGGCTTGTTAGGCAAAATGGAATTGGCTGTGCAGGTCTGCTTAGATTAAAAACTAATTACTGCTGTTGTTCTTAACTGCCTCAAAGTGCACAACCTTAATGGCTACTTGTGCCTGCAGATCTGCAAAGCCATAAAGGCCTCATTGAGTTACGCTCTGCTCACACAGACACTGGGGGATCGCCACTGAGCATCAGGATAAAGACAAATGGATCGTCCTCTGAGCTGCACCGCTAACGAAGCTAGATTCATGCACATGTGAAGTCTGAACAATGTCCTTTTCCATATCTTCTCCACACTTAAAGTCCTTACGCTGCCTCCTTGCACTGCTGCAGGCGCACGGGTCTCCATGCACAGCGGCCTCCCTGCCTCCTGCGGCCGGAGGCAACGCTGTTGGCGTGCTGGCCTCCCAGCCGCCACAACACGCAGCTCATAGCTTCCCTCAAAGCTCTCCAGCAGTGACTCTCGTTTGGCTGTCTACTGGAGCTCACGCAAATGTGATACAAGCAGACCTTATGTCAGGGAAAGAGTTAGATGGCATTAAGAATGATAAGATTCGGTATAGCTATCTAAACCCCTTCAGGCCCCAATGTACGTTTTTTAGCAAACAATCTCTCAATGCCTTTAAATTTGTAATTTTAAAGTTCTCCAGAACTGTGACATGAATTCTTCATTAGGGGAAGTGGGGGAGCCTTAAACTTTGGAAAACACGGTAATAAAATGTATGTAATTAGGGAGTACAATAGCCCTTCCAAATAGCTTTATCATAGTGTCAATCTCTCTGCTAGCACTGCAGATGCATTGCAGTTTCTTAAAAATGTAAATTAAATAACCTAATGATAAATAATAAGAAGGCAGAACATTCCTATGAAAAGGATTTCAGGTGCCTCACTGAAACATTTTGCTTGAAATGTACATCTGGTTCATCATCCCCCGTGACATTGCTGAGGCTTGGTCCAGAAATCCTCTGCTATGGGATCTCTCCGACCATAACTAATCTGCCAGGAGCACAAGCTCCATCTTAGTGTATTTGCCTGCATTCAGATGAAGTGTGGCATGAGGATCAAACTTGGTGTCTGGTCCCAACAGGAACACTGGAGGTCTGTCTATGTACATGCAACATCAAGCTCTCTGTGCTGCGTGACCATCTGAGACAGTGCAGACTAATGCAGGAAGATGAGTCAAAGACCTACTTCATCACTGATTCCAGCTGGATGTTTACTGACTTTACTCATTATGTTTTAGCCTTGATTTTTTTCTGCGTAACTGTAGGTGCTGTTCAGGAAGGAAGGGATTCCCTAATCTCTCTGCATAGTTACTGGAGAAAGAAAAGACTTGACTCTCCTGAAATTACTTATCTTCTCATTGTCTCTAAGTGAGCCCATAGCAACTGCAGTCCCTGACGTAGATACCTAAGATACTTAAATAGCATGTGGGATACCTCAGGTACCTAAACAGCATGTTGAATGAATTTAGACTTGACTTTCATTCTCCTTTTGATTATATTATCTCCACTCTAAGGACCAAAAGCTTTGCTTTAGCGCTTCGGGTTATACCATCAACTGGGGAAACTGCTTGGTCAAGCTGTCACAGCACCCAGACACAGCCTCATCTCCAGCCAGGCTGTCTGGCCTCCAAGGCTAATGTACACCATGCACTTTGCTCTTCCCCATGGCATGCACCTGTCCTGGGGAAGGAGCTATGCTTGTGCTGCAGAGCAGGACATCTTTGGTCAAGTATTCCTCAGCAGAGCACCTGTTTTTTCCGCATTGTGGTAGGTCTGATTTTTGTGGTCTGGAAAGAGCAAACTGAAGATCAGTGGTCTTCACAGAATGGCAGAGCAGTTGAGGTTGGAAGGAACCATTAGAAATCATTCAGACCCACCCCCCTCCTCAAGCCAGGTCAGCTAGAGTAGGCTGCCCAGGCAGAGCCCGATTGGCTTTGGACTCCCTCCAAGATGGAGAGGAAGATACAGAGGAAGAAACATTTACACCAGGTAATCCACTCAACAGTTACAGCTGCTTATCAGACACAAAGGTCATCCTTTCTTGCCCTGCATGTTGAGATAAAGTCAGTTCTCTGTGCAACAACTGTGATTAATGTGATACATCCTACATGATTCCTGATCTTCAAGGGTACCTCAGCCTTTGCCCTTTTCTTTTGAGCCTTCTTCCGTGGTAGAGGCTACTGGTCGGTCACTGCTGCCCACCTCTCCCGTCCCGGGGAGCCCAGCACTGGACGCAGCCACTATGGGCTCCTCGGGACTGAGGACAAGGATAGCTCCCTTGACCTGTTGGCAATGCTCTTCCTAATGCAGCACTGGGTGCTGGCAGCTGCCTTTGCTGCAAGGCCACACTAGTGGCTTCTTGTCCACCAGGATGCCCAGGGCCTTCCTGCAGAGCTGCTTTCCCACAGGTCAGTAAGGATTTTATAAGGTTTATAAGAATTCTGCAGAGATCCAAAAGGCCAAACCTCTTTTGTGCCGTAAAGCAGTGAAAATTTCTCGCTGATAGGAAATAAAGTTGTGTCCCCCTCCTTCTTACCTGAAATAGGGTGGTAGCAAGGGATGCCAAAATTAGAGGAACAACAGGAAGAGCTTAATTGTGTTCTTCCTCTGCCTGGAGGGAAGATCACGTGCTTGAGAAGCACAGTCATCTTCACAGCATGGCTATTTAACTGCAGCAGTCTCTGCAGAGTGTCATTGCTTCTCTCCATGTGGTATTTGGATTCTGGAGAACTGTAAGCTGAAGGTAAAGTACTAAAAGAAATTAAATTGCTAAAAAAGGCTGCACAGGAATATTAAGTTACTGTGCTGGTAAGCCCAGATGCTGGAAACAGTACAGGTATTTCTACTGCCATCGGCCTGCTGGTTAGAGATTTGACTGGTGCAATGCAGGTTATCAAAAATCAGGTGCGTGGCTTGCTAACATATTAATAGGAGCAAGTCCCAGACTGGCTTTTGTTGAGATGGTAGAAGTGATTACTTTAGATTGGTTGCATTATATCAAAGACTACAGGGCTGCCTGGCTTGAAAAATACGTCAGAAGTGGGAAAAGGCCATTTACCACATAAATAATAACTATAGTATTGCTAATGTCATGAGAAGGCAATAAAGCTGCCAGTACCCTGGATGTAGATGTTTTAATCAATAGGGAGCTATATGCTCTCTGCAGCTGGGTGGGGTGAACTCCTTGATTGATATTGAGACAGATAATTCTCTAGTAGTTTCCAAGTAAACATAGGTGAAATTGAAATTTGTGTTGGGAGATCAAATTGTATTAAGCAATAAAATTCACCTGGGTTTGCACCTTTGAATGCTTGCTTTTTGCAATCATTTGTTCTCAGATCAGTGAGTTTGGATGCGGACGAGTGTGTGCTGGAACAGTACAGGGGGAGTTACTGTGCATTGTTTCCTTCTGTCACAATTCATCTCTTTTTCCAAGCACAAAAACTAATAGCAAATTAACAGAGTGACAAAATCCATGTGGCATATTTCTAGACCCCTCCCTCTAGCTGTTACTTGTTTTGAATGTATTTTGGGCCAATATTTCCTTCTTGTTGAAAAATTACAGTGTAGTTTGCTTTACTTCTTTGACCTATGACTTATAAAACAAAAGCCTTGGCACACTATTTGTCTGTATGGGCCATGGCCCTTGATGAAAAACTCTCCAAACAAAACTCTGTCCCTTCGTGGACAAGTGATACAAGTCAAATTAAATCCTCTTGTGCTGGCCTTCTTCATTATTATGAGTAATTCTATTCAAAAAGCAGGATTTATTGATCGCTCTTCATATTAGTTAGATTAAAAATGCAATGGAGTTTCTTACTGTTTTTTTGGACAGAGGTACAGAGGTATTAAGCAAATTGTCTAGATAATATTGTTTGCTCAGTTCCTCTTCATTTATTGGCTAGAATTTTTTACTGCTTCTGTGCTGTGGATTGCTGCGCTGTCCAATGGCTGATGCATTTCAAAGTGGTTGCAATAAGTGTCTGCAAGCATATGCAAAGAAAGAGTCATGCTTCAGTGAATTTGATTGCTGTTCAAACATCAACCAGCCATGCTGTTTGTTTTAAGACGCTATTGTTAGCATGACCCCATTAACTACAAATTTGCTTGTATGTTCTCTGAAATCTGAACAATCAACAAGTAAGGGCCATGAACTCTGGAAAAATGCACCCTATTCATCTGAAGTAGGGAGAGAAATCCAGCTATGTGTGAAAAACTGATATGATTGATCTGGTTGGATGGCCCAGAATATGCCAAGAGATGTCAGGTATGGACATCTCTATCAAGTCACTTCTGCAAATCTTCTTTGTGGTTTCTTATAACTTTTCACTGTCTTCCTGAGAAATTGGAAAAAAAATTTATCTTAAAAAATTAAAAAAATGTTTCTCTTAACAAGTGTAATTTAATCTCAACAATGCAGAGGAGGGAGAAGGGGAAAAATGGGAAGAGACAGTAAGGGATTGACAAGGAAACAAAATATCCCATATTAAAAATAAAAAGAAAAGATGTAGGCATGTAGTCAGAGGTTTCCAAGCTTGTGAAGAGATGACAATAAATGATTAAGGTATAAGGAGCAGACTGTCTACATTCCTTTTATTTAGTGAGAATGGTCATAGTAGGAACTGGTAAATCTGACTGAAAAATGTGAAATATTTTCAATGAAAGTTGTTTTTACGAGGACTCAGTTTTCGGAAAATTTTTTGATCAATTGGGAGATGGAAAACCAGAGAGGTTCTTCTTCATATCTCAAAACTGCCATCAAAGACTGAAAGAATTTCAAAAGAAAAAGTGTGGACGTTAAAACTTGCACTATCCGAGTAGGTCTTTCTAAAGTGCTCTCACTGCATACCTCCCTGTATCCATTGCAAATACTCTTGCTCTCTTCTAGACCTATTCATACACTGCAACATTATAATGACCAAGTGCTGTTTGGGAATATGTTAAGAGATGTAGTTGAGATGTATCATATATTAGTGTTTAATTTTTCTGATCTCTTTCCACAGCAAGACGCTTAGTGGGATGTTTTGAATACATGTTACAGATGTCATCTGAGGCCATAAAATTGCATTTCACAGACTGAGTGTAATGATGGTTTGATGAGGGGCTCATGCTGTCTCAAATTAGCCCCAGAAATGTCCTTTTCCCTGGTCAGTGTGGTTGCCCTTCCTGAAATCTCTCCCACAGGATGAACAAAACCGTTCAGCAGTCTTCAGCTCAGAGCTGCAGAGAGGTTTAGGAGGTCCTGTTAGATGCCTTGGAGTATCTGAGATCTCCAACTACAGCACAAATGATGAGGGCTTATTTCTACTGTAGTAGATATTACAGATTAAATGAAGATCTGTCTCAGCACTGACTTCAGCAAAAATTAAAACTATGCTATTGTAACCTTAGCCTTGCTACTGTAAAACACCTGGATAAATCAGTGTTGATCTGCTGATATACTGGGCAGCCTCAGGAAAAGATTTCTATTACAATTGTCCTTCAACATCATTACTCTCAGTTTGGACTGTGCCTGTTCTTTATAGTCTTGCAGGTTTCTTATACTCTTGTATATATTGCTATAAACTGCTACTCCATGGAGTGCTATGAATAAATTAACAATGTTTCCATGAAACTACAGAAAGAAAGGTGTTTAGGGCTTAAACTGACTAAAAAAATAACATGGTACACAGTACTGGGAAGTGATAGTAAGATGCTGCAGTATAATTCGAGCAACCCAGTCTAGATCTGAATTTTTCTTGGGTAGAAAAGGGAAATCATGTGGACATTTTGCTGTGAACACGAAAATGGTCATGATATGGGTCCATGTTAGACCCATAACTGTTCTAATTGTTCTAACTGTTCTAAAAGCATTTCTGCTCACCATCGAAGCTTTGTCAAAAAGGACAAATTTAGAGATTGAGTCTAGACTGCAAAAGTTATGCTTTCTTTCTAGGTAGGCATAGGCTTCATAAGATGAAAATATATGTAAAATAAGCTTCAAGTGGAAAATATATAATGTGAATATCTTAAAAACCTCATTCTCATATTTACTATTAAATGTAACATTCACCTTCCTACCTTTGATTTACCTGCCAAAGCCATCATTATAGGAATCTGAATTCTCTTTTATCCTGTTTAACCTGTCTTGAATTCCATAGAAAACCAATATCTTATGAAACTTAAGTTTCTGTGAGGCTATAACATTAAATACATGGTATGGATATTTCTAAATTTCTTGCTTGAAGACTTCTATCGTGAACTTTATCTCTGGTAGCTGCTGATCAACAAATATTGGATCAGTTGGAAAGAGTTTGTCTAATATATCTCATCATCTTAGCTCACCTCAGTGATTAAAGCTGCCTTTCTCTTCTGCAGCATTTAAAGGATTTTCACAGTCCATCTCTTCTAAGCATGCCTAGTTCCTTTTCTTATCTTTGTACAGCAGTGGTAATAAAGTGTACACATCAGATCAATATAAAGGGATTTTGAAGAAGGTGAAAATAAATGTCATGCTTCATAATTTCTATCAGGACATTGCTATCTTTATTGTTGTCACACCTACACCTTACTAAAAATAAGCACAGGTTAGAAACCAGAGTCAAAAACCTTTTCAGAAATGTCCTTTTCAACTGTTCCCAAATAATTGAGACTGATATTATGTGCCATTGCTGTGCCAAATTATATGCCTTCAGCAACTCAGAAAAGGTGAATCTCCTTACAGCTCAAAGAGTCATGATATTGTCACTCACTGTGAAATTCCTCTTTGAGCCTTTTATAGACTCAAACTCTCCCAGCAGAGAAAAAAAGTTGCCTGATCTATAAACATATAAATATATAATAAATATAAATTTATTATATATAATATATTCATTTATTGTATGTAATATAAATATTTGATGGAAGGAGAGTAAAAGCAACAGAGCCAGACTCTTCTCAGTGGTGTCCAGTGACAGGACAAGAGGTAATGGCTGCAAACTGAAACACAAGAAATTCCCCTTAAACATAAGAAAAAAAGCTTTTCTAACATGTGGATGGGCAGGGACTGCAACAAGGGGCCCAGAGGGGTTCAAGAGTCTCCATTCTTGGAGATTCTTAAAAACTCTTAAAAATATGCTGGACAGCTTGCTTGCGACCCTGCTTGAGTAGGGGAGTTGGGCCAGCTGATCTCCAGAGGTTGCTTCTAACCCCAACTGTCCTGTGATTCTGTGATTTCACATTGGACTCTAGGAGCTGTATGTATTTTGCACAGTGCCTCCGTGCACTGAAATGGATGGTACACTCTAACATCTCTAAAGATATACAGTTGCTACTTCAGCAGGAAATTCCCCATTTCCTTGCGAGTTTCCCTTCCACACGTCTATGGAAACATATTTTTCTTTGGAATATGAGGGGTATATAACTTAGCACTCAGATGGCTTAGGAAAATATATCTTCTGAATGAATAAAAGTAACAGGAGAGAGGGAACGAGAAATCTGGCTGGATTGCAGGTTTTATAGTGAACTGTAATCTTCTGCAGTGATCAGTGAAAGCAAAGGGAAGCCTTTCCTGAGATGACTCTTCATCCCAGAAAAGAGTCCAGGTTGGACTCTTCATCTGTGAAGACTGAAACTGTTGAGAAAACCTGCAGAAGTTATATTATAGCTACAGATTGAAATCCCTTGTGTGACAACTTGAAACATTTTGACTTATAAAGGCAGCTAATTTATTACATCAGGATCAGAGAATCATAGAATCGTTGTGGTTGGAAAAGATCTTTAAGATCATCGATTGTCTCCTTCCCTGGAGATCTTCCAAACCCGCCTGGATGCCACCCTGTGCCACGTGCTCTAGGTGTCCCTGCTGGAGCAGGGGGGTTCAACTAGATGATCTCTAGAGGTCCCTTCCAACCTCAGTCATTCTGCCATTCTGTGTGATTTTGTGATCGAGTCCAACTGTAAGCCCTTCAACACTATGCCTACTAAACCATGTTCTGAAGTACCTCGTCTGCCAGGGATGATGATCACATTCTTTTCAATGGTATTTGTGATACAGATGTTGAGAATTTACTGCAAATATATTCTTAAAAATTTCATATAAAAGATTTGAGCTCCTGTAAGTGCTGTCATGGTAGTTTGACTTTTTGCTGTCCTTTAAGAATTGCTATACCTATGTAGAGGGTTTTGTTTGTAAACTGTCCTTGTAATACCTTTGTTGCAGGTATTACTACAGATGATTTTAGATGTGATGGGGCAAATTCAAGTTCTATCAAACAGGAAGTCTGAAAAAAAAAAGGCTACAGAAACCCTGTGCCTCCTTCTTGGGTTACCAGCACCCTTATTCATGCCACTCTCATGCCTAGGCACTCAAAGAACTATTCCTGGATGCTACTTGTACAAACCCAGGACAGCAGTGATGTGGTAGGTAGTCCCCATGATGCATGGGGTGATTTAGAGATGATATGGGAAATGTCTCTTCTGTCTTAGCCTGGGTTTTTGTTTGTCTGAGAAAGAGGAAAATAGGAAGCTTTGGAACAATTTATATATAGATCAAGGAGGAGGGGTGTGTGAAATGGAGTGGGTCATGCCTGTGGATGGAAGCAGAGCTCGGTAGAGGAGGTCAGGCCCCTTCAAAACAGGAACGTTGTCTGCAATGAAATCAGGAGGGAGGTAAGCCCAGGTACAACAGGCCTTCAGTGTTTTACTCCTCCAGCTAAAATGCTCTCTCTTTATTTAACTTCTGTTGATTCTTGTGGTAGGGTTTTTACTTTACTGCTGAGTTATTAGTATAACCTCCCATAGCAAACAGAATTGGTGCATTTTCATCTATACAGACCACCCTTCAGGTCATCACAACCTTGTTGCATGTGACTGGCCTTCAAATAGCACCATTGGACAAATGGACAAAAATGATGCAGGAAGACTACTAATAAAGAGAATGTAAGTCAGGGACAGAGGAAGGAGTCAGAGACAGAGAGACTGGGAGAAAGAATGGCTTGAGTAACCCATGCTGCTGAGTTGTGTAAGGACAAGCTGAAGGTTAGTATGCATAAAAGCTCTATATTCCTGTCCACCTCAATGAACAGCACTGCCATCACAGACAGACAAACTTGGAGGGAATTCAGCATGCAGCAAGCACACAGGAATGTCTGAAAACTAGATCTGGGTGGAAAGGCCAAGAGAACTGGTGTTACTCAGATCAGACTGGGCTTTAATAAGAGTGTCTGAGTAGAATGCGATGACTGTGAGTACACAACAGGAAACAGGGAAGAAGTCAGGGATCTGCTATCATCACTAATGAGTGAGCACAGTACAAGGAATAATGGCTTAGCACGTAGCTTGACTTGAAAGGTGACCATGAAAATAGCACCTAAGCCAGGAGGTCTCTGTTTTTTGTTCAAGTGACGTTCAAATGGTTTTCACAGACAAACCGCTGCAACACAGACTTTAACAATGAGCTCTCCTTAGTCTCTCTTTCTTATCTAGGAGGATACATTTATAGCAGAGAATCCATTCACAGGGTAACTTTCCTGGTTTTCTCCTCTTGCTGGTAGACTGGAGCTGTGAAAAGATTTGGTCACAGCCCCTGAGACTGACAGAGTGAGCAAGGGGTCACCTAGCCCCCCAAATCAGCATGTTGGTACAAACAGAGCAAAACTGCAGGGTTGCAGGGAAGAGGGAGACAGAAGAGGGGAGTCTGTGGGAAGTGGAGTGGGACAGATGAGGCTGCAGCCTCCTGGTTGAGTGTGTCTAGTGTGGAGTCTGGCAGCTAGACTCAAAGGTGTTGAGCATCAGGGATCCGGGCATTTGCAGAGGAGCTGGACATGAGTGAGGAGCACTGGGCATGACCTGTGGCAGCCATCATCTCTGGAGCTTCGGGCATCCCTGCTCCAGAGGAGAGGCTGCTGGTCATCACAGGAAGATCAGCAAAAATGCTCATTGTCCTGGGAGAAAATGGTGTTTCTCCTTGGCTATTTTAGCAGTTTTTCACCTTTGCTTTCCCAAACCTTTCTGTAGCTTCAATAGCACTGAATTCAGTGCCCTCCTGTAGCAGGCAATCACGTTTCATCATCAAGTATATTGGCTTCTTCAAATGGCGTTTTTACTCCTCAGTCCCTTTAAGCCATCTCCTGAGCTGATAGCCATTTATTGCTGTTGTACCTTTACACTATGAAATATTTGCCCCTCTCTTTATATCTTATTTCATGGTGTGTTTAGATAGCGCAATCAAATTCCTTCACAGTCTGTGGGTAGCGTGTTCACCCCAGTTAAACTTCCTCTACTACTGTCCTTTTTTTTAATCCATCTCTTACGGCTGTAGCGGGCAGAACTGGCCATGAGAAGGATGCAAACTGCTCAAAATGTGAATTAGCAGTGTGTAAATGTTGAAGGCTTGCCTCAAGTTTATAATATCATTTTCATTGCAAAAGTTTAGTGAGTGCTGGATGTAACATTGCACTTTGAGTAATGGTAGCCAGCCAGATCTTCCTTGTAGGGCCTGGTCTTTCAGCAGAGGAATTAATGAAAATGCAGAAAGTTTTGCCAGGCCTGAGCAGCCCATGGACATGGGCTGTGTGAGCTGCTGGAGCCTGTGCTGCCGCAGAGGAGTGCGTTGCCTTGGGCTGGAGCTCCCTGAGGCCCCATCAGTGTGGGCTTCCAAGAAATAAGACGGAAATCTCACATGCATGATAAAGCCAAAACCAGGCTAGGGAAACGATTCTGGCAATCCTCCACCAAGACTGATGCTAGAAAGCTGAAGATCTCAAATTGAGGTAAAGAGCTGGGAATGACTGATATGCCTCTGGGAGAGGAAATACTCATTTCTGAATGACTCAACCTGTAATGTTGTTGCCTATGGCTGCTTTATTTCATGAAACAACAGTTTGGGTATTTGCAATGCATTTACAATCATCAGCTTTGTGCAGAGATGATATTAGCAGACACTGAAATGCAAAAAAAAAAAAAAGTTAAAATGCTTTTCCAAGTTATGTCATCTGCCTAAATTCTACAGTTAGGATGTATCATCAGGACCATTTGATATCTGAAGATGCTATTGATTTATAACCTTGTGTCACATTCTGCATGTTGCCTGCATGGACACAGTCTCTAGAATCTCTTGGCCTGGAATAAAGAGAAGATGTTGCAATCATGATGTACCATTGAATTTAAGTGTTATCTATACATTCTTAGTTAATGAAATTACTGCCCCACCTAAATAATGAGCATGACATTGTCTGGTTATCCCAGTATTTCAAGATCTACCTCCTGGAAGGAGAAGAGATTTTACTTTCCAGTGAGTTGAGAAATCTTGTACAGATCTGTAAAAACAGAGACAATATAGTTTATGCAAATTTTATATACTCTTGTGTATATTGGAAAATATTAATTTAATGAGGCATTTGAGCTTTCAGATACTGATTTGCATTTCAACAGTGGTCAGGTATTTCAGGAACCTTTGGATCAGAAGTGATTTGGTATTTTATCTTCAGCTCCTAACTGTCTCCACTTCTGAGAACTAATGGAACTTACTGCTTTCATTTCTGCTTGAAATTCAGCAATGGAGACACTTTGTGTTAACAGACCTGGGCAGATTATAGAAACCTGCTAAATATTGATTCTGCAAATTCTGGGTGTCAAGTTAATTTGAATTATCCCTTTAAAAAGAGCTTAGTCACTGATTAAATTCACTAAATTCCATTTTAAATAATAAATTGATGCTTAGGATAATTGTATATTTAAATATAACTGCATATTTGAAAAAGACAGTAAAAAAAAAAGTGTGCTCCTTTAAGAGTAATGGTTCTTCAGATGATAGCTTTCAATGTTAAGGGCTGTTCCTCATCTCCACCCAAGACATGTAAAGACATTATCAGTGAGCCATCCACCTAACACATTGAGCAAGGAAGGGTCAGGAACCCCAAGACATGAGGTGTAGCTCTCCCAGCTCTGCATTGGCCACTGCGTGTTGTGCAGTTCCCCACCGCTGCTGTGGGTTGTCCATCTGCACCCTGTTGCAGGGCAGAGCCCTTTTTATGAAATGGTAGGCAAAGCTTGTATATCTATCCAAATTATATTATACTGGTGCAGCTGGGAAAGGTTTCCCAGAATAGGAAACACTTCTGGCACCCCATTTCTGTATTGGAAACGGCATCAGCTGAGCAGTTCTGGCCCCATACTATCCATGCCTGATGGGGACCTCCCTAAAACCTGCTCGTGCAAGAGACCTGATATTTCTTCATGGATAACCATGCAAGAAGGAAGCCTAGGAATAGCCAAGAGAAAAAGAGTCTAAATTATTTTTTGTTACTTCCATAATAAAGTCCAGGCAAGCAGTAAGCAAGCCTGACTGGAATTTTCTTACATAGAGCATGTTATCAAGACAAACTGTATTTCTGTGACTCCTTCACATACAATATATTGAAACAACACCAAGCTCATGGCATATAATATAGCCCTTTGAGCTGGAACCAAACTCAAGGGAAGGAGGAAAAAATAAATTATTCAATGCAGTGCAGATTTACTCATGCAAGTGAGTAAGCTTAAAGCTTAGGGCTCTGAGGTATAGTAGCAGCTAGAAATTCTGCGGTCAGCCTTTTTCTCCTAAAATCACCTTGTTGTTCCTTCCCATGTTCAATGTTGCATATAATGTGCATTGGCTGGCAATAAAACACTACATGCAAGGCTGGAAGTAGAGCACCACATGCACTAAAGTGCTTACTGAGCACTTAAGGAGATCTTTAAAGGAGCACTTAGGTTCCCACCTGCTGGAGACAGTCTGTGGGAACTGAGTGCTCAATTCCCACGCCTCCTTTCCTGAGGGAGGGAAGGACCCTCAAAAATACTTTTGCTCAGTCTTGTTAGTGCTCTCTTAGCTTCTTTTTCTGGTGATAGACTTTGGAGGGAGGAAAAATTCGGTCTGTTGATGTCAAGAAGGATGGAGATACCTGAAGTGAGCGGAAATTCACCTTCCTGATTTCCAGGTTTGAAGCAAACGCAATGGAATTAATTAGATCCTCTGCAGTATAGACAGGTTATTAGAAAACATGACACTTAAGAAGGTCCCTGTAAAAAGCCTAAGAGAAAGGTCTAGGAGAGACCAAGGTCAGAAATGATCCACAAAATGGATAGTAAGAAATGAGCAGTTTATGAATCCCTAAGTAGAGCTTGGAAAAAATAAGGTTTTCCTGTGAGGATTCCAAGTAAGTTGGTTTAAAATAACATTATGATGCAAGTGATCATGTAGGATTTCAAAGTCAAAGCAAGGACCTAGTAGAAAGTTGTTGGATTTCATTTTTACTGTATCTTAATTATTGATCTTTGTTACCTTTGCTTACTCTTTCCAGAGAGAGACATCCTTTGATTTGTTCAGTGGAGACAGACATTCAACTCTGTGATAAAGTGGCTGGAGCTAGATGATTGGTGAGGGACACATTAAATTAATCATGTCATTGTGAATTCCCAAGTCTCACCCTTGCAGAGACTTTAATCACTAAAAACAATAATTGACAAGCAGCTGCATCTCTTCTGAAGATGTAGGCTAAAGTTCTTATCACTCTTCTGCCTCCTTACGTGAGCGACACTCTGATCTAATTCCAGTCTCAGTCCAATTTAGAAAGCAGAAAAACCACTGCTGTAGTTAGTGATATTTACTCCCCTTAACAGAGAGGCCAAGTACAAGGATCTAATTCAGCATAGCTGTTAAGTCCAAAGTTTATTTTTTGCTGCAGTCCGTAGAGCTTTGAGATAAGTATGTGCATGTAGACTGTGGGAAATGAGGGATTCAAGCATGTATTTAATCATCAACCAGTGTAGGATGAGCACTTTACTTCCCACCCCAGGTTAGCTGATCTGAAGCATGCTGCTTTAGTGATGCTGAGAAACATACAGCAGCTCTACCCCCTCTGTAGAGAGGCATCTTGCAGCCCCAGGAGTGATGCCCCAGTACTTTTTGCAACATTTAAATCATTTTAAAAGGTCTTTAAGAATTTACAGTAAGTCCTTGAGTTTTTCTACGGGCCACAAATTAATTAGCTTGCTCCTTAAGTTGCAGCAAGCTAAATGGAAATGTTTCAGAGGTTTCTTCACTGGAAAATGCAAAACATCCTTTGATTAACTCCCCACTTCATGATAATGATGGCCTGGGTTATTTTAAAGAGCTTAATGTGATTTTAAGTATATTTAAGTGTCAGAAGGGGTTTCCAATCAGAACATCATTAGGGATAAAACTGATACTTTACTCAAAGTTAGATAGAAAGAAGTTAGTGTCCACGAACAAGGAGAGATTCTTTTGCCATGAGAAAAGAGTCTATCACTCCCTGATGGATAAGATGCTCATGCCTGTCTGTAATAAAGGAAAGAAATGTGTTACCTCAGGTTGTAAATGGAGATGAATCCAAAGTCTGGAGCTGCAGATTCTGTGGGTTACAGTGTTGCCCCCACATGTTAGCAACTAGTTCTCACTCCTGTGTTTGTCATGTATTTGAAAAATGGACTATAAGTCATCAGAGCTGTAAGGGTTTTGAGAGAGACCTGCAACTCTCACCAAAGATGAGACTGTATCAAAGTCCTAGAAAAACTGTGGCTTGCAATGCCCTGCTGACCACTCAAAACCCCATTATGTTCGGAAGATTTGAGGATTTGAATGTCTGCTTGTTGGGTTGCCTTACCATGTCAGGTACCTGCATGGTTATCTAGCCTTTTCAACTGATCTCATTTTATCCAAGATAGCATCCATTTTCCTCTCTGGGGCTTGTTTTTAAAGTACCTCTTGCTTCTGGATCCTCCTGCTCACAGAAATGGAGTAAGATCTGCTTATAGATGTAAATAAAGAAAAAAAAATAGATCTGTTGCTTAGACAGGTGCTCAGTATAAAGATTAGCTGGAGCCACAAGAGGTTTATTAGGATGTTGCTGAAAGCTGTGAATTCCCTGTCCGGGAACACGGTGAATCAGTGGAGATAAAAGAGCCAGAGAGCAGGGGGGCATTTCCTGCAGACATCCTCAGGCCAACAGTCCAGGTGAGAGGAGTCGTCACACGCCTAGGACAGCTCCCAGATGTGCGGGATGCAGAGCATGCACCCCGCGTGAATGCAGGATTTGGACCCTACCTCAGTCCTGATGCTGTAATCTCCTCAGACAAGGCTCTGAAATAGCTCTGAGAGTGTGTGCTGCAGCCAGGAGCTGCCAGCAAGTGAAGTCTGCTGCAGGTCTGTGCCAAAAGGTGCAACTTCACTGTGGAACAGGCACCTGAGAGCTGTATCTGATCCTGAAGCTGAGGAGTGGTTTCATGCAGAATCTGGACAAGCTGGCACAGCTGGTGCAATTTAAAAGTCAACTTTTCCCCATTGCAGCACAGAGGTCTGTTCTTGGGTCCTCTTCGGAGTCTTCTTTGGACTCTTCTTCCACAGAATAAGTGGGAGAAAATCCCCATGACCTTCAGTGTCTGCTGTCACTTAAAAATCGATATTCAAAATCCTTTAGCTACTGGTTCACTTTTACTGAATTCTGCACGAGGGAAAACTCTCACTGAAGTAGCATTTTTGCATGGTAAAGCCTGAAATCCTTCTGAAGCTCATGACTGAGAAATATTACACCTCCAAAATGGTGGTATTTGTTGTATGCCAGCACCTATAAGCACCTGTAGATGCTGTACAATTATGAACAGCCAGTTGAACTTGTTGTGAAATAACTGTCTACCCTGGAGTTCTTTAAATACTTATGATTTCAATTGCCCCGCAGGATATGAATACACAAGTGCTCCTGTGACATGAGAGCACTCGGAGTACATGCCTGCTATAGGAGCTGTAATAGCTTCCCATCCCATCACACTTTTTCATCCCATCAGGGGGCCTTGGGGAGATGTCCCCCCCTCTCCTCCACTGTCCCCCACATCCCGATTCCCAGCTGTGCCAGACAGATCACTCAAGCTCTGATTCATGCTACCTCACCAAGATGCTGAACTTTAGAGTGTATTTGCCTGACCTCCCTGCTAGCAAAGCTATTTCAACCCTTTGGTCAATAGGTCGACCCCCAAAGGTAAATTTTAGAGTCCTGGCAATAAGCTTGTTTTAATTAGCTACCTTGTTTATCTTAACCAAAGCAAAGTTTGGTCTTGGCTTGTTAACTGTTTATGAATGCTTGCACTGAGCACAAAAACAGAAAAAAAAAGCAAACAAAACAGTACAAATCCCAATGCTAGTTGTAGCGTTAACATAGTAGTCTCTAAAGTACAATTGCTAAAAAGGCAATGTTGTTTTGTATGTCATTGGCTGCTTAATGCTACATCTCATTCCTGTAGTGGGGCATACTCATTAAGTAAAATCCTTGTTGTTCAACATCTTAGCAAGTAAAGCAGCTTTTTATTTGCTTTATAGAGGTACAGATGATTTTCTCACAAGCAATGAGAGTTACATGAAGGCAAATTAATTCTACCTGATCCTTGTTAACTATAACATTACACTGAGCAGAGATTTTGTCTTCTAGATGAGGTAGAATGTATAGTTGACAACAGTGAAGATTTGGGCAGAAGACAGTTGAGGATAAAGATGAAAGTGTAATAAACTGAAGATTAATAAAGAAGGACTCTTAGAGAGCAAACAAAACAAGTATTTAGATAGTAAAGTTTGGGGAAGAAGACCAACACAGCAAAACCCTTTATTGCTAAATAGTAAGTGTGTACTGCAGCTTTTTATATGATCTCCTCCTTTTCTAAGATTGCAAAAATAGTATAAAACTCATAATTTCAAGCTAAAATGTGTAGTTATATTTTTCCTTTAGTTAAACCTTTTTGGAGCATTATGAAGTAGAAAGAATTACTACATGACTGCAGAAAAACTGAGTTACCCTCCAATAACAATTTTATATCTTAAGACTCTTGTATTTCTGTATCAGCCCTGCTCCTCTTAACATATTTTGTAATATAGGGTGGGATACAGACTGGGTATTTCAATGAGTGTAGTATTTAAAGAGCTAACAAAAGCCAGAGTAGCTGAAAGCAAACTACGCAATGCTTTTTGTAAAAGGAAAACTGGCAAAGTGAGTGTGTCACAAAAAAAGGCAGTCGTGTAGACTCAGAAACTAGGTTAGGATACCCAAGAGACAATTTAAATGAGCTAGCAAGGAAAAACAGATCTGGGACTATTGCGAGACATTCCTCTCTGTTAATATTGTAGGAATTGATCCAAGGGAAAGAAAAAAAATCTTGTTTCGTATATACTGTTTTGCATTATGCTGCTTTCTGTAAATCCTTGATAAATTGTCTATCTATAAATTCCGCAGAAAAGGAGGTTACCAGCAGAGGACCAACATGATCTGGTATAATATTGCCATATCAAAATTCATGAGGGAAGACTGCATTTTGTTTTCCATGGATAAACAAAGAGGAAAGTTTGGGGGGTCTTCGTTTTTGTCCTGCAATGTGTGTATTCCTACTATTGTTGCTGTCAGCAAGCAAGAATAAAAGTCTACCCTAGACTGAATGCCACTGTTTAGCTGGACAAACAACAAAAGTTAACACAGTTACTTGGGTGAGCAAAGAACATGGTGGAATCATGGCAGAAGTGAGATAAGGAATGTGAGCTGCAGCCCCTGCGCTGGGAAATGCTCTTGCCCAGGTCACTCTGAGCACTTTACCCAGGGCCCAGCACCAGGGTCTGGTGCAGGATCTCACATGATTCAAGTAACAGTCAAAACAGCAGCAAATGAACCCTGCAAGATGTAAGCCACCCGTTCTGACTCCCATCAGACAAAGGCAAGTCTGTCTAAGCAAGCGAGAGAAGCAGATCTTCTCCTGGGCTAGACCAAAGGCCAGTCCGTTCTCAGTAGATCTGCCATGGGGAGCCCACAACAGAGACAAGCTTCAAATGCTTTCACTCAGCAAGCTGCTAACCTTCTTTGCTCATGTAGAAGGTATTCTCCATTTTAAATACACTCAATTACTGAAGGGCAGAATATCCAGAGGACTGAGAGCAGCTTTCATGCCTTTGTACAGTTATGCTCCAGTTGTTCCTTCGGCTGAGAACTTGCCATAGGGGAAAACACCACTTATGCCCTGTCCTTATACCTTTGTAGTGTCTCCAGGTGAACACTGTTTTTAAAATACAGCCAGTATTACCTCCTTTCTTCTTTATGACTTGAGTCATTTAACTGAAAGTAAGATTTTGTCCATTACTAAAATTATAAACCTTTTTTTTTGTAAAATCGAAATCATTTCTATAGCAACTTATAACTATACTTCACTCATTTCATTTCAGATCAAACTCTGCCATCTCCACAGCATAGCACTATGAATGCCAGTGAAACGTATGCAGCAGAACTGAAATGCTGACCCTATTACAGTCCAGGGTGCAAATTCCAAAGACTCCTGAGGAGCTGGATTGCAGCATTGGAACAGGAACAATATACAGATTTTCTCTGAGATATTCCCAGTTTTAACTGTCTGGGAACATCACTAAAGATAAAAAAAAGACCTAAATATAGTGTAATATAGTGTGTAGCTGTGTAAGCTTGCTTGTAAATATCTATATTGATATAGAAAATGGAATAAAAATCCAAAATTCAATATCAAGAATTGGGGAAAGGAAGGTGTTAAAAAGAAAGAGAAACACCATCCAGCAGGAGCTGGACAATGTCAGCCCACTATTTCATCCCATGAGGTTTCCAGAATCAAGTGCCATTAATATTTCTACCTAGAGGAGGAGAAGAAAACAAAAACAAAAAACAAGAGCAATTTTGTACCCTCTCTAATGAAGTCTGGGTTCCCACAGATTTGCTGGTAGACTGTTATCACTAAGGATATGTTTGTCTAGGTAATAGAGATGTTATAAAATAGCTCACATAGCAGCCATTTAACGCACAAGCTACAGCTTTCTCATTTGTCCAGGTTGCTTCCTCTCCCTGTTAACTCAGCCCTCTGTGCTTATAAAGCTGGAGGAACCCCGTTCTCTTGGAGCACTTGCTCTTCTCCTCTCAGCTATTGGTTGGAATGAGCCAAAAGGCTTCAAAGGTTATTAGGAGGAGGCAAGAAGACAATGTGACTGCATTAAGCCTTGTTCCCATAGAAACGTGTCTAAAACCTGTATTCATCTTTAAGCAGCAGGAGCGGAGAGCGGCAGGGGATGGCTGCCCCTGCCCTGGTAGCCTGGACGTGGGCAGTGACACGTGGCCGATGCTTGGCTTGCATCTTCATGGTCTGATCCTGTTGGAGTAGCTGGGCATCAGGGAGGGAGACTCCCCCGTTGCCTTGTTCTGGCTGCTGAAGATGGACTGGGCGGAAAGCCTTTTATTTGGAAGAGGGGCTGCTTGGCGGCACCCAGAGAGGAAGGACATGAGTTCAGCAGAGCCTCCTAGGGAGGACAGTAGGTGGGCAAAGAGGCAAGAAAACTGCTTAGAAACGCAGATGCCTGGGCAGACTTCAGAGGAGAGAAAAACAGGCTTTAGGGAGTTGAGACCCTTTCAGCATTCTGTGGGGAGCTCATATTTGATCCAACTCAGATCTCTGGCTCGCATAAAATCTCACTGGAGGAAAACTTTATTTGCCCTGGTCTCCAAAACGCTACTGCGTAATGAAGGAGGAGGGCACCGTTCACCGCAGTATGGAGGCAGCCTCCCAGTAACACTTCTGCTTAGGACAACAGTTTTGTGGAAAGGTGTTGGCCGGGTAAGGAATTGTCCTGGCTTGTGCTGAAAATTATGCATTCATGATCCTCTCAGACCATTTCACCATGTCAAGCACAGTACATCCTGAAGTATCTTTACTTGTTCCTTGTACCACAGGTGTCCTTTGAACTACCAACTCCTGCATGTACTGGGCCACCAGCAAATAAGGCATCCAGTGATGGGTTCTTCTTGGGGGCAGGTTGTTGGTTCAGCCAACAGGATCTTGCGGGGTCTGTGAGAAAAGTACTTTTTGGAATACCTGTGCAGAGTTCTGCTTGGGCCAGGACCATTTTATAAAACAGAAAAGCATGTGTTGTGGGAGTGTGGAAGAAAGAGAAACAAAAACCAGACAAAATCCCCTAAAGGAATTTGGGCTAGCTTCATTGGTTTTGCTGGCTATCTCTTTCCAAGTAGCTACTAAACCCTGCTGGGAACATATCCTGCTCAGTAGACAACCTCTTTTGACATCTTCAGCAGAACCGCAGTCCTTAGATGGACTGCATATAATATAAGTTGGCATTCCTGAATAAAGGTAAGCTGACATTCCTGAATACTGTGGTCCTTTTGGCTCCTTTTGAAAACGGTCATTGTTCCTAAAGAACAGAGAAGCTGAAGCCTTAGAAATACGTAAAAAAGATGTAGAAAGGTAACTCAACTGCTAATAGGAAATCATATGGAATTATTTTGTGGTTTGGAGTGATTCCTGTTCAGAATTTGAGTGTGATTCTATTAGAAATATTCAAATTTTTTGTCCCACTGGGACTATATTGTACCCTGGTGATGATCCAAGCTGTCAGGAAATGCCAGTCATTTTTACCTTTCTTACTGTCAATAATGCATTGAAGAAGATGACAGAGTATTCTGTATACATAGGTGGAGATGTGGCTAAGGGTTAGGAATTAGCTTTCCAGGAAAAGGCTGATAATGCTGAGCCAAGTAAAGGTAATTCAGAATGTATAGTATATCATTCAGTTATTTCAGCCTGAGAACTGTCTTTAGGGAATATAAACACAGTCTTCTCCTCAATTATGAGAGGATAATTTGTTGGAGAATTTTGTTTTATTTTTAAGGTAACTTTCTCAAGTACTGACTGTATTTTTGTCCATGTTGCTTGAATCTTGTAACTGCATGTTTACTTGGATAAGACCAGCTAAGGGCAATTATTTGTTCTTTACATTGAAATTCTTTTAACTCATTTTTATTGGCTCCTTTGGAGGGAATCCTGGGGGTGTTTTTTTTTTTTTTTGGTAACCCCTAGGAAGGGTTTGTAACCAAACCTGACAAACTGATGAAGACAGATGATTTCTATGTACTTAGAGAAGGATCATGTCAAAAGTTTTAGCCTACAATGTGCAGTTTCTCTCTTTAAATTACTTTCTATTTGTTATAACCTCTAAAATACTGGAATGGAACTCTTTGGGCTTTTAGGATGGTATTTTGTATGCAGAACACTTTTTAATGTCAACAGTTGTTGGTGAGTGTATCTCACAATGTTTGGAAACATTGTGCATCTAGCTCCCTCTCTTCCATCAGAAAACATCTCTAATATTACCTTTGTTGAATTCAGTAAATTGCACCTTCCAAGATAACGTAGGCCAACGATCTGACCCATCTCTTGCTCAGTAGGTTTTTGTTTCTGCCCAAGGGATCCAAGTGGGATGCTGCGGGCACCCCAAGCAGTGCAATGCTGCCGGATGGCTTGCACTGCTCTGCAAGCAGGGTCTCAAGGCAACTGCCAAAGGGGAAGGGCTTGTAGGCTTGTTTTGCTTGTTTTGTAAGCTTGTTTTGCTTGCAAGACAACGGGTGAGGCCAACTTTGATACAGAAATCCAACAGCTTCTGGCCCTTGGTCGATCCTTATGATAGAGGCTGGACTTCATGCTCCAGAGAATATGGACCTAAGTTTCTCCTAGCTGTGCCCATTATGCTGTGATCTTAGTACTAAATTTCTCTGTGTGTCCCTCCTCTGTTCTGGACTGAGGCACAACTCACTTAATAAACATTCAATAGCAAGAAAAGGACGTGGCCTAAGACCTCCTTACACTCTGTTTACATTTGCACATTGGAATTGTCTATAAATGGTATTTAAACAATGTGCAAACCTTTGTAAGAAACTATCCTCCCATCCACAAGGACCATGTTAATGCTGAAAATGTCATCCATGCTAAAATCAGACATGGACAAACTGTTCTCAACTCCACAACACCAGAGTTTCAGGGAAATCACGCAGCTTCCACATCAGACTTTGGAGAACTGGGCCATAGGTTAGTGAAAGAAATCTTGGGCTATAGGAGATCAGCACGGGAAACTTGAAAAAGCTACTGATCCATCTTCTATAGAAAAGAAATGAAAGCTTAAATATATTGATTTTTAAAGCAAGGTCACTGCAAAGAGGTTTTAAATACTTCTGTTTCCTTAAAGAGCTCATGAGAAATAAATCTCTCTTCAAAAACCTCCAGCTTTAGTTGTAAGAGAAAATCCTCATTTTACCAAGCACTTTTTAACCACTGGAAAGTTTCAAGGTATCATTGTAGAAGTCTTATGCTCATTTAACCCCAAAATTTTGCTTCTGTAAAAATAAGAATAGAGTGTAAAAGCCATAATTATTTCTGTTTTTGTTAGAAGAAATCTTAGCTTGCTTTAGGAACAAGTTTTCTTGTGCTTTTCCATGCCCATTTTCTTTTTTGCCTTCATAACAAGTGACGCATTTCTAGAAGTGCAGAATAGCCTCAGAAAACTGAGGCTGCTTTAATTAGCCCCTTTGTTTGTAGGTACTTGACCAGTATATCTCAGGGTCTGCTTCATGCACTATAATTGCTGAGTTTCTCACTGTCTTGCATTAAGTGGAATAAAAGGAAACACACTTTCCCCTATTGCTGCCACAGTGAATAAATTCAACAGAAAAGAGCAATAAAAGCTTCAGAGAAATAGATGGCAGAAATATCTTAGTTCGGCGGATGCATATAACACTGTGTTATTATTATTACGGCAACAAATTCAGACATTGAATTTGTGAGTTCCAGGGATAGTGTTCTCTGTCTTCCAGTAAAACTTGGAAAGCATCATAAATAATCTGTTGCAGATAAGGGAAGAAGAGCATCCTGGAGGTGGGTTAGTGAGAAGCAGTACAGCAGAGACCTACAGAAAGCAGGGGCTGGAGCGGGTAGGATACGCCTGCAATTAGGCAATGGGTGGAGACTCCAATCTCAAGTCTGTTCTTGGCTCTGTCATGGATTGTTTTAAGCTTCAGCAAATTCATTGGTTTCTGCCCTGAGTTTCCAGTCCATAAAGTGTCCCCAGAATGACTGGCAGGAATTTAAACAGTATTGTTACCCTGTAAAAAAAAATAGATTTGGGATTTTGCTGAGTTTTTAACAAAAAAGATCTTACCCAATCAGTAGTTCTTATTTTACTTTTATTTCATACAGTGCCAGAAAAGCAATCTCATCTTTTTCTATACATCAGGGATTTAATTTGGAGGCCTCCTCACTGCTGAAAACTAACAAAGACCCAAATATAAAGTTCTAATTTTAGTTCATTTCTATCACAGTGTCAAGGTTTTCTGGTTTTCTTTTGCTTTGTTTTGTGTTCGATGGAAATTCTTCCCTAAGTGCGTCAGTGATGAAGAGAGCAGGGCACAATGTGTAGCATGAAGAATGGGACCATGGCAGCTCTCAAGCCAGAAACATTCTTGTCTGCCCATAGCTGGTTACTGCAGAACGATTAATAAAACTCTGATCACAGCTGCCTGGGACAATGAAGCGCAGGAAGACATGGTGGTAACACAGCTATGGCAAATCAAAAGAGAGAAGAAAAGAAAAAGAAAGCAAGCAGCAAAATTTTTGCCCTAAGCATAATCTGGTCTTTGTACTTGGGGTATCTGGGTTTTTTGTTTTTTTTTTTGTTTCCCACAGGTAACTGGGATTAAGAGAGACTTTGCAAAAAAAATCAGTTTACAAAGAATTGGGGTGCAAGGAGAGGGAAAAGAGGAGAGGATAAAGGCTGAATTTATTGTCTGTTGAAATCATATGCGGTAGCCAATGGGATGGGAGATTTATGAATTTTATTTCATGTAAGTATGGTAAAATTTTACCACCAAACACTCACTGAACAAAAGAAGTCTCCCAGCACAGGAGATTGCTCAGGATTTGAACTTTTTATCCTTTCTCTGGAGCTCTTACCATGACTCATCTGTTAGGAGCAGGTATATGAATCCTAGATAATTAATCTCTTGTGATTACTGTGGTGTTATTGCACCTTCATCTGTCTTCCGTTCTTCATGCGAAATAAATCTTTGGTTATTAAAGTAGTGAACATAAGTGAAGAGGCTGGGGACAATGGGAACAAGAAACAGAGGAGTGAATTAAAGTAATATAAACATTGTTATTTATCAAGAAACTGCTGTACCTTAGAGTACAGCAAAAAGCCTGGATTAGACTTCAGCATCATGGTAATGGTCAGGCACCGGTGATATTAGGAAGGCTACAAGAGAGGAAGATGGACAGAAATATGTGAGGTCTAGATTAACACATGGATTTCAGTTGCTACAAAGCAAGAAGACAGCTACTGTGAAGAAGTATAGCCTGCTTCCTCAGCACTTTTACCTAATGAAGTTCCTGCTGTTCTGGGATGTTAAGCATAGGCAATGAACTTTCATCTATATTTTTCCTGTTTTCATTAAATTTTCTGTAGCTTTTTGCTTTTTGTATCTCAAGTTGTTTAGTTATAGAAAAGGGTTTCTTGGCCTGTGGCCTGGCTGACAGGAGCTGCTGAGGTGAGAGGGAATAAATATCCAGCGAACAGTTCAAAACTAAATATATAGCACATGGCAGACTGGGCTTGCCAGAGCAGAAGCTGATAAGCCACAGTCCCTTTGGTCTGGTGTTATGTCCCGTTCCTCCTCCTCTCAGTAAAGTAACAACCATAACCAAGGAGTGAAGGCAAAGGTCCTGTGAAGAAAGAGGAATTGTAAGTTGTTGATGATATGGCCAAAGGAAGGTCAGATTGTTTGGATATAGCACAGAAGCTATGTAGCTGTTGACATTTTAGAGGATTGCCACTCTTCATCATCTAGTAGTACTTCAAAAATACTTAGGGATTCAATTCTAGCTTGAGTTAAGCATTTTGCAAACATCTACTAAAAAGGTGATGGTTTGCTTCAGTTTCCTAATGCAATGATACACAGGACAAATAGCAGATAGCAAATTCTTGTGCCATGCAATGAATGAAGTGACTTGGCTGTGCCAGCTACAGAGCTGGCACAGGCACGCAGGTCTTGCGGATCCAGTCGAGTTATCTCAATCCTTCTCCTAGCTTTAATTGAATTTAACTGAATTTTCCATCAAAAAAAAACCTTTAAAACAAAAACCAACCAAATAAAGAAAGGGTGATATGTGTCCTGGCACTCATTTTGAGATGGTGACAGCTTGGCAGTGTTGCTTTAATGCAGAGTTTGGTGGCTTTTTTTATTGGTAAGCTAAAATAGTTTTTCTGTTAAGGGGTGTGCTGTGTGATCCATGCATTTCTGACTTAATAAAGCCAGAGAGACACATCTTATTAGTATTTCTACCCACAAATATCTTTAGTCTATGCTTAGAAATGGGAAGTATTTAAAAACAGGCGATGAATACAGATTGAATGATGTTGTTATAATTACTGTACCAGACAAGATGGTTCATTTTAGGAAGGTGGAAGTAGTTACCAATACAGCATCTCATAAAAGAGACTTTAATTAATTTCAGAGGGGAAATATAATAACAGTATATTTAGTGTAGACATGCTGTATCAAACATCTTCAGACTGACAGGAAGATTAAACTGGTTATGATTTTTACGTCAGCATAATTGTTGGTTTCAGTACTTGGCAAAATAAAGCCTCACAAACAAGGCAAGCTCCCATACAGCATACTGGAAAGTTTTCAGCATTTTTCTCTTTTTCATTTGGATGAAATAGTTTCCTTTGCAGTGAACAGCATTTAATGCCATGTGAATTTATATAAAGACACAAACTAAACGGAATAACCCAGATTCTACCTCGGTTCTTCCCATTACAGTTAATAGGGCACATACATGCAGCTCTCCTGCTGAAGGACAACGTCTTCCTAGGCTGGGTTGCAGGAGGTTGTTTCTGTGGGGAAGGCCACGGTTTGGTCAGGCTCCATCGGGCACCTGCTGCCCTTTCTTTCCCATGGCATCTTCCCTCCCACCTTGACCCAGGACCATTTCTCCTCATGCCTTCATCCATCTTCTTCCTCAGCGATGTTGCACGTAGCTGTTCCCCTGCACTGCTGCTGACTTCATGTCCTTATAAGAGAGTTTATCTTCAGGCCAAACCTGGGCTGCAGGAACAGTATCAGAGAAAGGCAGGACATGGTTTTTGTGTACCGAATATACACAAGAGCATCCTTGGTATTGGCAATGCAGCCCTTTCTGAACATTAAACACTCTTATCAAAACAAAGTTGATAGGTACATGAATAATAAAATGACAAAACAGAGTGGAAGATTGTAGCTGAAATTTAATGGGTCTGAGGACAGACGTTTTAAAGGATTTTTTTGTTCTTTTAAATAATGCAAGCAAATACACTGGTTTTTGGATTACAGAAGTGCTCAAATGGATTAACCTGAAATCAGTTGTCATGTATATTAATTTAAACTAACATTTTTGAGTATACTGATTACAGTTTTTAACTTCTTTGAGCTTTTCTCACTTTAGGAAGTGATGACATTTTGTTTCTGACTGTGTTTCTGCTGTAAAACCAAACTCTGAGAATTTTTTTACTGTCTAGGAGGGAGATGATGGCTCTGTATCCATGACCAGGGACTTACCCATAAGAACAGGCACCTTCAGGCTCCTATGTGGTAATGAGTAATGGGCCCATACACCAAACTAGCTATTGAGTTTTCCTTGTATCAGCAGCACCTGATAATTGTTTTATGTTACTTCAAATCTACCGTGTGATTATATCACCAGATCTCATCCATGTAGTGCCTCAGCTACTGATGAGAGTCACTGAAGCCCTTGCTGTCTGCAGGAATCCCTGGGACTGACAGGTGCTGTCAATCTGTGTTAGAATGAGGGCACCTGGATGCATTAGCATGGTCATTTTAGCGTGCTGTATTTTTTTCCCCAACTCCATGTCAATGAAGATATTTTCTAGGAGCCTAACTCCACTGAGGATGCTATTGAGATCTAGCTGTTCTTGATGTGACCTGGGTGCTTGCGTCTAGCTATTCTCTGCTTATGAAATGCACGTAAGAATGTTTCCCTTTGCCTCTTATTTGCCAAATCTGTTAAGTCTTTTCCCCAAAGAGCCGCTCTGGGCACGTTAAGTACTTTGTGCAATATAGAAAGGATATTGCTAGAAGCAGCAGTAACTCAATTAATTTATAGTAAAGTTCTGGCATAAGAGGTAGTAAATGGGAGCTGAGAATCACGGTGTGGTAATATCACTTCATTTGGGACTTTCAAGTGGGGAGCTGAGTGAGAATATGGTGCTACAGGCTAGACTGCAATCTCCAGATAATTTTGTTTATAAAGGTCCCTTCAAATGTATTTTGTGAGTGTTATTTGTAATCATTCAATACTTCAAAGCTACCCTGCTATTCCTGGCTGTCATTACGGGGAAGAAGCAGACCTTTTGGAATTCAAATGAGATGCAGAGAGTATCATTCATGGGCCTGATTCTACTCCTGTTGGCAATCTATCAAATACGCCACCAGTGGGTGTCGGACTTGGCAAGATGAAGAACATTGAACCCAATGGCCATGCTACACCCCACACTGGTTTCCAGCCGTGCCTGAAAGATGGGCTACTAAACACCCATTCTCAGCCACAGCTGGTGACTGGGTTTGTCGCAGCTGCCTGAAATTTTCTCGGAGGTGGGAACATTTCCCCAGCAGAGCAGTAGACCCTGAAGCCTCTGGACTAGGGCCTTGCTGCAAAATCATCAGCATTTTGATCAAATAGATCCTCAGAGAAGTGTTGCCTTTACCTGTTATGTTTTTGCTCTTTATATATTTGCAGTGTTTTGGGGAGAGAAATATTGCTGTTAAATTTGCTAGTCTCTTCCATCCAACTTAGCTTTTACCAGATTAAAAAATGAAGGGGATGCACTGGTGTGGTGTGCAGCTGGGCAGCAGTTTCTCGGGGCTGGGCCGGGTGTGATTATGTGCCAGCACATCTGCCCCTGCTGCCTTGGCACGGCCCTACTGGCAGGGTCACTCCGGAGGGACATCCCGGCAAAGCAGCTGTGGCAGCTGCAGTTCCGCTGTCGTGTGTGATGTGGGTGCCTGGAAGTGCTGGCTGCTCCACCTTGGGTTGCCTCAGAGATTCCTTCTCATTTCAGATAATCTACAGCTTGCAGAGAAGTCCCTCAGACACCTGGTTTCTCTGCTGGTGTCAGACAGGCCGCGAGCGTCCTCTCCCTGCCCTCCTCATGCACACATGGGCTCCAACACACAGCAACCTAATCCCTATCCCAGGACTCCTGGCCTTTTGATTGTGCTTTCATTACAAGCACAGTTGGCATCCACCATAACTAAAGGCAATGGTTTCAGCCCAGAATACGAAAAGAAAGTCTAGGAGTACACAAACACAGGGAAGAGAAAGTGAGAGAAAAAAACAAAGATTTATAGAAGAGACAGCTTATTATAAAAGAGCCACCCTCCAGCCCAAAAGAAAACAAAACAACAAACTGCTGGAAAGCACCCGGAAGGGCTACATAAGACAAGTAGCAGCGAACAGTGTGTGTTCTTGACAGTTCCCATATATCTGCCCATTAGGTAGCAGTCAGTATGCTTAAGGAGAAGCAGGTATCAGAAACATTATGCTGAGGCTCTTGATGGTCCATATGACTGACACGTCAGCCAAGGACTTGCCAGCTGGGTATGAAGGCAGATGACAGAAGCTTATAGAAGTGCAGGAATGGTTGGCTTCAGCAGGAAACAAGGCAGCAGTTGGGCAGTACAGAGTGCTTCCCAGGCTGCAAAGCAGCCACAGAGAGCGGTTGGTGCAGTCAGGGAGTCTGGAAAGCATGAAAACCATTTGAGGGAATGGGTGTCCTTAGAGTGACAGCAAGGGGATGACAGGGAGCAGGGGAAAGAGGCTTGTGGTAGAGCAGCGAGGAGAGGCATAGCAGATTTTTAACCATATAAGGGTTCTTTGTGCCCTTGGAGGATAGGAAAGCCATGAGGAGTTGAACTTTGCAAAAAGATTTAGGTTCTGCAATGGAAAAAAAAAAAAAATCCACACATA
The DNA here is from genome assembly GCA_013389825.1 of Crypturellus undulatus. NCBI lineage: Eukaryota > Metazoa > Chordata > Aves > Tinamiformes > Tinamidae > Crypturellus > Crypturellus undulatus. Next base: position 45,328 of record VWPW01006124.1, read on the forward strand.
CTCAAACCTCCAGGAAAGCAAGGCCAGAGCAAAACAGAGGGTGGAAATGTTTTCTTTTCTTATGACTCCATTCTCTCAACCACCAAATTATTAACAGCTGAACTATTTCCGATGGTGGGCAGCCGAGTTCATCCGAACTGGTTTCAGGCAAGCGTGTCGTGTTTTTCAGATCAAAGCACGGAGATCAGCACTCCGCCGTCGGTCTCCATGACAGCAAAACACTAATTTTGTGGGGAGGGGAGCTAGGACAGATTAAAATTGTGAACCTTTTGGCTGCTGAAACCTAGCGGATGAACACTTGTTTTGCTCCTGGCAGATGTTCTTAGCAATTCCCTTAAAGTAACATGTGAAGTTCTGACCTGCTGTGGACAGTTTTGCTGGTTCTTTTAGAACCTCCTGATTTATGAAAAGCATAAACTCCCTTACTGATAAAGCCATGAATAGCACACGAGCAGCTGCAGCAGCCCCTGACTCTGCCACCAGCATTTGGGGCAGCCGTACACGGTGCTGGGTGCCGGCTCCGCGTGCGTTGATAAGGGTGGGTACCACTGACGATCCCCCTCCATCCATGGGATGCTCCAGGGAAAGCCCTGGCCTGGGTGCATTGACCTCCCTTGCACATGCTGTGGTCAACAGGGGCTCTGAAGGAGGTTTGTCTTGTCCATCCACCAGCATGTGCTTTTCTTGCTGCTCTGAGGCCTCCCTGCCTTTTCCTAACTACTCCCAGGGAATATTGTGCAAGGCACGATACAGAGCTTTATGTTTAACCTTCACTTCTGCATCCTGACTTTTCTGGCTCATACAGCCTACGCTTAATAAGTGTCTCCCACAGATTTCCCTGGGAGAACACACATTTCTTCATGCGCAGCCCCGGTTCTTTTCGTAGGTATTTCATCAGTGGTCCTGTGAAACTATCAATCTGTCCCTGTTTTTCTCTGATATAGGATATGCTTTTGGTCTCTAAGTGTGTGTCACCCTCCTACGCAATAGATATGTAAAAACCAGTGGCTTCCTGTCGTCCTGAATCCCAGAAGGAATCTTGCATGATGAATAATCTTATGGTCATACTCATAGCCCAGTGTTACTAGTTGGTCTAATACAACCCATCCTTAATTCTCCAGATAGCAAATATAGCAAATAGAAAACAGAAGGCATTTTGTCATTCCTAAGTAAGTCCATCATAATAATATAGATTGAGCCAGCTGAAGAAGTCTAAGTGGTTGTCAGTGGTGCTTTAGATCCCTTAAATGCTCCGTGATTTCTCTCTGGCAAGTGTGGATTTACTAGAGATATTTCCTTTTACAGAGCTCATCCATCTCCAGAAGTTTGTGTGATGGCTGCAGTAAGGCTTTAATTCCATTGTTGATGACTTTGGCAGATTTTCTTCTCGTATAATTTTGAAGATGAGGAAACAAAGAGAGGAATGTGCATATGCATTTCAGCAGCCTGATGGGTGGAAGTCCAGGCAATGAAGAATTCATAAATAGCCGCCAGACTGGTGATGTCTGTCCTGCCTGGACTGGCTATTGGGGCAGGCACTGAGTGTGCAGGGCAACCTCCTGCCTCCTGGGCTGGGGTTTCCTCAGTGTAAAATGGACTCGAGTGGAGATGATTTTATCCTTCTTTGCAAATTCTTGAGAAATAATGAAGCAGAGGGCTATACATAAGCCTGATGTTAATGTTGTAGTTGAGCTGTTAAAACAGAAAAATGGAGAGGCAATCCTTTGTGTGCCCAGTCTCGGTGCTGCATGCCTTCCTTTCATACCCAGCAATAAGCCATGTCCTTTAGCAAGTGGCTACTGATGTACATAATTTCCAAGGGGCCGGTGGTGAAAACTGACTTTGTGACATAGCCTCATTCCTCATGTTGAGCTTGGCAAGCTGGATCACCTTCAATGACAGAGAGGGAAGGGGGGGACAGGGCAAGTTCCCTTGCTAGGGTTTCAGGCCTCCTCCCAGTCCTACTGTCAGAGTTGGTACCGCGGGCCTTGTTGATGGCCACAGCGTCATTGCATAGCAGGTCCTCAGCCTGGGACAAGGTTATGATGTTGTTTAGAAACGATGGGGCCAGGAGGAGTATTCATACGTGCTGAAGTGTCCCAGATTTTGCTGTGCTAAAACATAGACAAATAGCACACCTGCAAAATAGTAGATGCAAAATAGTGATAAGCTTGCTTGTTAATAACAATGAATGCTCTACTCATGTACAGTTGCCCATTCAGTTAATATGAANAGTTGGTACGGCGGGCCTTGTTGCTGGCCACAGCGTCATTGCAGGTCCTCAGCCTGGGAAAAGGTTATGATGTTGTTTAGAAACGATGGGGCCAGGAGGAGTATTCATACGTGCTGAAGTGTCCCAGATTTTGCTGTGCTAAAACATAGACAAATAGCACACCTGCAAAATAGTAGATGCAAAATAGTGATAAGCTTGCTTGTTAATAACAATGAATGCTCTTCTCATGTACAGTTGCCCATTCAGTTAATATGAATATCTGTTGGTGAAAGGCAATGTTTGGCTATCTGCTGTTTTACATTTCTTCTAAGTTTCTGACAAATTAAATTGGCAAATGGTGTATAGAGGTAGATTCCTAGTCAAACTGCAGAGAGATCTCCTTCTGATACTACATGTCAGAGTTATATTATGATCTTCAGAGATGCTGAAATATCTTTTGTAAAATGGAGTCAGTCAGTGGTCAGGGGTGCTTGAATCTTTCATGACTTATTTGATGAATTAATCTTTCATTGCTGTTTTAGCAGTCAGAATAATAGATTAAATATTCTGATTGCTTTCTGAAATAGCTATCATTTAGCTATTCTGAATGCCTGATCCAGTGATCAAGCCTGCTGCTTGCAATATCAGAATTAAACATGTTCAACAGAAATGCATGTAAGTCTTGCTTGCATCTCTATGAGATATGATTAATATCTGAGATAATTATCCTGATTAGTATCTGATATAATGCTTGAGATGTTACCAATATCTAGATGACAAGTGCTTGGAGCATGTATTTTTCTGGATGGCTCTACCTCAGAGAGCATAACAACAGCTGCCAGCTTGCTACAGGTTATGCATTTAGGCACAAGAAATTGTTTAATTGTATATTCCTGCCTGGTGGATGATGCAGCCCTTCACAGAAATATTTGCAGAGATAACAATCATAGAAGGGTGAAAGAGCAGGGTGAGCATGTAACAGCATGTTCACACCCTCACCTACCTGCATCTCCAAGCCTTGGTGAGCCAGAGGTGGTGTTTCTCCACGTTGATACTCATCAGTGGGTTCCCATCCTCTCCCTGTCCATCATCCTGTTCAGCTCCATTTTTTGGACCAACAAGCTTATTCTATCCATGGCATTCAGTGCCCAGGAATCCCAGAGCTTAGTGAGATATTGCATAACAGAATATAAACTGCATGTTCACTATTTTGCCAAATACGACATTTGAGGAGAATTAAACAATGCCAGTAGGTGCCAAGATTTGAAGGAGTTGTTCCCTGCCTGGCTCTTCCATTGAGCTGTCCTGGCTCCCTGCTGCACCGCTGCGCCCTTAACCCTTCCAGCCTGAAGATGGCTCTTCTGTTGGGTCATCCCTCACAGCGTGTTGCCCTTCTCTGTATCTGTCCCAGCTCCCCTCTTACTTTGTCTCAGGTGTCGTTACTTAAATTCATTGCATCTATTATCACTTCAGGATCCTTTTCATGAATGGTTGTTTAGGCACCACTGTCATAAAAGGGAGGCAAGAACTGTTATTCTCATATATATTTATCCTCAGTGAATTGCACAATTGTAGATGATTTTGCTGCCTTGAGGGAAAAAAAAGGAAGATATTCATTTAAAACAGATTTCTGTTAAGAAAGAAACCTAAAATTGAACTATGATAATAAAACTGATGATTTATTTTAGGACATGAAATCATGACAAGGATATTAAACCCAGAAGTTGCTGAAATAACCAAAAACTTAAGTACATGCAGATGAAATGTAGTATTCAGAAAGAACATGCTTATTTTCAAAGTTTGAAAAAGAAAAAGCATTAAGGTTATAAAAGTCACCAGAGAAACATCTTAAACAAGATTTCTATTAAAATAATAAGACAGTTTTACAGTTATTTCATCTCAGCAGGAGTACAGTGGGATGTTTTGTTTCAGCATGTTCAACCAGTTCAGCTCAATGATGAGTTATTTGAAAGCAGAAAAACTGTATTGAAAAAGGAAAAGCAAAGTGTGATTTTTTTTTCCCCTGCACTAGCAAATAAGTGAAGTGTGAGAATGCTAACTCTGTTAGTTTAAATCTCTTAAAGGAATGGTGATTTGTCTCAACCAAGTCAATTCATTAGCCATAAAAATGTATACGCTAATAAATAAGAAACCTTTTCAACGTCAATCATATTTAAATAAAGATTATCAAAACTGTGACTTCAGTCTTATAATAGAAAATTATGAACTACAGTAAAAGTTGACAGCCTGGTTGAATGTGTACAAACACCATAGATCCCTTTCTCAGCAGAAGGTAATGTGTGCCTTTATCTTTTAGTTGTTTGAAAAATGTTGTCTTCTACTGAATGCCAAACAGTACCTTTTTTAATTTAAGTAATAAATTCAGAATATGATTAAAATTTCTTTCTGTCTGCAATTTGCAGAACTTATTGAAACTGATGGAAAATTGTGATCAGAGACAGCTCTGTAGGAGCGAGCCATCTGCTGAATACGTACCCTGGAAAGGTACTTTCTACTCCAGGATCCTCTGGTCAGCTGGCAGCTCAGTGCACTCCTCTGCCTGGTCAATGCAGTAAAAACAATCTCATCATCTTCCTTCCAAACTTGTATGCAGGCTATCACAATTAGATAGTCACATGTGCGTGGTATCTGTCTATGAGAAACATAGCTGGGAGATGCAAGTCGTATATTCTGGCTAAAGCCTTGATGCAGTTTAGGAGCTCTTCTGGGTAAATCTTATCGTTTATAATAGAGATTTCCTGAGTAGAGAGGAAAGGGCATTCCTTTCTTGAAAAGGCCTCTGGTAGCTTAAGTTTGTGCCGGTTTTCACTTTCGGGAGTTCAGAAGCCCGTGGCGAGTGTCTGCTGTCTGTCACTGTGAGTGCAGAAAGTGCTGCAGCGCTTAGATTGGGAGCCTTTCCCCTCCTCCCCCAAGACCATGCACTCGTGGTGACCCAACTCTTCAGCCTCCCAAGGTGGTAGGCAGATGCATTGCTCTGCTCTCACCTCATCCTGCAAACCTCTGAAACTCGGGTGGAATTCCTCCTTGATGCTATAGCACCGAGCTGGTGCTCAGCCAGCGAGAATCTGTGTAGCCCCTTGTCTGCAAAGAAGGCCAATCAACAGGAGTCATGGACCTACCGTTGTTTGTGCATGTGTGTTTTAGCTCTAAAATAAAAGAAATGTAGAGGTGCTTCGTGTCGATAATGGCCTCCCACCTTCATCTGCCCCCACTGAGGTATGAATTAGCTTTCTTGCTTCTTCTTTGATGAGCTAAACAGGGTGGCCTTCTCAGACATGTGTTCAATTAACATGCAAATATCTGATTGTATAGAGAACAGCTGACACCTCTGTCTAGACCTTCATGAACTTAATTCACCAAGCACTGTAAGCAAAATAATTGCTTCTTTTCTCAGGCTATAATTGCCGAGTACATTAAACTCAGTGTTCAGGGAGAAATTATCACTGTGCTATCAGACAAAATATCAGGAATTAATAGAAAACACACAATTTTATGTCAGGGAAATACAAAACCAGGTCACGTAATTTATGCACATAATTGTTATAATGCAAGGCCTAATTCTGCAAGACCAAAAAATTCACTCACTGAACAGGAGGCCTGATCACAGGAGCAATTTGGGAGTGGGCTACTATTGAAATAATAACTGTGAATAACATTCCTGACTAGTTTTAAGCTAGGATAACAAAGAACTGCAGTACATATTTAGAACAAAGTACTGCAGTTATGATTGAATCTAAATCTATGCTATCTAAATACTAAGATGCACATGCAGATAATGTCATTTCAGTTTCAGGGAGGCAGCTAACTTGCTTTTATCATATGTAGCTTTTTAAAGCTAACTGCAAAGAGACCACCTGATTAGGGAGATTGTGTCTCCGTTGATGATTTAAGGTAGGGGTGTATGAGGACCCCCAACATCTCCGTCCACACAGAGGAGGAGGTGGTTTGGACCAGCAGCTTGGAGCCACTAGCTAACAGGACTTGGCATCTGGTAATGAGTTCGCCCATTTAAGTGCAAAAACAGGTTTTGTCTCTCCCTCTGTAAAACACCCAGGTGTTATAGTTGCCTCATTCTGAAAGGATAAAATACAACCTCTGTAATTATTCTTTTTAATGCAACTTGACATTGTAGATGAAGGTGTGCAAGGGCTTGCTAGGATGAGCTGAGTGAGTAAGCAAGCTCTGCCACAATTACTGTGTAATGGGGAGGAAGATTATCCCTTGGAGAGAGTTTTTCACTGCTACTGTGTTAAGCTAGTTAGGCTTACTCGTGTCAGGGGGGTTGTGAGTATGTTCAAAGGAAGAAAAACACATTCCTTTGGGGCGATTTACTACCTGTGCATCACTTCTTCCCTTCCTTTCATCCCCTAGGTGTATCCCATGTGAAGAACCACAGACCTTGTCAGCTAAAGTTGCAGCTTCTCTCACAGTGGGACCCTAGGTTAGTTCCTTTGGGTACTACTGTAAGTAACAATATGTGGGTGGTAGCATGTTACATAAACTGTAAGAGAAAGACATATCAATATGCTTATGAGACATTCACCGTTGCACTCCTGGATTTCAGAAATTAATGCTTTCCACATATGCCTACCTCTCCATACCCAGGATTATTGTCAGAATTTTAATTTCTATGTTAAATATGATGTACTCAGAGTAGTGGTGTGATATTGCACTGATTTTCTTATCTTTCACTTCAAATACCAGAAAAAAAAACCTTTATGCTGATATCTGCATTATTTGTAAAATGTTGTCCTTATTCATCACAATAATTTCATTTCTTCTCTCCTCCCATGTGCATGTGCAACATATCAGTTGGATTTCACCATTTTCTTTCTCTTATTGTTGAAGATTAAATTTCTTAGAATCATATTTTCTTCTCCAAATAAGACTGACCATGCAGTCTGATATTGCTTCTTTTCTGAGAGTATTAGATTTCACAACAGATAAAATATGGGCACTATTAGATGGCACTGACTTTTTTAAAGCTGAAGTAGTAACTGATAAAAATCAGTATCATAGACCACTTTAAACAACCTTTCATCTTGTTCTAAAATTCACAATAATTCTTTAGCTCAGTCTGATAACGGAAATTATTTTACATAATGGGAAAAGACATATATATGGAATCTTGAAAGACCATATTTTCTTCTAAGTTATTCAGTAGGAGTAGCTCTATTTTCTTTTTGAAATTTGTGTCATTCTTTGTGGTAAATGACTAATGAGGTTATCCTGCTATATGTGTTAACTTTTTGTGCAGTGGAAGATCTATCTAGATCTGAAGAATAGTTATTTTAATCATTCTATGCAAGTTTTATAATTCTATGAGGGTCTGAGAATGGAATTTGGAAAGCAGTGCTAAAGTTCTTGGGTGTTTGTAGGGATTTGCTGTTGCACAGAGCAACACCTGAGCTTACGGTAGTGAGAGCTATAAAGCTAAAGTTAAAAAGGTGGAGCTGCAAAGGGACCTCTGCATGGAGTAGCTTAGGGCTGCAACATCAACTGGAGAAGATGCGTGCGGTTGTGGATGAGGGAAGAGCGCGGATGTGGCCTAGGAGAGCTGTGCTGTGCTGCACTTAGGTGAGTTCAGTCTGGGGATGGTCTGGTGGGCCTTCCTGGTCTCCACAGAGAAGAGCCAGAGGGCTGCTCATGGGCTGGACAGCCTGCTGCTGTTGCCAGAGTGGGTTAATGTGCCTTTTTCTGGGAGCATGGAGGCAACAGGCAAGATGAGGGAAAGCTGTGCGCTTGATGGAGACATAATAGTGTTGAATGGGATTAATGTTGTTTTAACAGTCAGAGGGCAAAGCTTTGGGCTCTGCTGCCTTGACTGCTGTGTAAACACACAACATCCCTGAGTAAATGGTAGCAAATGTCAGCTTTGCTATGAGGCGAGAACCTCTTTTTTAATTAAGGGTAAACTAAAACCCATGACAGCCCCAAATTACTCTGGAAATGTCATGTTCTGCAGCACGATGCAGGGTAGTATAGAGATATACTTTTGGGGTAATTACACAAGGGATTCCTGTGCTATCTCCTGACCAGGAAAGGTCTTCTATCACTTTGTGATTCAATCCTGCATTTTCTGTCCTGCGGAAGTTTGAATTGTGTTTTTAGGAAGAGATTCAGAATATCCACTGGCAACAAAAAGTTGATTTTTTTTGAGCATAATGAAGTTAGTCTCTAGTTTTTAATGTTACTAGCCTGAAGAACATGAGAGAGAACTTGTATTTCCACAAGGCTTATCTTTTTTTATTTTTTCGGTGCCTCCAGACTCTTGGATGAGAAGTACTTTTAAAAACCTAGAAGATGTTGCATGGTNTTAGTCTCTTGTTGTTAATGTTACTAGCCTGAAGAACGTGAGAGAGAACTTGTGTTTCCACAAGGCTTATCTTTTCTTTTTTTTTTTTTCGGTGCCTCCAGACTCTTGGATGAGAAGTACTTTTAAAAACCTAGAAGATGTTGCATGGTTATGTGTCTTACAATTACTGAATAGTTTCCATTCTCAAGTGCTATTTTCAGTTGCTGATGCATTTGTCTGACAAGATGGAATCCAAGTGGATTACATATGATATTGCCTATCCCAGTCTTATGTAGCTTTGCAAAGCTTCAGCAAATCTGATCCAGCAAATTTGGAAAAAAAAGTCTCACATAAACAAGTTTCTCAGAGCCAGAATTCACAGAGGATCAGTTTTCCCTCTTGTCCAAATCTTGTCAAGAAGCAAACTTCTGAATTAAAAAAAAAAATCACCGTTTCTCATAGTTTTGAGATACCTGCTAGTTTGGGTAAGTTCTTGAAAGATTTCATCTCCAAACTCTAGGCTGCAGCCCAGCATAGTCTTTGAGCTCTTCCTTTGTAATCGGGCATTGGAATCAAGAGCAAAGAAGTGTTACAGCTGTAGCAGAAGTATATGGGTTCGTAAAGCTGAGCTGTGAAGAGGAGATGAACATGAGACAGACTAGTGAGCATGGAACAGATGCAAGGATAGACAAGGGTAGGAATAGGAGCAGGGTGAAAAAAAAACACAGGAAGGAGCTGGGTTATGAGGCAAGGGAAGATGCGGGGGAGGTGGGAGGGTCTGTAACCAATGAAGTGTACGATTTTCCTAAAACTGAATGAAAGATGAATGGGTTTATTCAGCATCCTTCCTAGCAAATGGGCTGGAAACAATACCAAGAAAAGTGTGAGTCTCTTCCTGAGCAGAAGGGAACATCCTGCTGTCTCTGCCCTGCTAGCTTGGACTGAATGACCCATGAGTCCAAACAAGCCCACACGCTACTCCCCGTGCTGAGCTGTTTGGGGGCAACTATTTTATTATTCGCTCTCTCTCAGCTTTCTCTCTGGAAAAGCACATTCTGTGCACCGTGTAGCACGGTGAGGCTAGAAATCTAATGTTGTTGTGGAGCAGTCAGATATCAGAAACAACTGCAAGAATATCTAGTGACTTGCATGTATGATATGGAGGACCTAAGACGTTGGTTTGTCTTTTGAACCTCATTCTTCCTGCACACTGAGGGACACAGGCTACACCACAGATAGCATGAAGAGCTTCTGATGAATATGTACAGAGATGAAATTAGAGTTTCTGTCTTTCAGGTATCAGACTTTGTGATCCTCATGCCATTTAACACAGACTTAATTCAAATTAAAAAAAAAAAGTAACCAGCAGTCTGCTAACTGCAGAAAGCAAATGAAGGAGCAGTTGACCGGGTAGGAAGGCAAGCGTTCAGCAGGCACTGCTTTGGAGCACGGCCACCTCTGAAGGCACGTGGCTACAAAATTAAGCCGATGAGTCTCTAGTGATAGGATTTGAGTAATGCAACCAAAAGGCTGGCAGACATGTTTCAGAGCACTCTAATATCTTATATAATATCAGCCTACTGATTGCTTTGCCAAGCTTCATCAGCACAACTGGGACAGACTGGCAGAGAACACCATACTGCAGGAAACATGATCTTTAAAGGAGGAACGGGGATGAGGAGAAGAGATATTCAACTTGATGTCTTTTGGATCTGCGTAGGCTGCAGAAAACAGTGCTGCATGTTTTTATGCAAAACAAGAGGCAGTCCATTCACCTTTGCACGTGAACTCTAGCACTGACATCTGGGTGAAGGGCCTACTTATCGTGGGCAGGAGGCCCCATTTTTGATGCAATGAAAGGGTTGCAAAAGGCTGTCAGTGTTTGAACAGAGTCAATGTGGAGATGCGAAGAAAAGCCCAGGACCAGGCAGGCATTAACCTTAGTGAGTAGCTTGGGTGAGCTGGTTGTCTGTAAGCACTTTGCTAACAGAGAGATGGCATAAATGGCCAGCTTGATCATACAACATATATCAATATAAAAAAGTATTTCAGTCTCATTTTTAAAACAATACAAGACACAATACTGTCAAATACTGGATCGAACATAAAAAATATGATTTAATTCACTGAAGATAATATCACAGCACACACAGTGAGGGCTGTGCCAGCCATACTTAGACTGAGTCTAGAATGCTCCCCAGGTCTATGGCACTGTCAAACGCAGCCTTGGTTTCCCAATCCCCAAATTCAAACTAAGCTCAGGGTTTCCTTTTTGCAGGCTGAAGGAACAAATTGGCATGTGCTTGGCTCCTATCTTGGACTTCAACAGTGTCTGAGCCCTCTACACCAAACAGAACCCAGCAGATTATACATGCACGTATCACATAAGGCTCTTCTTGCCTTGCAAAGTTTCAGATAAAATAAATTAGCCTTGAGACATACTTTCAGCAGAGAAATTATGTGCTTAACATAGACAGAGAAATTAGGTTCACGCATAGAACTTTCATGGAAACACAATTTTAATGGGACAGCTTTTTCTGTCACTGTTAATGATTTACCTTAGAAATGTAATTCTAAAACTCTACTCAAGTTCTTAATTTGAATAAAAGACAATGAATTGGGAGCTTCAGCGTCTGTGTCAGTGCAGGTAGGTAATGTCTGAGAAGGATACCAAACCATCTCTGGTGGTGACTGTGCCACATTTCTATGAAAGCTGATTTCAATGCTGGTAATACCAACATTGTATAAGCCTATTGCAAAGGCTCTGTGCATCTCAGAACATAAATAAATAAATAAATAAATGCATCTGCTTGGAGATATAACTGAACTTATCTCTGTCATTTAGGCTCATAATTTTTTTGAATCACTCATTTAATTCTGTGTTTACTGTTCAGGATCTACTGCAGGGTGCTTCTGTCTTTTCTCCATTGGCAAAAAGGTTATACAGGGTGGTTCCAGCAGTATTTGCATGCAAATATGAACTTAAAAAAAATCTTTTTAAAAAGATGAGAGGCAGGTATCTTCACACAGTTATAGGAAATGATGGTTAAAGTTTGGAAGCTTGTAATGAACATATGAGTGATCCTGATGCCCAATGAATTTTTTTGTATTTAATTTTGTTTTATCTTTAAATGAAGCTAAATGCCAGATCTGTCAATTTAGCACAGAAATGGTACAAAATCTGTGAATCTGGCTGCTGAATTCATGTTGCTCAAGGCAACCTGCTTTTGTAGTCACAGGAAAAGGTAGCCCATCTTCCTTCTCTTAAAACAGGCATTCAGCCACTTGGGTGATGTATATGCTGCTGTGTACTGTGTTGGTGACACATTCCATGTACAAAATGCAGCAGTGTGACAGGTACTCACCAGCATTGAAATGGAAAGCCTGCTGCAATGCTAATAGAAATAACTTGGGCAATTCTCAACTGTGTTGAATTAAGGAAGGAAGAAGAGATCAAATGCTTTTTGCAAGCTCAGTTACCTCCATGAGAACCAGACACAGCTGTGAATCCCTTAAAAGCAGTACATGCTCTCTGCCAGGTTAGAGGGCAGTTATTCTTCATAAATCTGCCCTTTTAAATTCAAGCAAATCAATTGCCTTGTCCATCCTTCAGCTCTGCAAGGACCTAGAAAGAGTCTTTTTGTACCACCTACTCAGCATCCTGCTTATCTGGAGAGCCACACTGTTGAGGTAATGAAAAGCTTGTCAGTCCTGTGCATCCTTTCATGAGACATATAAAGGTATGTTCAGCTTTTAAATATTTTAAGTAAACAGTCTCCGTGTTGTGTTTAAACATTATCTGACCGCAACTCAAAGAAATAAGGTACTCCTACAAATTTATTGTCTAGCTATTAGTCAGAAAAGTATTGAAAGAAGACTCAGCAGTCTCCTTACATGTGCTGGCATGGTTGCATCAGCACAAGGCTCCCTGAGTTATACCAAATTGGCCTGGTTACAAGTAAGACAGTCATCTTCTACCAGCCCTGCTTTGCCGTGTCGTCCTGGCTCCGAAAAGCAAAATGCCTTCTGCCCTCCCTAGTCACCTATAGCTTCCACTGAACATTCAGCCAGCAAAGCAAAGGCAGATATTTCATGGTGCAACTGTGAGTAAAGCCTGTTTAATGCTGTTTTTTGACTGGGGAGGGCTGGATTGTGTCCAGGGCTTTAAGTTTCTCGTTGTGATTTGGAGTATTATTAGCCTTTTCTTGATGTTCTTCCTTATATATATATATATTTATGTTTATTTTTCTATTTTTTTTTCTTTCTGTCTGTTTTTTTTCTTTTTTTTTTCTTTTTTCCCCAGATAGGGATAATGCTTTGCAAACTTTATAAAGTGCTTTTTGAGACTCTAGTGATTAAACCCATTGCTGCGGTGGTATGTATTCAGTGGATGCCATTTCATTTCGTGGATTTACTAAGGCCCTAAAAATCAACAAATATTATGGGCAAGGATAAGTAGTTAGAATAAATTTTCTTCTCCCACACTGCAGTGGGACAGCAACAAAATTGAGCATGCTCATTTATCTTTTTTTTTTTCTAAAAAAGATTGTATTGGCTTTGTTCCTTATTTGTCTTCCGACCTAATGGATCAAGGCAGGTAAATGAGATGTCTGTCCTTATCAGCGAGTTTCCAGAGCCCTGCAGGAGTGATAAGTTGAGGAGAGCTGAGGGGTGGGAAGTGCTGTGTGAAGGACCATCAACCAGTCCTGACTGTGGTGCTTGGAAGCACTGGGTAGGATTGGGGCAGGCTGGGGGCACGACATTTGCTGACAATTTAACTGCAGAGGAAGAAAGGTGGCCTGCATATTAAGACATAGGGGACATTCTGCTGTGACTTGGAGAACTTCTGCTTTACCTCTTTTGACACTCTGGAAGTCTCTAGTCCCATCTCTGCTCTGAGCAGGACCAACTTCAAAGGCTGGTGAGGTTTCCCAAGTCCTTATCCAGGTGGGTTTTTAAACAGCAGGATGGAGATGCCATAGCTTCTCTAGACAACCTGCTTCAGTGCTTGACTTTCCCTTGATGCAATTTGTGACTGTTTAGGATTAGAAGAACTGAAGTAGAGCTGAGTCAATATATTTGCAATAGCTTTCAGGAGACTGAAAGTCTGTGTGAATCTCAATTTGTGGATTTCTGTGTTGCGAAACCAGAAGGAATTCAGAAATACCAACTTCTTAGCATTGGCACTTCCAAGACGGGAAGTTGAGGTTTTTATTTCACTTTTAAGAGGCTTAAACAAGGGATTTTGGGAGAAGAAAGCGGTAAGCAACCTGAAAGGTAAACAGGAATATTACTTTTTTTTTGTTCTGTCTAAGAATTTTTTGATATTTTGATTCTGCACAAACTAGGGTGAAAAGGTTGGAGTGTTACTTTCTCAGCTCATGAGGAAACCCAAGCACAGCTTCCTGGTAACTGTAGGTGGCTGCTGCTCCAAAAGTGACTTGGTGCCTCTGCACTTAGATAAGAGGGCCTCCGCTTTAGCCCAACATCTCCACAGCTGTGTTGCTGAGAAGAGCCGCATTTTAAACCATGAAAATGTGGAAAACTGCAGCTGCAAGTCCTCTGATAAATCATAGAGAAACTGTGCTAAAAAGATTCACAAGAGCTCGTTTAATCTTCCCTTCTGCCTAGAGGCAGGTTCTACCACTCTATCATCTCTAACCACCACTTGTCTGACCTGTTCTTAGTGTGATGGAAATTTCAATCCCCACAGCAATCCAGTCCAGTGGTTTGCTGCCCTTACCTGTTGATTTATTTTCCTCATGCACAGTCTGAATCTTACTTTCTTTAGCTTAATCTCATTGCTTGTCTTCACCATGGACACCCCCCTCCACTGTAAGACAACATTTTGCATAGCTGAAAGAATGACTGTGTGAAGGACTGTGTTTCCCCTTCAGGCTTCACATATTCAGGCTAAGCCCTGGTTCAGTCGGCCTCTCTGCTCCTCTGCCTGTGCAGCCGGGCTCTGGCGATGCCACTCCCCGGGCCGGGCTGCAGTGCTCTGGCTGCTGTGCAAGAGCAATTTCATGTTTTATGGCCTCTGCTCCTGCTTATCTACCTGAGAACATCTGTTTTTTCCACAGCAACATGACACTGTTGATTCATGTTCAGGATGCAATCCACAACCACCCTCTCAGACCTTTATTTGGCAGAACTGCTGCTGCTGAACCGGGTCTGTGTTTGCACAGCTGATTGTTCCTGTCTACCTTACTTGTGCCTCTATTGAATTGCATCCTTTTTTTTTTTTTTTTCAGGCCATTTCCTCAACTTGTCAGCATTGCTTTGAGTTGTCATTCTGCCCTCCTCTGTGCCTGCAGCTCCTGCTTGCTCTGTGCTGCCTGTAAGCTAATAAGCACACTCTCTCCATCATCTGTACCCTTACTGCACATCTTGAATTGACCCTAATGTTTTAGGAACGCATTTAGGACACATAGGAAAAAAATGTGATATTTCACCTTCCACCTATCTGTAATGCCAGCCTGGAGAGTTAAATATTGTAGAAATATATTTTTGTTTCTCTTGCAGAAAGAATCCAATGGAGGAGGTGAATCCAGTTTTGACTGATACAGCAATCTTTGCTTCCTTCCATCATTTTTTTTGTGTAGTGTCAAACAGCTGCTGCAGTTATGAATGACTGAAAGGATGCCTCTTTACAAAGTATGTCTCTTTTTAAGCACGTGGGGGTTCAAGGAATCACACAGGCTTATAGGAAAGCCTTTCACCTTAAAGGATGCACATGCTCTTAATAAGTGGAGTATATAGGAAAATCATTGCTCACCACTAAGAAAACAGTATCTGCTTAATAGCACACTGTGAGTGTAACAGTAACCAGGAATGAGTAATGCCATAAAGGGGAGTTCATGGAAACATGAGCTGATATGGATTTTTACCAGGAGAGCAGGGTTAATGAACACTGGCACTCATAAAATTGTCAAAGCTTTAATGAGCACAGGAGATTAGGAGTTCCAGCTTGCCTTAGAACTGTCAATCCATGAAAACTAAAAAAGATCTGTGGATGATACAGCTTGGAGAGGATTGGTGCTGGGACTCTTGCTCCTGCCTGCCTGTCCTTGGACATATCCTCCCTTGCCACTTGAGAGGTAGGAAAGCAAGGAACTTCTTATATAAGTGATTATTTATCTTTGGTAGAAGTGCAGAAATGACCTTTACGGAGCAGGAGCAGGTTTGTGGGATGCTTTCTTGACACAGGGAGTTGTGCTGAATCATAGCCCAGGGCACATTCCGGGAGCCACCAACACAGCAGCGATTCTTTCCCTGAACATTGGTCTGTGAGCAGCCCGAGACTTCTAGCTTGCATAAAACTCAATTGTCAGGTGGTCTGCTGCTGTTATTAAGAAAAAAAAAGTGCTGCCTTTCTGTTGGTATGGTCTTCCTTCAGAGAGCAGCAGACAAAATTCAAGTGGATCTGTCCTGGGGAAGCCTGTACGGAACCTCCGGGAGCCCATTGAGACTTTGAGGGAACAGGAGTGCATGATGTTAATCACCAAACAGTGACCAAATATTGACTCCTGCAGCACTCAATTATAATAAACTTTTTTTTTTCTTTCTGCTAGTCCAAGCTCCCTTTATGTTTGCATGTTGTACAGCACAAACATATGTAGCACATGCCCAGTATGCAACTTGACTGTATGTGTTGTTCTGCGAACTGTAAACATCCTCCATCACCTGAGAGTGAGAAACATCATCTGAGAGTGAGTTTCAGTTAAACAAGCACAAACTAGCAGTGTATGTAACACTAGTAGTGTATGTGTGTTTAAGATGGGGAAAAAAAGGGATAAAAAAAGGATTGGACACTCCATACCATACGAGTGGCTTAAAAACTGGGAAACTGAAAGAAAACATCTGTATTTGCCTACTGGTGACAAAATGCCCAGGGTTAGTGTTTTCAAACTGTCCATGAAAATTATGGATGAGACATGTAGCTGCTCTGAATAGTGAAGGTCTACTTTCTCAAGCAACACCTCAATTGCAGCATCCAGAGCTTTAAGAAACCTCCAAATGTGATAAGGCCTGCAAACAAACTGAGATTTTATAGGACTAATTGTAATATTGTAGATGTGATATGTAAAGGCTGAGAGAGAGTTAAACTAGTACTACAACAAAGTATTTCAGAAAATAGCACTCCCTGTTTACACCTGAGGCATGAATGCTAACCTGGAATAATTTCACTCATTTCTTTTATGGTTTCCATATTAAGAAGTGCTATTTTAGATTCCTACTCACTTCTTCAATCTAACTGCAGGGCCTGCTGTCTTTCCCTGGGTTAAATCCATCCCAGAGGAGCTCTGTACAAGACTGCAGTTCTGTTGAGTATGGATTTGACCCACTGTGCTCAGCTGTCCTACTAATATATCTGTCTGGGGTCCAAGTGTTCTCCTGATTTGTACTATAATTATCCTAAAACTAGATTTTTCTAAGTTTCATTCCCTTGTAGCTTTTTATAGTTCTGGGAATTAATTATTCAGAGCTATGGAAGTTCTCAGCAGCTCTTTTCAGCTTCTATGGACACTGATGCATTAGACTAACATAGAGTGGAGTGTGCGCTGGCATTTCACACAGGGAAAAGGCTATTGCCAAATATTCAACACACCGCGTTCAGCATTTTCCTCTCTGACCATGTCTTTGAGACTCTTCGCGAGGTGCTGACATTCTCTGAGGCTGCTGCTGTCGATATTCCCTCCTTGCTCCTCCGGTGCTAATGGCTGCTCTCATGCTGGGGCAGGAGGGTCTGTGGTGACTGGCGGGCACCAGCTCTGCACATCAGGGCTGCTTTTCTAGCATGATGTTTGCAGGGAGCCATAGAGAGGTTTCTTCTGTAGGTCTGAGCCACAGAAGCATCACTGAGGTAACTGAGACATTTTTATGCTGTTGTCTATGTATATCTTTTTAATTTTCCATGAGTTATCCTGTAGGGAATGGCATGACACAGGTAGACCCCGAAGCAATGCAGCGGGGAGCTGCAGGGAGCTCTGCACCAGCCAACTTGCCTGGTGTCCCAGCTGGTCCCATGGCAATGAGCTTTTCTGCACTGGCAGGGTCGCAATGGCTGGTGTCTTTGCAGGATGGCAATTCCCACCTGGGCTTGCTGTCCTCTGCCTTCCTCCTCCGGCAGTGTGGTATGCAGGGCTGGCGGCTACTAGAAACACAAGAACATATCGCTCTTCCAGCTGGAACAGGGGAGGCATTGGGACAAGGATGTGGTAGGGAGGCAGGAGACGACATACCCCACTTCCAGTGTGGAAGCAGAAAGCTGGGGACAGGGAGAAACTTGACTTTGCTGGCTCGCCTGGGGAGGAGGCGGAGAACGGAGTGAGGAGAAGGGGATGTTATCTGAGATGTCTCAGCACAGGCTGTGGAAGACTTGTCCTTGCAGTCCTAAGGCTTTATTTGAATTTCACCTTGGTTTGAAGCTACAGGACAAGTCTGGAGGACACCAAGTCAGCATACCATGGACCTAGAAGTCCTCTCTGCTCCTTCAGCCTCCTCAGTGAGGAACGAACATATTTCCCAATGCCACTGTGCTGAGAGCAAAGTAAAGACTTACACTCCTTTCAAAACATGCTTGCTCTGTGTGCCTGGTGAGTCATGGTGGCTTGTTTCATTGCCATTTTTCTTTTCTTTTCTTTGTTTTTTTTTGAAGGTTGCCACTCAAAAGCTCGAGCTACTGCGGCATGGGGCTGCAATGAAGGTTGTATCAGGGCCTCCAGGCCCTGCGTAGGTGTTGTGGAGAGCAGGAAACACATTGGTCTGCAGAGACTATACAGCCGTGGAAAATGAGATTGATCCTATTCTGCCTCCCACATCCTCATTTGGGTAAGTGCAGAGAGTGTACACTTTAATTAGGGAAGATGCGGGAGGGAGACAGGAGGTGAAACAATGTTCAAAATAAGTAACTGCAAAGCTGGTGAGAAGGTAAATATCAAATCTTAGAGATGGGGGTTTTCTTTCATTCCCTTTTTCTGCAGCAACAGGTTTTTTAATTAAAAAAGTGAAGAAATCATAATTGCAGCATCCTTTTCCAAACCTGTCACTTTTGAGGTCCGTTTTCCGTCAGAGCATCATGTAAAATAGCACACGCCGCTATATACTGTTATAAAGCCTGGGCAGCATTAATTTGGGCCTGACTCAGCTCCCATGATGACTTTGGGCCATTTGCACCCAGCGCGCCCTGACTCAGATGTTCTGGGCACTGGTGTGTCTGGCAAAAGGTTGCTGCTGAAATCAAAAGGGACTGTAAGGACTCGTAGTCTGATGCCTGCATGGCACAAACAAAATAGGGTTGAGTTTTTTTTCCTCAGATGGAGACTCCAACGGATCTCAGGTATTCTACTGATGTGAGAATGCCCCCAGGCTCTGGTGTGAGAATAAATCTGCTGTGCACCCTTGCATTTGGCTCTGTCACCCATCCCCAGGGTGGCTGAACACCACACACACCTCCCTTATTCTGAACGAAACCAAGAATGCTGAACACAAATATTTGACAAGCACCAGAAGAAAAAAAGAACATTTGTTATTGGCAGAGCAGCTCATCCAGGATGCCATCTTCAAGTGCAGGAAGGACAAGAAGGTGATGATGAGTGATCAGCATGGATTCACAAAGGGGAGGTCATGATTAACTAACTGAGAGCCTTCTGTGATGGGACAACTGGCTGGACAGATGAGGGGAGGAGAGCAGTGGATGTTGACTCCCTTGACTTGAGAAAGGCTTTTGACACAGTCTCCCTCACATCCTCAGGGAGTGTGGGCTAGGTAAGCAGAGAGATGAATTGAGAGCTGAACTGGTTGAATGGCAGTGCTCAGAGGGTGGTGGGTGATCAGTGGCCCAAAGTCTAGCTGGAGGCCTGTAGCTAGTATTGTACCTTGGATAAATACTGGTTCCAATATTGTTCAACCATGACCTGGATGTAGAGAGCACCCTTAGCAAAATTGGGAAGGGTGGCTGATACACCAGAGAGCTGTGCTGCCATTCAGAGGGACCTGGATGGACTGGAGAGATGGGCAGAGAACCTCATGAAGCTCAGTGAAAAGCAAGCGCAGGCTCCTGCATCAAAGGAGGAATAAGCCCAGGAACTATCCTGCAGTAGGAGAGGCAACAGGCCCAAATAGAAACACAGGCAGTTCCATCTGAACATGAGAAAATGCTTCTTGATTGAGAGCACCAGCACAGGTTGCCCCCAGAGGCTGTGAAGTCTCCTTCCTTGGGGAAGCCATCAAAAGCCATCTAGTCATGATCCTGTGCAACGCACATGGTGACCCTGCTTGAACAGCGGGGTTGGATTAGATGGCCTCCAGAGGTCCCTTCCAACCTCAACCATGCTTTGATGCTATGTTAAATGAATCTTGCACTTCAGAATTGTTGTTTCTGAAGTACCTGACTTCCTCTGTTCCCTACATGACAGATTTTTTGTTTGCTTTTATAAATAATGTAATATTTAATTATTGGATAATGCATACTCCATTATAGAATATTATTTAGAATGTATTTTAATCTGGTAAATACCGAGTATTCAGATAGTCCTTGCTACAATTTTGCTTTAATAGTGAATTTGGTGTTTCAGTATGAGTCAGGCAAAAACACAGGAATTGCTGAAGAAATTTCCCTGAAAACCGCTTTGAAAAAAAAAAGTTATGAGTCAGAAGAAAGAACAGAATTTTACCGTTTCAAGCCTTATTTGTTTGGGTCTGTGTATTTAAAGAAACCAAATTCTACATCTGGAATGCTCTATGGTTTGGATATTAATAGGACGTCTATATTTTTCTTTCAACACTACCACAAAAGAGATGGGGCTTACCACTGGGAAGGCTGCTCCAGACAGAGTATATAACTGTCTTGCAGGAAAAAAAGCCTAGCTAGAACTGGCAATTTCCTGCAAAGGTGACTCAGAATAAATGGTGAGTGGCCAAAGCAGGACACTTGGCATTGTGATGATATGAAACATTTCATTTCATCTCCGTGCATGCCCTGGGTTCGTGGGTCTTTCTGTTTCCCTTTCCTTAACCCACGCCTGCCAAACCAAGCCCTGAGCACGTGTTTCTCTCCATTGCAGCTAAGGCACCGTCACCAGGCTCCTCAGCTCCTCCACGCAGCCTTTGCTCACCCTGCACATCCTGTTCCCTTGCAGGAATTTATGGGGGGCTGTCCAGGAAGATCGTGAACATGCACAAATTTTTCAAGCAAAGATTAGTGAGTGAAATGTGTTTGTCTGCATGCTGGAAATTAAGCCTATTTTTCACTAGCTACGATCAGGGCAGAAAAGATTGAGACCTGGCTGAACTAAGACATCCATGCGATGGCACGGAGAATCTGGTTATTATCTGAATGTGTAATCAATAGCACCATTTAATTATTCGTGTGCATTTGTCAAATGACCCACGTAATTGTCCTACTTAAGCATTTTCTCCAGGCATAAACTTCCCTTTTAAAAATTGCTACCATTTTTCTTATTTAAAATGTTGTTAATTAATATTTTTATTGCCCTCCCCTGTGGTCTTCTTTATTTTAATTACTAACAAGGGTGCTGCATTGCCTGTGCCAACATTAATCTGACTTCCTCAAAGTTATACCTGCATAGCTTTGCCTTCGGGTATCAAAATTTAGAACTGAGCAGCAAACCCTACTATGGGGAGAAATCTCACTTTTCCAGGTTTTACTGAGGCAGGATCATGTCACCTACTGAGGCAGCTGCCCCTGGCTCTCACAGGGCTCCAGGAGGTATCCTAGAGCTCACAGACTTGCAGAGCATGGAATTAGCATCTTGTCAGAGCAAATGTCTCAGGAAGAGCTATCCAATTCCCTTTTTTTTCCATTTTTTTGGTGGGGGGCACAGAAATGGGGAAACAAAACAAAATAAAGTCATCAGGAAACATCAGTTTTACTATATTATTTTTTATTGCCCTAATTGAACCAAATTGCTTTTTTTGTCTGTGTGTTTGTTTTGCCTTTTAAAGGTTTTTGTAATCCCAGGCTGAAACACTGCTTTTCACTTGGAGACACCTATATTTTTTCACACTTAATTTCTGGTTTTTCGTTTTTCTGTTGTGGTTCAGAATAGAAACAAGTAACGGCGCTGACATTTTCTGCTGTGCAGAAACATTTGCTTTTTCTTCTTCCACCCCACCTTTCTCAGCAGAAAAAAAAATTAAACTGCAATTTTGGGATACAAAAACAGTTAGGTCTGTTGCATCCACAGACCCAACAGTTGTCTTTACATGGCTATTAAGCTCGGTGGGACCTCTTCCATTTCAAAGGCTCCCTGTTATTTTCTGGTGTGACACGACGTCACTGCCACAGCCGTGTTTTAACTACCTGCTCCTGCTGCCGGCGTGGGGAAAGAGCAGGGTGGGCAGGACAGGACCCCTGAGCCCCTCGCTCTGCCCTGGCCATGGGACTGGGGAGGCACCTGCTGCTCTGCACCGGTCGGGGAAGCCTTGGGCACAGATCCCGCTGGAGAACTGGATTCCTGCTACAAGCAATTTAAAATAAACACATGCAGACGACACTTCTTTTTTTTTTTTTTTTTTCTTAATAGGTATAATTAAACCAGCCCCCATGCACGCCCCCACTTTGTTTTGTTAGGACAAATTCCGGCATGCCGTATGGCAAAGCAGCCAAACTGCAGTAAAGCACCCAGGAGAAAAAGGAGGCTTTTTAATCTTCCCTCTCAGCAAGGCTTTTTCTCTTTTTGTGTAAGAAGCTCTAGTATTAAAATCTTATCTAAAACATCTAACCATAGTGCCTAGCATAGCAACTACAGCCTGGGGGGCAAAATCAAGTTGCTTTTAGATTCCCATGTAATAAACTAGTAGACAACAGTAAATGAAATGAAAATGTGCTGGTTTAATTCATAAATTCTTCATCTCCGTCAATCTTACTCCTTTTCCCCCCCCCTCATTCAGTCATTCTATTATCTGAGAGAACAACCAGTCAGCCAAATTTGCTTTATGTTGCTTTAATCATTGCTCTCTCTGACTTTGAAAAGGACACCAAGTATTCTTATATATGTAAATGTGCCTAATGGCTTTTGCTGTTCATATGCTAAGTCACACGTAGGCACAGGGGTATCCCTGGGGCAACCTTAATACAAATGTAGGTAGCAAAGTGCATTTTTTTCCTTTGTCCAGCTGTACAGACTCACATCTGCTGTTCTCAGGCTTACTGCCAATCACTGCAGGTCTTACTATTTATTTCTGCTTGCAGGGGAAGAAGGCACCCAAGACAATCTCCAGCTACGAGAAAGAAGAGCAATCATGCAATGATGGAGTATTGCCCCCCCCCCCCCCGCCTTTTTTTTTTCTACCTTTTACATTTATCTGATGTTAGTGACACTGAAAGCATAGCAAGTAGGCTGGAGAAGAAAGATCATGCAAAAAACACCTTAAATATTGTGCTGGTAATCAAATTCTCTGTACTTCCTTGCTCCATGTTATATTTTCCAAACTAGACAGAGACTCTCAAGGGTACCAGCAGAGTCCACCCGCTCAGCTCTCCTCACCTTGGAAGGTCGAGTAAAGCAGGGCAGGGAAGTGCACTACAAAATACCACAGGGACCAATCCTGCTTTAGCAGGAAACCACTCTACAAAGACCTAAGATGCTTTTTTCCACCTCCTGTTTCTGCTATCCAGGCAACTGGCAAAAGTCCTTTATGTATTTGCTTTGGTAGTATGTTAAATACTGTCTGCCGTTAAAGTGATGCTGCTTCCCATACGGTGGCTGAGAGCAATGCGTGCAGCTGGTATTTCCCAAGCGTGTTTATTTGCACATAGTCCAAGCAGGAAACGCAAAGGAAAGGAGCAAGAAGGTACCCTGGTGCAGTCAATCCAACTGCAAACTTTGGCATCTGATAGCTAAAAATGTCAGGCAATACAGATGAGCATATTTTTAGGACTGGAAGACAAAATTTGCTGAAGCAAATAGTTCTGATATGGAAATTTGCCTCATATTTCCCCCCAAAACTGCTGTCCAGCTTAGCTATCATAGCGAAATAACGTCAGCTGCCTTTCTCCACTATTGCTTTCATTTGGATTTCTCTAGCGTGATTCTTCATCGAGGGATTTCTGAGAGCAAGATTACAACAGGATGGAAAAAATGCTTACAATGTCTTTTGAAATGTTGCTTTGTTCCATGGAGCGTAAGCTGTGATCAAGCTGGGTGACCGGAGAAGGTGCTGCCTGGGTTCTGGGGAGCTGCTGCTCACCACCCTGCCCAACCACCAGCTCTTTCAATCCCAACAACTGGTGTCAGAAAACAAGCCCAAGTCCCAAGTCCTCACCCACAGTCCCCCCTCGAGCTTTTTGGTGACACTAACAGGGGCTGGTGCCTCTGGGAGCTCCTAGTGCTGCATGGCCCAGGTGAATCTGTGGCACATGTGCAGGTTCAATGAACTGCTCAGAAAGGCACATATCACCATAATCATGTCAAACCATGGCAAGGCAGGCAACAACGCAGCAGTAGCAACAGCCTCAGCACTGCTACCATTGGCATAACAGGCTCTCAAAGCTGTGGCAGATGTTTAAGGAATAGCAGTGTGCCACGCATCTCAAATACTTTAGTTTCTGTTCAGTCCTTTGGCAATTGAACCAACCTAGACAGCGGAAGAAATTTCACAAAACATTTTCGAATTCAACATATTTAGAATGATTCAGGTTAATCTAATTTAATCCAAGTTTCCTTCTTCTGATTATAGAAGGAGAACAAAGAACCAAAAGATACCAAACAAAGGGTTTGATACCAAAGCAACTATGGTACTTAAATTTGTGAGGGCCCACACTATATCATCGCAAGAATATTACAGATAGGCTTAATGAGCACACACGGTTAGAAAAGATCTTTGGATAAGCCAAATACACCCAGTAGACCAAATTTTGCAAATTCAGGTACTTTAACAGGACATTAAGTTCTTGTATGAGGATGCTCAAGATGCACTTAAGTGCAGAATATGAGGAAGTAACCGCCTACATACTGATTTTAACTTCCAAATGCAGGGTTTGGTTGTGGTACCTTTCTGAACATGAGCCTCCTATATTTGTGTGTTGCAGAGCAAGCAGTGGCGCTGAAGAAAGATGCAGTGGTCACAAGATCATCTCAAAAATTAATCCATAGCCTCTTTACATACCACAGATTGCAAGCAACCAACAGCTTTCTAAGGTTACCCTTCATTCAGAGTTGTCTCCCACGTGATTTCTGCAACTGTAGACATGATCGTTATCAAGAATTAATACTTAAAATCACCTGAAATTTTGCTTGCATTTATTGGATGGCACTATTTTGTTTCTGGTTATAACTGGAAGGGTGCAATTCTGGAAAAGAAAAGAGAAAAGAGAAGAAAGGAAAGGAAAGGAAAGGAAAGGAAAGGAAAGGAAAGGAAAGGAAAGGAAAGGAAAGGAAAGGAAAGGAAAGGAAAGGAAAGGAAAGGAAAGGAAAGGAAAGGAAAGGAAAGGAAAGGAAAGGAAAGGAAAGGAAAGGAAAGGAAAGGAAAGGAAAGGGAAAAGAAAAGAAGAAAAGAAAAGAAAAGAAAAGAAAAGAGAAAAAAATAATACAGAGAAAAGAAAAGAGAAAGAAAATAATACAGAGAAAAGAAAAGAAAAAAGAAAAGAAGAAAAGGGAAAAGAAAGAAAGGGGTTGGGCATAAATGCAGATAGCAAAGCCTTGCGGGCGAGAGGCCGGCACGGACCTGAGCCCTGCACACACCTGCACAGTCCTCACGTGAGCATCTGCAGTGAAAACATGGGAATTACTCACGTATAATGAGCTTCCATGAGGAGAACCAGGTTTTGAGCATGCAGAGTTGGCAGCGGCAGCGCTTAAATACAGTTTTCCATTATACAATCCTGTTCGAGTTTCTTCTAGTTTTAACTGATCACATTCTGCTGTTTCCACCATGCTCATTCTTTGCCTTGGGCCCTTTTCTTTCTTTTTTCTTTTCTTTCCTTTCCTTTCCTTTCCTTTCTTTTCCTTTCCTTTCCTTTCTTTTCCTTTCCTTTCCTTTCTTTTCCTTTCCTTTCCTTTCTTTTCCTTTCCTTTCCTTTCTTTTCCTTTCCTTTCCTTTCTTTTCCTTTCCTTTCCTTTCTTTTCCTTTCCTTTCCTTTCTTTTCCTTTCCTTTCCTTTCTTTTCCTTTCCTTTCCTTTCTTTTCCTTTCCTTTCCTTTCTTTTCCTTTCCTTTCCTTTCTTTTCCTTTCCTTTCCTTTCTTTTCCTTTCCTTTCCTTTCTTTTCCTTTCCTTTCCTTTCTTTTCCTTTCCTTTCCTTTCTTTTCCTTTCCTTTCCTTTCTTTTCCTTTCCTTTCCTTTCTTTTCCTTTCCTTTCCTTTCTTTTCCTTTCCTTTCCTTTCTTTTCCTTTCCTTTCCTTTCTTTTCCTTTCCTTTCCTTTCTTTTCCTTTCCTTTCCTTTCTTTTCCTTTCCTTTCCTTTCTTTTCCTTTCCTTTCCTTTCTTTTCCTTTCCTTTCCTTTCTTTTCCTTTCCTTTCCTTTCTTTTCCTTTCCTTTCCTTTCTTTTCCTTTCCTTTCCTTTCTTTTCCTTTCCTTTCCTTTCTTTTCCTTTCCTTTCCTTTCTTTTCCTTTCCTTTCCTTTCTTTTCCTTTCCTTTCCTTTCCTTTCTTTTTCTTTTTTTTTTTTTCTTTTTTTTTTTTTTCTTTTCTTTTGCTTTTGCAACTGGCCAAATTGTTGAACTATTTCTGAAAGTGGCTGCAGAAAACAGTCACTGTTGAGTAACATTTTCATCTCTTTGCATCAATAGTTTCAGTGTACTCAAGCTTTGGAGTATATGTGCAAAGTTAGTGGATTTTTTTCTTTTTTTTTGCTGTCCTCATTAAAATCTGTTGGACTTAGGACAGAGATAAGCTTTGGAAAACTGCCGTTTTGTTGGTGGCCATAGACTTTTTTTGTTTGTTTCCCCCCTTGCCTCCCAAGGTTTGTCACTAAAATCTGTAAATATCTCTTGCCTAGCGCGGCCTTGATTTCAGCTCTGCTGAGTTCTTATCTCACAACTGCACTGCCTGTGCTCACGTAGTCTCCTTTGCAGGGAGGCAGAGTGAAAGCTGCCGATAAAGCACAGTGGTGACTGCATTAAATTCTCCATACATTTTCCCACTTGCAAATGTTCTGGAACGGAGCTGGGAAAGGACTTTTTCCTCCTGTTGTGATGATCCTTTTCGTGGCTGGTCCTGCAGGCCTTACTGCTGAGCAACGTTTCCCCTGGCCTCCCCGGGCAAGCAGATTAGCGACCAATCCCTAAATCCGCTCCCTTTGGCGAGGGATGGGATGCACGGCTGGGCGGGCAGCCCAGCGCCCGGCACCCCGCGGCTGAGGCCGGGTGCAGCGCGTCGAGATGAGCCTCGCGGGGAGGTCCGGAGGGGACAGCAGCAGGTCTCCCTGCAGGGCTATGGGCACCGGTAGCAGTGCAGTGTGTGTGTGTATTTGCAGGTGTACTCGTGCGTGTGTGTGCATGGATGAAGTGTGTGTGCATGCATGTGCAGGTCTGCGCATGCAGGGATGTGTGTGCTGGATGTGTGCACATGGATGTGTTTGTGTGCATGCACATGCAGGTGTCTGCATGCTTGGAGGTGCATGCATGGTTGCAGCGTGCGTGCATGGCTGTGCACACATGGATGCATGTGTGTGCCCTCCTGGAAGGTGGGGGCAGAGACCGGGTCGTGCTCCCAGGACCAGCAGTGGAGCGAGTGCATGGGAAAACTTATCACCCCCCACGGCGCAGCAGCTCAGCGACCCCGAGCGCACTGCTCAGGGACTTGAGTTTCCCTGGGGGCAAAACATATATAAAAAAAGTGTGTGAATAAGTAAAAACTCCCCCTCTCGCAGCATCCCCGCGGGGCCGCCCGCCGCGCGGCGATACCAGGCGCGGGGCCGCGCGGGGCACTGGGGCCGCGTCCCCGCC
>VWPW01006124.1:73206-158518 GCA_013389825.1 Crypturellus undulatus
CCGTCGCGGGACGGGGCGCGGCGGGCGACGGGGAGCGGCGGCGGCTTCCCGTGCCCGGCTGCTCCGGCGTGCGGCGAGTATGTGCGTCCCCGCGCGTGTGCGCGGTCCTCTCTGTCTGCACACATACAGGTGCGCGCGGGTGTGCGTGTGGCGGAGTGCGCGCGGCGTGCGGGAGGCGGCGGCGGCTCCGCACGTTCCCCGCTCAACCCGCCGAAGTTCCCGCGCGGAGCCAGCGCCGCTTCCCGCCCGGCCTCCAAGGGAGGCCGCCCTGGGCCTCCCGGGAGCCTCTGGCGCGCGGGCACCCCGCGGCTGCGGCTGCTGCTCGCGCTCCGGCACCGGGACACTGCCGCAAGCCCCCGGATCGCACGCAGAAACGTAATGGCTAAAAGAGACCTGGAGTGTTTGCAACTGTTTCCATGCAAACAAGTTTCTGCTCCGTTTGGGAAAAGGTCGCGTAGTGCGTTATCTGGAATGGGAGGATTGTTAGGAAAAGCAGCCGGGTCTGCAGCAGGTCCTCTGTGCAGCAAGGTAATTTGTAACTTTATGGCAAAACCCTGATGTTTTTTTCTCTCACAGGATTACTTATAGGCAAGCGCGGGATCTTAGTATTACACTGTAGTCCCATTTGCGAGTGCAAAGCTGGTGGAGAGATTGAGTCCTCTCTGTAGGCAAAAGGATGCAGAAATGAATTATTCCCCCTGCAAAGCACTTTGCAGCTTTCCTGGTTGGAGCCGTGTGTCGTGGCAAGCTCCTCTTGCCCGACACGAAACCCAGGAGCGTTTTGGCAGCCCGTTCGCGTGGCACTCGCACCAGCATCGCCCTGTGCGCGTCACCCCGGGCTCTCGGCCTTGCTCTTGTCTTGGTGCCCTTTGTTGGTGCAAAATGCTCTTACAAGGGCCCTGCGAGTTTGATTTCCTGCAGTGTGGTGGGACGCAGGAAAGAGGGCAGATAATCTGCCCGCATCTTTGCTTACGTTGCATGGAGAAGCACTGACCAGCGTGGCACACACTGCTGCTGCCTACCACCTATTCTGTTCCTTGCTTCTCGCCTTAATTTAGGGTTTGCCTCTGCAAAGAAGTTGGAGGGTAGGAAACTATGGAAAAAAATCGCTACTATAGACCGGGTGTCGCAATGCTGGCAGGATCGCTGTGGTGGAGTCAGCTATGCTGGCAAAAGAGGTGGTTTTTGTTGGCAAGGCTCAGTCTGCGCGGGGAAGGGATGCCGGGGAGCGCTCTGCCAGCCTCGGATTTGCCGTTACAGCTGGGTGGCTGCACTGACAGCAACTTTTGCGTGTGGACAAACATTCGAAATTAGCGTGAAATGTTTAGGTGCCGGCAGCGCTGCTGCGCTCTGCCCGTGCAGCGCCCGGCACGCTCGGGCTGCCCCGGCCGCCGCGATCACGGGCACCGCGGTGACACGGCCCCTGCTAAACGTGGCTCGCTTGCTGGGAGCTAATGAGAGAGATTACTTGGGAGCCTGAGCAACATTAAACTTGGATTATGACTCTGCAAAAAATAAAAAGGGGGGGGGGCAAAAAAGAAGATCTATGAATAGAAATGGTTGCAATTAAAAATACTTATGCAGCATGATGTATTGTTTTTACAACAGGACAGTCTTCTCCTGAGTGTTGATTACTGTGACTTGAGTGGCACCACGATGCTCGTAGACCAAGTGAGCCACTCTGATTAAAATTCTATACCATAGATGTGTTCTTGCTGTTGGTGACATGAGTGTGATGGCTTTGAGGAATGAGACTGTGCTCTGAGTGCGTGCAAAATGCATTGATACTCGTGGGAAGAGGCTCTGTAGCTTTTGCAGAGAGCTGCTGATCTTTCTTTCAAGCTTGACTTTTAGGTCAGATTCAATAACAAATACAGTATGTTTTCCAGGGAACGGAAGTAAAATATTTTTATGTGCTTTCCTCTTTCTCGTAGGATGCTCCGTATGATGTTTGCGTATGGGATCACTTTCTTGTGCGCAGTGTCTGTATTAGCAAATATTTTTAGTGCCCAACTTCTATATTAACACAGAACTTAACTCATTCTGAAATTAATTTCTATTGGTGAAAGGTGATTTATCTTCAATTAATGTAGACCGTATTACTCAGTTGTATGGGAATGCATACCATGGATTGTGGAAGGATTTGCTTTTCCAAAATCACTGGGTTTTAGCTTTAAAGAGCAGAAAATGTTTGAAATACATGCCTGAAATTTGGGGTTTCCAATAATGCTCTACTGCCGTGAAATAATAACAAATGCAAACAGTTGTCATCACTTTATCAGCCTGTTGCTGAATAAAAGCTGGCCATAGCGTTTTGCTAACCTGATAATTAACCCACCGATTTCTGCGCTACTGGCTTCTTGCAGATAGATACCGTCTGCTGGTCCAACAGCAAAGTAATCGTGAGTACTTGTGAATCCTCGGACAAAACACTGGGGTCCAGTGATGAAGGAGCTTTTCACTCTGTGCTCCCTCTAGCAGAAGAGTAGGTTCTTGGACTGAATCTTCTGGAAACTCTGTTACCTTTCTGGAAATTCAGTGTCCTTGTTTTGCTTAATGGCTGGGAGACCTATGGGACAAGCTGTGCCCTGAATTACGTGTTCTGCAGCAATTGATTGCAGATTGTTGAGAGGCAGGAGTTTGGAGGACACATCCATCCCTTGATCCAAGAAATACAGTGGTTCTTCGGGATTGCATTGCATGAGATATGCTATTATTATTGGGAAATGCTGCTAATAGTTCATGAACAGCATGGGGGGTTCATGGGCACTTGTGTCTAGACAGTGTGGAAGGGATCCCAGATGATACTTCATGTCTGTTCAAGTGTTTCTTGTCTTGTATGTGTGTGTTTTTATTTCTTTATAAGTCAAAGAACCACACTATTTTAACAAATTCTGCCTCGTGATTTATGTTAGCTGAAATCCTGCTTCTGCATTGGCAACATTCTGTGCAAAGGATGCCAGCTGCAAACTGATCAGTTTTTCCCTTTTCTTGCATGTGACATTTTTTTCCGATGATCGAACTACCTATATGAGGCAACGCATTCCACTTGAAATGTGTCTGGGGAAAAAACAGTGGCAAAACTTGCTGTACGTAGCTATAGTTACACACAGTTTGTGCACCACCAGCCTTGGAGACCTCTGCCAATTTGGGCTTGATTTCTACAGTTGTGTTTTTTTAGAAGGCTTCTTTCCTTTTCTGTGGACATCAGACCAGGCTGCCTCAATGGGAGATGGTGCAGCTGGATAAATCCATGCTCAACAACCAGGGAAAAAAGAACGTGTGCTCGTGTTGCACTAGCTGCAACCTTCCCCTCTCTGGAGGGGTGCCGTAGGGATGCATCCCAAGGAATGCTATAGGAATGGGAGGTTGAATAGCAAAAACACAGCCTGAGCATGTGGTGATGTCTGGTGACAAGCGGGTGTCCTTAGGTCCTGACAGATTTACCAGGACCAAGGGTAAATTTGGTGGCCGAGCCACCTGATGACATTTTTGTTTTGGTTCTCCCTATAATTTATGGTAAGGAAAGATCTCTGGTGAACAGAGGTGTTTGTTTCTCTTTCCCCAGCCATCAGACATGTACTTTCCACAAGCAGAAGTACAAGAAGTGTTTTGCCGTGAGCGCAGCAGGACATGCAATCCCAACCTCGTGGAATTTCTTGAAAACACGAGCATCGCTGTTGGCTGTGGTGACGGCGTAGCTCGGGCACGGGATGAGGAAGCGCATCTGGCCGATGCGTGGAAGGCAGCACGTGGTTGCTGCAAAGTCATTGAGCACCGGCGGAGGTGGGAGACAGGAGGAAAAGGAACCCCGGGGCCGGGAGTGCAGCGTGTGGGTGTCCTGCCTGCCTTGTGCGTGCTTAATCCCCCTCTGCTCCACAGGGCCTCGCGTGTCCGTACAGAGCAGATGCTTTTGGCTGCTCTGAGGGAGTAGGATTTTGTCTTTT
Source organism: Crypturellus undulatus (assembly GCA_013389825.1). Lineage (NCBI taxonomy): Eukaryota > Metazoa > Chordata > Aves > Tinamiformes > Tinamidae > Crypturellus > Crypturellus undulatus. Next base: position 77,154 of record VWPW01006124.1, read on the forward strand.
CCTTACTTTTTTAAAAAAGGACACTGTGAACAGGAGTCTCTATTCTTGGCAGCCCTCCTGTGGCGCGGAGCGGGAGAACTCGCTGTTTCAGGTCGCACCACAAGTAACGTCGAAGCGAATTAGCGGTTATGGGATGTCCTTTGCTTTTTTCTCCCTGTTGGGCCTTTTCTTAATAGCTGAACGGTGTTTCTCAAAAGGTGTCGCTTGGTGTTTCCTGGAACAAAAGTTTCCCAGGGATGGTGGCCGGAACTTGCTCTCTGAAGGATGGGGAGGGCTCGGGAGTGTTGCTGAGAGCTGCGTGTGTGAGGGGGCGGCATGGCAGGACGCTGTGTACACATGACCATTAGCACGGGGTTTAATTATTAAATGCACATTCCAAAGAGAAGAAGCAACAAGCAAGCCTGCTTTTAAATACTTAGGAAAAGGCCTAGAAGCAGCATCTGTTGAATGTATTGGAAGACACAGGAAAACCCTTTTCACCAGAGTTGAGAGGAACTCAGCAGCTTAAAACTGTGTTTTGGGAACATACAACTGGAAGGAGCTTCCTTGCCAATGAGTGCTGCAGGCAACTGGATTCTGTAATTTCCCTGCAAACTGGTCAAAAAAACCTGCTTGGATCAAGATTTTTATTTTTATTTTTCCTCCCCCACCCTGCCCTCCCACCACTTCAGCTGCTGGCAGCATGGTGACCATCCTTGGTTTTGTGGCTATTAGGTATATTTCAGTTTCCAGTCCAAGTTTCTTTTAAAACAGCTAATATCCCTGTGCTTTTGTGTCCTCAGTACCTTTCTTGTCATTGATTGCCCTATTAATGCTCTTAAAAAGAGAAAGCCACAGTTTTATGTAAATGTAAGGGAAGAAGAAGGCAAAACTAGTGCAAAAGGCACTCCGTTATTAGACACTACTTGAGGTTTTTTTGGACTGAGTTTTACTGCACTTGAGATAATAAATGTCAGTTTTGATCAGAGGGATTCTGGGGGAGTCTTTCTAGAGTATGGATGATCTTTTACATAAAAGACTATTAAAAGAAACACTTTTTTTTTTTTTAAAAAAAGGTATTTGAAATACATATAAATACATATACTTTGCAGTCACTTTTTTGTGACCAGTCTCTGAAAGCCAGAATCACTTAAATGAAGAAGAGTAGGTGCTTCTGTCAAAACTCTGTTTTCTTGGTGCAGTGAAGATTTGAGGCTGATGTGCAGTGCTGAAACCCAGCTAGGAAAGGCAGCAAATCTGTCACTGGTGGGTTTGAAAATCCCATAGCAAATATAAAGAGTCTAATTCCCCTGGTCTTGCATTTACTGTGGAATAAACGCATTGAAATCAGGTGAGGAAGGTCTTTAATGAATTAATTTTAAATGTGCATTGCTGTTGCTCCCTTGGCAATGGATCTCGCGGGAGTCTGCCGGGTGATTTCAGTGACGGCTCTGGGCTCCTTTCAGGTCGCTGTGGAACGAATTTGGTCACTTCATGCCTGTCTGTCCCCCCTGAGAAATAGAGTGCAATCTGCAGGAGTGCTGTGTGCTCAGAGCCAGGCTCATTTCGTAGCAGCCATTCTGCGTAAGCAAGTAAAGGGCCCTTCTGTGATTGTCAAAAGATGCATCCGAAGATTTTTTTATTATTATTTTATTTTTTTATGAAAGTTGGATTTCATTCCAGCTGTGGCTAATTAGTTGTGGTAATGGTCTGGAAGCAATTGAGTCTTTTAGAATCCAGACACAGCTGCTCACATTGTACATCTTAAAATACCATTCTCTCCTAAATCTGGCCCTAAAGGTCCGTTATGGAGTGCTGTATTTTTTTCAAGCAATGCACAAAGTGAGGGAAGGCCATTGTTAATTTTAAATTTGTCCTCTAGGCTTCCTCTCCAGTCTCCATAAGCTTCTCCTGGACCTGCAAACTGAATTGTGCTGCCAGCTCTTGTGAAGTCCTCTTGGCCTGTGTGAGACTTTGTAAAAGAGCAAAGGGTGCGTTTTGCCCTGCTCAGATTGGAAACCGCAACAGAGGGATCTGCAGAGTAGTCTCTGGTTGCAGAGCACTTCGTCTGCTATGGAAAGGGGATTCTGTGGCCCAAATGATTTCTGAAGAGCCCAGCCAGGAGAAGAGGAGTCTTTGCTGAGGAAAACTGCCCATCACTCAAGACTGCCAAGTTACTGCTGGATTCTCGAGAATAGGGAACTGAAGAAATTGCTGTGCCAGTCGCTGAGGAGCGTCTGTCTTCTGACAAAATGGTTTGCCGCATACGAGCTTTGCTGCATCTGAGTTTCTCAGCAACACTGACCATGATTTCTCCTCTCTCACATCTCCTGGTGTTTGCCTCTGACTGTCATCACTCTGACACGAGTTGTTAGCAAGGTGCATTCTGCAGATGGCCGCAAGTCCAGTGCCTTGAATGAGGTGAATATTGGTCAATGTATAGCACCAGAAACAAGTGAACTTACCAAATGCTCAGTTTCATGGGCATAATTCAAGAGGAATAATTTCAAGACATTACCTTAGAAGTGGCCATGTCCTTACTTGTTGTTTCTACAACACTGGCTTGTTCTACTAAAGGGTCTTCTTCCTTGACGAGTGGCTTAATCATCTTTCTGAGGCTGGGAACTTTATAACTAGACATTAGGCCTAGCTGTGTTGGGAGATTTAGAGTTAGCCCCGTCTTATTGCCAAGCTTTGCTTGCTGGGCTGGTGCCCTTGGTCACCTTGGGGGTCTTGTCTGCATCATGTGAAGGTCCTTTGGGCTTTTACACTTGGTGAGGAGACGTGTTCCATGTTGCTTGCTCAGTGGAGTTTCATGAAAGAAAGCATTTTTTGACAAAACTTTTTTCTTTTCTTTTTTTCTTTTTCCCTGCAGATCAAGCTGTGCACATAAAAAAGGTGGACTATTTAATATTAACAGCCACCTAGAGGCTTATCACAAGTGCGTGTCCTGGTATAATAGCTATTGTATCAAAAGGCAATCTGGTGGCAGCTTTTAAATATTACAAGCAGCAGAGCATCTCCATTCGCCTGCGCGTGTGCTTTGCTGCCAGCAGCCAGGCGCTGCGCCACTGAGGATCCTTGCATCGCCTTTCCCTCTCTTTCTGTTTTGTTTTCAAGGGATATTTCCCCCGCTGTGATTATAGGGGTGAGAATGTATACTTTTTTAAATGAATGAGTGACCCGAGCAGGAGTTTGACAAGTGTTTAACTCAGTTGCAAATTCCTTCCAGCTGCAAATAGCTGGAAAGTGCAGAGAACTGCTTTATGTTTAACACAGAAGGGCTTGAATATGCAGACACAGTTAAGGTTATCTGAGACACCTTATCTATGCTGTAATTTATCACTGTAATTTGCCTTTTTGATCAAATTCTAGTAGCTCTAGGAAGTCTTTTGAGCTCTTTGGAATACTGCTCTGTGATATCCCCCCACCTGGTATTTTAGCTGATGCAAATTTGCAGTCTCCTTTAATAAAAGGCAGTGGACATTGTTTCCTCCCTGCCCCCCGCATCTGCTTGGCCAACCTTATTTTAGTGGATACCCTCCCCTTCCCATGACCTTCCTTATTCACGCCATTCCTCCCAAAGTTTTATCATATAACTTGAATGCAATGTTTAGTTTAGAGCATCCTGTGAAGCAGGGAAATGCAACTGAAAAGAGGAAGGGAGAGATAAACTTCCTGAGCAATGAATGCATAATGACACAGTTTTGTTAATTGGATGGGGAAAAAAGTTTGCAGGAGGAAATAGAGTAAATAACTGGCATGGCTCCATCCCCAGCTGCCAGTTTGCATTTAATTGCAGGCTAATCAATTGTGTCCAAGTCCGGCGAGGCAGTTTGCCACACTTGTCAACTGCCTGTTTAAAAAAAAAAAAGCCTTGCAGTTCAGTAAGAGAAAAATGTTTAAGTGAAAATAATTCATCTTATTCTGACACTTTAAAATTATATCTAATAACATTTAATGTGTTTAATCATAGTAAAATTCTAGAATGCTGTGCCTTTCTGTCTGTCTTTGAACACAAGTTCTAGAGGAGTTTCATGCAGTATATGATCTTCTATGGCTTGCATTTGGAGTTGCTATGTGGTAAAATCAAGTAAAATGAACTTGGCTTCTCATCTTACTGCACGTGCTGTCCTGCAGAAGGCCTCCTAGCCAAAGTTTGCTTAACTTAAACTTGAAAGGACTCCTTATGCCATTGTGGTTCCCTTTTAGCTGTTTGTGGAACCCAAGCCTGGGATGTTTAATACACCAGATGGTGGTGTTAAGAGTTACCTGCACGGCTTTCCTCGCTGCTCTGCTCCGGGGCGTCACAGTGAGCTATCCTCAGCGGCCAAACGTTATCGACCAACTTGGGAGAGAGCCCAGTAGTGGGAAGTGCTCAAGCCAGACACATCACGTAACATGAAAACACAGCTTTTGGTTGAAATGAGCAAAGCTTCTCTGAAGCTAGTGGAATTGCCTCTGTCTCCACCAAGATTAATCTGTCTTGGTATTGCCTGTGATGTATTTCATGATAGACCTTGTTGGCTTGCATTTTTTCCCCCTTTACACAAGCATCTCTCTGTTTCTATTAGTTTCCCTGTTTTTCTCCTGGATCTGGCACAGATAATTGCTTGTGTTATGACAGCATCAGTCAGAGATAAGTTTCTCCTACAGCACACTTCAGGCTGCTCTTCAGTCGGTGGTTTAACTGCTATGTTACAGCTGTGTTCAATAAAAATGCCTTCAGGGATGCTGAGAGCATGGGGGGTTTGGAGCTACAACAAACTGACTCTGGACCTAATCTTACACCAATTTAGGTCCAAGCTAAATTGTGTTTTCTAGGTTGTAGGAAGAGCTCCAACATGCAGCAAAGACATAACGGACTGTGGCAGTGTTGCTTGAAGTATTTCTTTAAAATTTCACAATAAAAATGAAGGTGATAGACCTTAAGGATTTCTCTGACTACAGTGATCCCAGCTGTGACATTTCAGAGCTAAAGAGTGATGTTTCTGCTTGTGTAGGAGAGCAAATCCTGAATATAGTTCTCCTATTGGAGATGTAACATGCAGACCCACCCTAGCCTCTACCCCCACTTTAAATGATGTACTGCTGCATCCCGTGGTCTCTCCTGCGTCTGCTCTGCCTGAGAGGTGGACGTGGGGCCAGACCTGCTTTGCAAGCAGCTGGTAGACATGTGTGATGCTGTAACATGCCTCCTGTTGCAAAAAAAGTGTGTTGGTAACATCTTCAAATGAACTGCAGGGAGGGAGAGCCTGAAGATGAAGAGCTGGCAGGAGAAGGACAATCTTCTGGAAGCACAGACTGCTTTAGGGCATCAAAGTAGCCTGGGAATCCAAGCCTGTTCAATCACTAGGTGCATGCGGTGCTCCAAATAGGCAAATATAGTCTCTGAGGAACAATTTGACTCCTCCCCATCACTGGTTCCTAATGCAACCAGTGTATTCATGTTGAGGTGCATTGCTGCTGTGGTCATAAGAAAATCATGTGGGCAGCTAGGAGCAGATACAGGGCCACAGAGAAGATGGACCTGTGGTTACCCTGCGCCTCAGAGGGGCCGCATTCAATCTCCACCTTAACCATATGCTTCCTGCAATATTCCTGGGTAAGCTGCAGGAGCTCTGTACCTCAGTTTCATGCTGGAGCAGTTGGGTTACAAGCTCATTCTGAGGGTGTTGCAAGAATATTTCTTAGGTGAAATGGTAATAGGAAAGGGACTGTGCTATTACTAGTACTATCCAAAGCAGAGAAAGGAGGGACAGCAGTTTGATCTGTAGCAAAAACCTCAGCAGTACCAGTCCTTCAGGGGACGTACAACCTGAGGAATATCTACATTATAGACATCACAGGGCATTGCAGAGAATACTTGAATTAACCTTTAAATTATTCAGTGTTGAAATCCTTACTTGTGGCACCTTGGAGCTCTATATGGGCTGCAAAACCTTCCCAGGAACCAAAGTAAATTAGCTGAACTGTGACAGTAGACAGCTTGGATCTCGCTGAGCCATGTTGAACTGTGTAAATAAGCGATGCCGAGAATTTAGTCAGGTAGGAAATGAGCCTGGGTAATGAATATCCTGTGATGGTGAGGGTGAACAGACTGATGTCGCTTTTGTAATTTGGGGGATATTAAAGAAAATGATGGAGAATATAGTCTTCTGTTTGCAAGAAGTAACATGAGTTTCTGTGCTGTGGTTTGAGTTACCTGGCCAGGCTGAACCACTCAGACCTGCTGGGGTCTCTTCTCATTGTCTTTCAAACATACTGAAAACATTTTCAAATAATTTGAAAGCTCAGGTGCAGAGAAGGAGGTGTGAGGAGAAGGGGAAGGTGCCCAAAGGAGAAGGAAGGGGTAGGTGAAGGACCCTCTCGAGTAGTCCAAAACCTGGTACATCTTCTGGCATGGGCCCACGTGCATTACAAGCACCTGCAGCAGAGTGAGAGTCAAAGGTGGAGTGCGGTGGTGATGAGCCCATAGCTTTAGGTAAGTAGAGGAAGACACCAGCAAGTGGTGATTGCACAGTTTCCTGGCTGTCCTTGACTATTGCTAGCCACATGTAAAGGGGACTGCAGAATATTTAGTCTGACAAGTCCTCACCAGTTTGCACTTAAAAGTTAAAAAGAAGATAGCTTTTTAAAGAACAGTAGGTTCCAGTTGAAAAAGAAATTGTAAATGAGGGAGCATTTGTTAATTGAGAGCATAGATTTCATATAATGCTGGAGGTCATCTCTGTGCAAGCAGAAAGGTTGCTGCTGCCCACACTGCTCACAGGCAAGACACGGTTCACAAAGGTAGCAGCGTTAATAGCAGTATCGATTTGTCTTAATGCAGTTATGAAAGCTGAACTTTGGAGGTGTGGGAGGGCCTTATCGACAGTCAGCACTGAGATTGATTAAGTGTAAGCCCAAGGAAAACAAATGGAGGCTAGAACAAGACAGGGTGAATTAGTGACTATTAAGGGGAAAAAAAGTGCCTACAACACTTTGGGCTTTTCCATGAAGTAGAAAGATGTCTACTTAATATCTGTGACACAAAGCAAAGGAAAAGGATTAAAATCAACATTGGAGAGCAAAACAAAGCCAAAAGGTGTCTACAACAACTTTGGTGCAAGCTAAGGTGGGTCCAAGCTTACTGCGGACAACTGCCTGGCTGTGAACTTCAAAAGTGTGTGGGTGAGGTGGGTACCATCTGTGACCATCGTGCAGGAGTTTTGCACCACCGAATTGCCCATACTGTGGTCTGAAGTGAGAACTGAAGGGCTGTGTTTGCAGGTAGCAAATGTATGATTTTTATTGGGCAATTGCCTGTGCCATGTACGACAGTTCCTGTGCGTGTGTTACGGGTACAGGCTGCACTGTGGGCCTGGCATGAAGGCAGATGCTCCTCACTGAACATGCATTGCCTGGAGAGGAGGCAAAAGGCTCCAAGTATGAGTTAGAGGCTTCTTCTGTCAAAGCAAAAAAACCAGCTGTGCCTGGAAAAGAAATTGGCATGATTTGGGGCTGATAGGTATCAGTCGACCATGTAGGAGAGAGCAGGAATGGTTACAAGCCATTGTTCCACTGGTCTGTCCAAGAAACTCCTTTGGCCAGGATGAGCTTTCCAAGCCATTCTTTGGATTGGTCTCCCAAGCTTTTTGCTGACAGCCCTGAAAATAGTAGGCCGATGTACACACCTCTTCCTGCCCAGCCTCCAAAAGTTACCGACATCCCTTCCTTTAATTCTGCCTTGTAATTGAATTTCTGCCATAAGTTGCTTCTGCTAATTCAATTATACCTTACTTTTAATTGACAGTGGATTTAAGTTCTTCATGCTCTGTTAGCAGAGAGATTAACTTCTGCAGTCCGGTTACCCTCTGCTCTGTAGGACTGGAGCAAAGGTTTTGTGTGATTATAAGAACTTAAATTTGAGTTTTTCGAGCTCTTGAATTTAGTCAAGGCTTTGGGAAATGGCATTTAGTTTTTAAATAGTGGCCGAATAATCTTGGTGGGCTGTTCTGCAAAGCTTGTGCCTTCTTTGTGTGTGTCCAGTTCAACCCCGTACCCTCAGCATGCAGGAGGCATCAGAATCGCTCTGGGTTGTTTCCTATTCTGCCATTGATTCGATTCAGCTCTTGCCGAGCCTTTGCGATGGATGTCATTGGGTTGGAAACTTCGTCAGATTAATATTCAGGTCCTTGTAGAATGAAGATAGCAGGTTTTCTTCCTTTTTTAAAAAAAGAATTGTTTATTTAAGTGTTTGTATTGCTGCCAGTTTGTGACATTTGTGAATGCCTGCGCAGCGAGAGTAATAGGGGATTTCATGGAGTCTCACCCATCCTTCCTGTACATGGAAAACATGCGCTGAAGGGGAAAGACATCAGGATAAAATAGGAAAAAAAACAATTTAGGGAGCACTCACTTAAATCACCCCCCTCTCTGGGGTGAGAAATTTGAACTTACTCTGCAGCTTTTTGGAGAGTGGGCAGTGCAGGACTAGGTCTTTAGTAAAAGCTGGTGGCCTAGGGCTGTGTGTGGGCACCTCTGTGGGGGTGAAGGGTGCCCAGTGGTCCCACTTCAGACCTCACTTCTGCAATACTCCCCTCTTTTATCTCCTCTGTGTTATTTATGCAAGAAGCGTAGTGAGCAAGGAGCTTAATTTCAGATATTTTCTTTTGGGTGATTACATTTGAAAACCAGTGGAGAATTTGTAGGCGACAATATAGTACTGATTTTTTTTTCCCCAAGGAGAGGAAGTGGAATTGTGGTCTGACTTTTTCTTTTCTTTTTCNTGTTCACACTCAATGGCTGGCACCAAATTAATGAAGGTTATAAGCACTTGGAAGGAGGGATTAGCTTCTTAACTTCTGGCAAACAGGAAAATGAAGTTGGAAGCCCAAGCAGTTAAACCTGCAGGTGCTAATGATATGTTAATGCAATTTCTGTTGAGGTGAGTTGGCTATATAAACTAGTTAGGGAGTAGTTCCACTGAAAAAAATGCCTCCGGGTTGTGGTGGGTCACACATGGCTTAGTGTCTTCCTGCCCTGAAAACAAGCTGAGTTTTGACTTAATGTGTCTCACTAGGTCTCTTTGTGCTGTGGCATTGCAAGGCCTTCACTGGAGTATTGAATCCAGCTTGGGACATTGCATGTGGACGAAGATAGGGAGAAAATCCTAGATNAAGGAGAGGAAGTGGAATTGTGGTCTGACTTTTTCTTTTCCTTTTCTTTTTTTTTTTTTTTTTACCGCACAGTATTTTTCCTGAAAACTAATAGGTTATTTTCCTTGTTTGGGTGTTAATAAGTTACAATCGGCATGGATTAGTTTGGAACAAATCATATCAAATTTACTAATTTCCTTCAATGTCAGGGTAACTGATCCTGTGGATAGCCAAAGAGCAGATGATGTGATATATTCCAGTCCTAGGCTTATAGCACAGTTCTGATATTCTCAAAGGGAAGCGAGAGAAAAGAAGTCTCAATGAAACCCCTATGCTATGCATGGTGCAGGATAGTTTTGTTAATCACACTCCAGGACTGGTTCTAGTAAGGGATCAAACTCAAAATAGATTTTCAGTGGGATTTGCAGAATGGACCTCATGGCATGGGTTTGTTATTTTATTTGCTGTATTGTAATTCATACTTTTATTAAAATAGGTGTTCACACTCAATGGGTGGCACCAAATTAATGAAGGTTATAAGCACTTGGAAGGAGGGATTAGCTTCTTAAATAACTTCTGGCAAACAGGAAAATGAACTTGGAAGCCCAAGCAGTTAAACCTGCAGGTGCTAATGATATGTTAATGCAATTTCTGTTGAGGTGAGTTGGCTATATAAACTAGTTAGGGAGTAGTTCCACTGAAAAAAATGTCCCCGGGTTGTGGTGGGTCACACATGGCTTAGTGTCTTCCTGCCCTGAAAACAAGCTGAGTTTTGACTTAATGTGTCTCACTAGGTCTCTTTGTGCTGTGGCATTGCAAGGCCTTCACTGGAGTATTGAATCCAGCTTGGGACATTGCATGTGGACGAAGATATGGAGAAAATCCTAGATGATTGAGGCAATCTAGAACAGGGATCTAGAGCAAATTCCTGCTTGTTGAGGACAGTTAACCATTGAGGAGATCGCTGCGACACTTTGGTGGTATCTGGTGTGCGTGTGGCTGAGGTTTTATGTAGGACAGACCAAATGGTTCCCATGTCCAGAGCAGCAGCCTGTGGTGGACTAAAGGCACTTGTGAGCTGGGTCATAGACCCACTGGGGTTTTGCGTGTAGAAGTTGTGGGTCAGACAGAGTTGTCGGAAGGTATTTGCATGAAGCGCATCCATAGGCAGTGGGATGGGCAGGACTGGTATTCCCAGCGTTCTGTATCTGTGATGTTCTACAGCAGCTGGAGAAATTACATATAGCTCTGGCTTCTGTGGGGCTCTGTGGGAATCAGAACAGGAGCAAGTCATTTGTTTTCCATTTTCTAATCCATAGACTCTCAGAAATTATGAATTTCAGGAGCAGGTGAACTATTGTAGTGCTCTTGTCTCTGATTCCATAAGTGCTGATGAACCGTCAGGATTTGTAGGTGGCAGATGCCAAAGAGACGCAAATTATTACACTCTGCTTATTGAAGAATACTACTCAATCTGGAAGAAAAGTGATTTCTATCCTTTCAGAATAGGGTTTAATGGCTCCTGCAGTCTTCAAATTGTTTTCCTCTTATATCAGTTCCTTTCCTTTATCCTGTTTTTTGATCTCAGCATATTAATAACTTGAAATATGAGCCAAGTAAACCTCTCTACTGTGGTACTTTGATATAATCCAAAGTTGCTTCTTGTCTATTTTGAAAGATGAGTTTCAAAGGACGTAGTTAAGCAGGAAGAATTGTTTGGGTAGATTTTTTTTTTATGCCCTAAGAATTTGCCATCCAAACTCAAGAGCAATCTGTGCATTTTTCAACATGTGAGTGGTTTTCTACTTCAGGGTAAAGAATGAAAAGCAAAAATAGGCAGCAAAGTTGCTGTTGCTGCTTAGTTTCGAGTAAGAACCAGATCCAGAGTTTTTGCATGTTTATACAAATTCTAATTTATATTCCAATTGGGAAAATTGGTTTGTAGAGGGCCGGCTGAGTAGTGGGATGGTTGTCACTTCAAAGAAAACTGTACTGTAAAGCATGTTTGTGTTGTGTTTTCTCCTTTAGGTAATTGAGTCCTGTGGACTTTCTCTGAAGAGGTTCCAAGATAGGTGGTGAGTACTTTCCAAATCATGTTCCATTCACGATGCTCTTTAAATTAGTGCAATAGAAAATATAAATGTCAACAGTTATTTTGCAGCTGGTGCAGAAGTTCACTATTTGCTGAGCTTATGGTACATTTTAATTTTAGAGCTAGCTATATCTCTAAGTAGGGGTTTGGCATGAAAATGTTAAGTTTTACTTTTGAATCAGAACTAATTTCCTGAGAGTTGATTAGTTAAATATTACATAAATATTTTTAAACATTTCACTTCAGGGAAAATCAGTCTGCATTTTGTACTAAAAGCCTACACTGTCCAGTGGGGCAAAGCTTTTTTCCATTTCAGACAGCAACCTTCCTAGGGAAAAAACCTGACCTTCTCTTTTAATCTAGTGGAATGGAACTTCTAAAGGTTTAAATAACCTAGATAACTCCCTCTAATCTATTGTGTGTGCCTGATTTGGCTCCTGCCTACACCCCAAACTTTCATTTATTTCATATGTATGTGCTTTACTGGTTTCTTATTTGTAAGTAGACTAAATGTTAAAGCAGTGAAGAGTTACAGAAAAATAAGATTCATACAGAAATGTTAGCGTTATTGCATTATAGCCAGAAACTTACCTCTTGAACTGAGGTAAATCAGTCTAGTTTCTCTTCCTCTGGTGGAGCTGCTCTCTTCCAGGGTGCATGAAGAATCTGCTCTGTGGTACCTTTTGTGGTTTGTTTGTGCCGTTTCCAGATAAATATGTACTCTGTTTCCTCTTTCTAGATTCTTTCCAATGAGATTAACAAAATTATATCATTACACATTAATTGCTCAGGAAGTTTATTCTTTAGTTGCATTTCCCTAGTGCGTAGGATACAAGCTATTAGAGCTCTTGTGTGTTCAGACTGACTAATGAACTACAGTTGAAGGACCAAAGCCTTTAATGGACTTTTCCATCTTCAAATAATGTATTTTCCATAGATAAGGTGCCTTTTGATTTCAGATTAATGCAAAATATCCACACAGTGCACTAAAATGTAACCACGTTCACTTTGTTTTTGGGGCAGAGAAGTTTGAGGGGATGGTATGTTGTACTGTGCTTGTGTCAATTTAGAGTACTGGTTCATCTTGGACAATGAAAGGTTTCTCTTATTTAATACCTCTTAAAAATATTTGTTATTGATTGCATTTTTCCATCCACAAAATTGCCTTACCTTTTGTGCTGCTAGTTGCAGTAGATGTAGGCAGATGGTCCTTCAGATTGAAGATTGGATTCATAAAATGTGCACCTCACAGGGCCAAGTTACGAATCCCTTGTTCCTTTTGCAGCTGTTTCTGTGAGTAAGAGCTTATGAACCTCTCCTCTTCCCCCACCCCTACAGCTACCACAAATCTTTGCAATCAACCCGAACGCCCTTTGTGCTGATAATTGCTTGAATCATCAGCTGATCTTTTTGAGATGTTGAAAGATGAATCAAACTCTCTTCCTCAGGGCAGAGTAGAGTATAGGATTGGTGATTGTAATGTTGTATGTTTAAAGGCCAGGCAATTTAAAACTGTCAGTTTAAATTGTATGCACGATCAGATTTTCTTGTTTCAGGTAGCATCTGAATAGGCTATAAGTGGAAAACTTATTAATACCCCAAAATATATGCACTTGCTATAGTTACAGGGTTGATTTTGCTTTCTCCTGCATAGTGCCGTAAGGTGGCATTTGCAAAAACGCAGAAATCCTGAGGTCTTTCAGCAGGGCTTGGGCTCCTGAGGCACTTTTACAAACAGAATTTAGAGGTGTTTGTGCATCATGCTTTTGCTACTTTAGTGTTCCCTATTTCTCCTCGTCTTTTAAATACAGATGTCTTATTCCAATTTGAGAATTTAAGTGATCCCTGCTAGTATCAAGGTCTATGTCTAATGCATATGGTTTCCATATGGAGGCTTGTGGTGATCTTGCTGTGTCCGTTCCTGCTTGGCATATTGTAAAAGAGAGACCTGAAAGCAGACCAGCTTGTTTGAGTGTTTATCAAAATGCAGCGTGTGGCTGATGGCACACGGGGTAGCTTCAGAACAAAGCACGGCATCAGAAAAAATGTGGAAGCGCTTGAAAGTACGTTGAATTTTACCCAAATTGAGCATGGTTGGAATTGATGGTGCCTGACAGCAGCAGCTCGGCTCTCCACACGCATCGGTGTGCTTTATGAAGCCTGAAGTGCATCATTGTGTTCAGCTGCAGGCTCAAATGGGAAAGGCAGTGGTCCCTGTCCGGGGGCTGTGGGAACACACATTAAGGGCATTTCTAGTGGGCTGCCGCAGACTCTGACTGAGCAAACAGCTTAGCTGTAGTTCTGCCTACAAGCAGGGAAGTCGTTCTGGCATGGGCATAGTTGTCACTCCACTGGCAGGACCAGGCCGAAGGACCAGGCACCAACCACATATTCGTTCTGGGAACAGGAGATCCAAACCAGCATCAATATTGGGATCTGCTGTTCCTCATCCGTGCCTCGAGTGCAGCTCGACTGTAGTGTTGGGCTTGGGAGTTTGTGTTCAGCTCTGGAGTGCTAAAGAAAGTGGCTTTGGAGCAGATTTCTGCAAGGTGCATGTGGGGATAAGTATCTGGGGAGGCGGCTGTATAGCATAGCTGAGAGTGAGCAGGTCAGCACCCTAAGACTGGAAGACTTGTCCTATCAAACTTGTTCTGAGAGACATCTTTTCTAGACTGAAAACTGAGCTGAAACATGTTCAACCTTTATTCTCAAGGAAAGGCAGCTGTAAGGAGGCAGTCATATGAAGTACTAGAGGGTTGAGGCTATTTTTTAATAACTTGCAAAGATGCCTCGGGGCTACCTGTGACTTGTAACAGGAACTAACAAATACTGTTGTACCTTGTGCTTGGAGGTTTTCGGAAACACTCCTGCGCTGGCAGTGCTGTTGTGTGCTGTGTTGGTACCTCCTCGCGCTGCGCATCGCGCCTTGCCGCATCCCTGCTAGGTTTCTCATATAACAAAGAAATTAAGGACTATTTATTATGTCTGAGACCACATATCACTAATCAAAGCTTACCTTTTATCTTCTTTTCCTATGCCCAGCTTTGACAATTTATATTTGACTCTCCTTTGTTCTTAATTACTGTTAGAAATAGGTTTCTACTAGGATTTTCACTATCAAAGTGTTTTCATGCTGCATTGTTGATTTATTTGCTGCATATGCTCTTTGCTCATTCAGGGATTTTTAGGAAGAAGCCGAATGGGTGTGAGCACTGCCGTTCATCTGCTTTTGTTTTGATGAATGACTCCTCTGCCTGGATGCACACAGGCTTTGGCAGTGCCAGCTCTGCGAGGGCTTCTAAAATTTCAGGGTTTTTAGAGTCAGTACTTCAGCTTATTTGGAAAAATTTAAAAGTAGACTTGCTCTCAGAAATATCAGTTATTAGCCAGGGTTACAGAAGAGGAGGAGAGTGGACACCAGGGTTCGGCTTATGCTATAACACAGTGTTGTTCTTCCTTTTGTGTCCTGCACCTCCTGCAAACACCACGTGGCTCCTGCATCTTGTAAAAATGTTGTTATACAGCATAAAAAAGAAGTGTAAGCTAGTGCAAGTATCTCGTGTTGATTCACTGCTATACAAATGTTCATCCTTTAATAGTGTGGGATTACAAAGCATTATCATCCTCAGATTGACTCAGGTAGTGCTATTTTTATTTAATCTGCATTAAGGTATCATTGCGAATCTTTGGTCTTGCAGCATGGGGGTAATACGATTTACTATTTTTATAAAAAAATCAACATGGCCGTACAAATCCCGTCCATACCAAGAGCTGCAAAGATTAGTTGTGAGCTCCATGCTTCTTTTCTTTTAATTTCTGATTTTAATAATAACCTTGATGATGTTGACCAGGCTTGGAATAAAATACGAATGTGCTTTGCTTTACAGTCAGGAGCTTGGGAAATGCTTTGGGTTAAGTTTTCCCTTGGCACTGTTCCTCTTGGTAAGAAACACCACGATTTTTTAAGGATTTTCTCCTCTCCTGTTGCTCACCCTACAACATCCTGTGGCCCCAATAAAGGAAAATTAGGTGTGTGCCCCGGTGCTGAGGTCAGGCTGAGAAGCTACCTGCAAACCATGTGTTGGTGCAGCCGGCCCGAGCAGCACCACGGTGGGTGAAGCTGGAGGACACCCGAGCATCACGCTCAACATGTGGGAAGCGCCGCTTTTTTGGATGTCGGGAAAAGGCATAGCTTTTACTATAAGGAGAAGGCAGCATTTCTGACAGGATTTTCCTGAAATGGGGCTGTACTTACACACTGAAGTGGATTAAAATTAGTCTGCTTTGCAAAGAGTCTTGGAGCTTGGAGAAGCCGTGAGAAGTCACCACTGAAAGTCAAGCTGCTTGTGCTGTAGCACCTAAAGCTGCTGTGCTCCTAAATGGGGCCGTCTCAAGTCTGATCCCCCGCATTGTAAGTATAAACACACACATATGGGACCTCAGCCCATAAAAAAATCAAAATTAGCAATTCCATCTCCTTCCGCCTTCTATTTAATAATGAACTTTACAGCTTTCTCTGTATTACCTGGTATACAGAAGTGTCTGCCTTTTCATTTAACTTCTTGCAGTCTGCAAGAAGAAAAGAAAAAAAAAATCAACCCTAGGGTCTGTGGGACTCCAAAGTTAAGCGTGAGCCATGCGGCATTTCCACATGCAGTGGGTTTAGTAGTAGCAGCTTGTGAAGGCGCTATAGGGCTATAGAGTTCCCAGTATAGCTCTGCATTTGGCTTTTTAATAAAGCCTTTTGGTCTTGTTCCCTGCTAATCACAACCTGTTGAATTAGATGCAGAAATCATTTGATAAAATCTGGTCTCCATTATGTGATTCAAAATAGGTGAGCAGAAATTGTCACCTCTGCTGTAATAAAACCCGTGAATGATTTTAAGCTGGGATGCATTCTGGCTTTTGGAAGTGCTAGGCAAGGAAAAATAAACCCCCAAGTTATAAACATTAATTGAAAGCCTTTTTGAAGGAAAGGATAAAAAAAAAAGTGATATTCTGAGGATGTGATCTAATGCATTTGTGTCCTCGCAAACAACAACAAAACTGCCTTCGTTGCACCCTCTTTTTTTGTACTTGAGTTTAATGTGTTTTTTAACTGCTTTTAAGTGTTTCAATAGCAAAGGCGCCTGGGCACGGACGCAGAAGTTTCCGTGTTTTGCTGCTGCCTCTTTGCTGCATTCCCGCTGCAGCCCCAGGCTTGGTCTTGCTTGCCGTGTAACCAATTTGCTTTGGGTTTGGCTTGTTTTCCGAACACCAGGTGTCTCGTCTGCATCTGCTGTTGGATCCACGCATCTCCCTTCTCCTGCAGGAGGGTCTGGTGAAATCCACGTTGTTGTTCCTCAGGTACGGTTTGGTTATGCCTTTACACAGGCTCATTTCTCTGCATGAGAAAACACGGTGTGTGGGTTAAGCTGAGGAGCTTTGTTTCCTTGCCCCTAAGCATTTGGGATTTACGAATACTGTCAATCGGTTACTAAGAAATCTTGTTTCTCAGCAGTCAAAGCCCTAACATACTTTTCAAAGTTTTCCTGGCTGTAACTACCTCATTTGAGGGATTTTTGCCTTTGTCTTTTTCCAAGTTAGCTGTTGGCGCTGATACGATTCCCACTGCGGATGTGGCCGCACCAGTGAGTCAATACCTTAGGCTTGCTGCGTTTCTGGAAAGCACTCTAGATTGATGGGGAAAACAAATGGTGTTGTCTCTTTTGGATTTTGTTGTTGTCAAGGGTGAAATATTGGGCTTAGAGAGCTGGAGGAGAACTAAAATGTAGTTCCTACACAAATCTGTGTTTTGGCTTCACTACCAAAGGGGTAGGAGACGTTTTCATTTGTAGATGCTTACTGGGTGGCTGCCTTACACTGGGAAGCCGAGAATCAGTTGCCTTTATCCTGATTGCCCGAGCAAATGGAGCATGTAGCAAAATGCGCTTGAATCTGAGGTGGATTAAAAGGTGGAATTTTCATTTCATGAGAAGATTTGAGTTTGATCTTTATCTAATTGGGGGGAACAAAATTACTTGATATTTTGTTCAACGGGATATCAGAAAAAAAAAATCAGAAAAATGAGGATTTTTATGATGGGGGGGCTTACCATCAACAGATTACTTCATGCACATTAGTATTAAGAGTGTGTGTCATGTTTCTTTTTTTTTCTTTTTTGTTATGTAGTATTACTATCTACAAGTCAGAAAGATTGAATTATTGTGTTTTAATTATCTACATTGGAATCATGAGGCTAATTTGTTTTTAAGTCTTTTTCTGGATCAAAAATATCTTTTCTCCAATTCATAATGAAATATTCTAATTCCAATTCATAATGAAATATTCTAAGTTGGCAACAAGCAGTGCCATTAATATGTTTATATAAGAGAGTGAAAATGTGGAACTACAGGATTTGAAATCTTGAACAGATTAGTTTCAGCATATCCTGTGATTGCCTTCATTGAGGCTTGCATATGTTATTTAAATATATTGAATTCGAGGAAAGAGGCTTTTTTTTCTTTATTTTTTCTTGGATTTTGGTTTGGGGTTTTATTTGTTTGTTTTTGACCAAACATATTTCAGAAGCTCTACTCCTTCCTCAGATTCTTAGGTAACAGGATGGAATTTTCCCTCCTCACCACTATATTTTGAAGAAAATTTACCAACAAAATGGTACCTGAATTGAGGATTGAGGGATGATGGAAAATACAGAAGATGCCTCAAAATGGGTAGCTACTAAATGTTAAATTTTGTCAGGTACCTGAGAAATTTCTTCAGATTTTCCCTCTTGCATCAGGGTGCTTTTAAAAATCTTTTTTTGGTCTCTAAGGAGAAGAGTTTTCTAAGCTGCTGAGTTCTTCTGTTATTTCTGTGAGCTCTGGTCGATGGCCACGGTGGCTCTGCCCGGGATTCACCTACGAAGGATCCATCCCTCTGCACTGCAGTGGGATCCAGGGTTTGTTTTGCATATACACAAGTCAAAACCTGCCAGAGCAGTTTAACAACAGAAATGCCAACCCACCCTTGAGTACGGTGATGCAACTGGATGCTTCATAAATCTAAGGGTTAGGGATGACAGTTATGATGCATTGCACTGGGAGAATGTGAAACTGCAGTCATTAAACAAAAATGGGCTTTTAAACTAATGGCAGCTGCCTAAACAGTTTTGCAGTGCAACAGTTTCCTTTAGGCTACAATTCAAATTATACAGGTCCTATTGACTTTAAAAACAGAAATATTTTGTTTTGGTGCTGTAGCCATGCCTCTATTTTCATTCCAAAGGTCAGAATACTACCCTTTTGCTGGATGTTAAGTTGGAGGTGTTGGAAAATGATGGATGACAACATTTCTAGATAATTTCTTTATCATAATTCCCCGAATTAAGTCACTTGCAATATTGGCACATTGTTCCTAAGTGGGTTTTCCAGCCAGCATGGGTGCACTTTTCTCCATCCAAGCTTGGATGTGCTTAATCCATTAGGGAGTTGTGTGCAATGTCTCTGTTATGCAGAATTGTGTCCAAATACCTCCATCAAAATGTCTTAGGTATTCCAACTCCTGCTTTTTTAAAATGATATACAGTAAAACAGCGTGTTGCCTTGTCTCCTTTGAAGCCATCATTCACAACCTAAAACGGGAGGTGTTAACGATGAATGTGCTGCATCCTCCTTAGTGCCAGAGAGAACCCAATGGACACAGGCTGCCTGTCCTCTGAAGTGCCTTGACCAGCTCCTCAAAGAGGCATTTCAGGTTGCAGGTTGCAGAGGGCTGCTCATTTGCACACCCCTTCATCAGCTTGCCCACTTTCACATCTTGCACAAACTTGTTCTTTTTCCTGTCCAGGCTTGGGCTTATCTTGAAAATAGTGTTTTGTCTCCATGTCTCCTTCTATCCTCCACCCCTTAAGCTTTATCAGAAGACGTCATCCTTTTATTTTCTCCCTTTTATTGCAAGGTACAAAAGAGAGGACAGAATAACCCCAAGTGTGAAAGGATGCTGAGCACCAGAGATGATTTTCTTTTTTAGTGAAATTAACTTAAGTTAAATTCATCCTGATGGTAACTCTGTATCATTAGGTGTTTTGGTGGTCCTGCCATTATAACGGCTCTGCTGGGATTCCTGGCATACACAAAACAAGAGGAGCACATGGTCTGCACCCACAGGAAAGCAACTGCAGCACTGGGATGGTACTTGATGCCTTCTAGCCCCCAGGATATTGTTCATCAAAAGAAGACACAGAGCACTTCAAAGGAAATTGTCTTTGAGTTGACGAAGTGAGGGCCTCCCAGATATGGCAGATATCCTGTGCCCCCTGTCTTCAGGATGTTTTCTAAGGAGAGAGGGGAAAACAGAAACCAAACCAAACAAACAAACCCTGCTTATCTCAGATGGATGCCAAACAGCTAAGGACAGGTCTTGCCACCTTCAATACTTTTTCTGGGAATGGGGAGGAGGTCTCCCATAGACTTCCTGAAGTGAACCATGATGTTCTTGTGGTATTACTGTGGTATAATTTATGATGCCATCATGTCTAGATATGCTCAACTGAGATTGGACTTTGTTATGCTGGAAAGTGGAAGTGGAGATTACAAGAGTTTACCATGGAAATAATAACGTCAGATGGTGTGAAGAAGGATGTAACTAAACCTTTAACAATGGGGAAACTACTGTATTAATTCAGCCTTAGTCTTCTGTAAGCCTAGGTTTATAGCCTCCTCACCTTGGTCTGCCTTGCTGAGTAATTCCAGTTTGACTTTAAACAAACAATTTTGTTGAAGTGTGGGTGATTTCCATTACCACCAGTTTTGAAGCCCTCCCTGTCATGAAATGGAAGTGTTGAGCTGACTGCTGTAATGCCCTCTAGTTTTTGCCAGAGTCCTTCAGAGCTCCTGGAGTTAACAGAAGTTGGAAAGGATAGGTAGCAAGCACACTTGGGATCTTCTGTGAAATTTGGGGCATTGAATTCAGGTTTCACAATCTGACAAGTTGTCGCCTTTTTAATTTCATATGAAGTTGTATCTCTGTGCAGGTTTTGGCCCTCTTGTGAGACCTGGATAATATACGGGTAGTTCCATCACTTCAGGATTGTCCTCTGCTTCCTTTGTCTATCATAACCAAAAGTGGTTTTCCTGTTTTCTATGGATGAAGAGCTGTCTAACTACAGCGGTTTAAGCAGTATTTTCTCATTCCTAGCGAGTACATTTGAGTCTGGAGAGGAAATGCAAGACGAGAGGTTGGGTTAAATATAACACGAACATTTGAACAGATGG
Source organism: Crypturellus undulatus (assembly GCA_013389825.1). Lineage (NCBI taxonomy): Eukaryota > Metazoa > Chordata > Aves > Tinamiformes > Tinamidae > Crypturellus > Crypturellus undulatus. The sequence goes on from VWPW01006124.1 coordinate 97,619, forward strand.
CTGACCTTTGTAGCACCAAGAACCATTTCATTTTAGAAATTTCCAGGCTGTGTTTTTTAAGTTTGTCATGCTCGCTACAACCGTTCTGAGTGCAGACACATGATATGATTTATTAGCTTACCACAAGGCTTTGTTGGTTGATTTCCCTGCTCTTTGAATTGCTGAGCTTTAGGTGGAAAATGCTAAATGGAAAAAAAAAAAACCACACTACATGTTCATGTGGTAGGAACTCCATTTTGTGCAAACGGTCTTAAAACACGTGGAAGCTGAGGGAGCAGGTTTGGGGGTGCTCCCGGCTCTGCTGGAAGGAGGCTGTTCCCGCAGAAAGCAGGGTCCCTTCTGCTTTTTCAGAAGATCCTGTTCCGCGGTTTCTTTTGATCCCATGAGAGCTCAGCCACAGCTGAGGGATAAGATAAGGGATAGGGAACAGTTAACTGTGTACGGAGAGGAGACAGATGATCATCTTGCCCCAAATCACTTAACCGTCTTAAGGGTCTACCCTTGTCTGCCTGAATGAGCCAACTAATCTTCAGGGGAGCTGCACAAGTGTGTTCTGAGCTCTGTGTGGTATGAAGGGAGAGCTGACACAAAACACTCGCATCCCCCTAGTCCACCTTTCTCCAAAAAGCTATATACTGTGTGTGCCTGATTAATGGTAAAGGAAAAGTACTTTTTGGAGCAAATCATTTCAAGCTGTGGCAGATTCTCCGTCATCTGGAGGCTTTTAAATCAAAGTTACATATCTCTTAAAAATATATGTGGTAGGCCAAACAGGAGTACCGGTGGAGATATTCTTGTAGAAACTCTTTGAGTTGTGAGGCATTGGTTATTCTCAAATTAACTTTTTCTGTGTCTGTATGTGAGATCACAACCAGTTCCTGGAGTCACATTTATGCCAGCTGGATGGTGACTTGGAAGAACGGGTTTCTGCGTGGTGGACTCACGTTACGTCCTCGGCACCATCTGAGAGAACGGCTAGGATGAATGATGCTGGGAGCTGGTGGCATCCGCCAGGAGGGGGCTGTTCATGAAATGCTCCAAAATTGCCTCCACAAGGTGCGGCCCGTGCTAGTCAGTCGAAAAGTGAATGAAAGGGAAAACTGAGCCTCCATGCAGCACTATTTGTTTGTGGTAGCTCAGATCGTGGCTACCGTTGGCTTCTGTTCGCTGCTGTCAGCGGCCCTGCGGGCTGTGCGGTTGCTGGCCCCGAGTCAGCGAAGAAGCTTCTGTCGGAGCCACTCCGAGACAGGCCATCTGCGAGTTTTTGCCTTGTTCATCTTCTGTAAATAACAACTTGACGCCGTGAGAATGTCTGTCCTTTTCTATTACTTCCCTCTGCCAAATCTGCCATTTTCTGACAAACTGTTTTAGAAAGATATATTTGGCGAGTAGCTGTTTACTTCATTCTTCCTCTGTCACTGTTGCTTGTTCACGAAATGCAAATCTGATTGCATGCAAGTTTAGCTGTAGTACAGACCACAGAATTCCTTAAATCACAGTTGCTTTCTACTATTTTTAGCTCCTTTTTTCCCCACAATGGAGGAACTGCAAATGCTTCATATCTGAAGAAGGCAATTCCAATAAGTAAAAAGTCAGCAGCTCTCAGCAGCTGGAACAGCTGCACGGTCAATTTTCCTTGCTTATCCCGGGATTTGAGCCTTCCACAATCTCAACATTACCAGCTATAACAAAGAGAATATAATGGGGATTAGATTTGCAGGGGTAAGTTTATCATATCTGCAGAAATACTAAGGAGTAGTGACCCACGTTGGGTCCCTGGCACAGATGCTGAGCCAATGAGGGAAACTTCTTTGTAATTACTTTTGGCAAGATTTGTTTACCAGGAGAAGTTGGTAGACTTAGCTTTTTTGGAAGAAAAGTGATTTCCTTGGGCTAGTTTTGCTAGGGTCGCTTCTCTGAGGAAATTTACCTCTGTGGTGCCATATGATTTGTTTCATGCTCTCGGCAGAAAGTTTCTTTTCCATAGTAAATTAAATACTCCTTCCTAATGTAGCTCTGTGCAAAGCTGTCTGCACATCCTTCTCAAACCATGGGGTAATAAGGAAGAGTCCTTAAGGACATGAGTTGCTACAGGGCTTGTTTTACACTGATAAATTTAAGACTGCCCTTGCTGAAGTAAGAGGTGGCAAAGCTAGCCTGCTCTGCACATAGTTACTGCAATTTGAAACAACACCAGCTACCACAGCCTAATAATGGATTTTTATGGGGGAATGAGGAGCATTGGGACTGCAGATATAAAAAGAAATGCAATTTAAAAGAAAAAGATCAACAGTTGTTTATAATCTATAAAAAATGCTACTCATTGCCTTCAGGTTTCCCTTCCATGCCTTAAGGATTTCTCATTAGGAGCAGTTTCTGTAAATACCATCTCTTTTCTTTCCCTTGTAGAGATCTCAAATTGCTAGGCTAGAATTGCTGCCTGTGTAATCAATACATTTTAATCTACGTGACTTTTTTTCCCTTGAAGTTGGTAGTCAAGATAACATGTCCAAAGCAAATGTAAAATGAGACTGAAATTCAACTTGACTCACTCTTGAGTGAGACTACTTGTCTCATAATTTTGCAAAATGAATATATTCCAAAACAATTACATTCATTGCTAAGCATGCAATAAATGATTAATCTACTAGAAGATGCAGTCAGTACAGTAGAGTCTTTGAGATAATTTTGAGTAAAAAAGCTCCCTGCTATTTCTTCCCTACATGAATGGTTTAAAGTTAAAACACTAACAATAAAATCAATTGTGATTTGTTGCCTGACCCTCTTTTAGTCGACTCCTTTTCCTTGGTCTTATGATTGTTCTTACACTGAAAGGTGTATAATAAAAGGGAAGTCTTAAACCTTGGATATGAAGTGTGCCCTGAGCCAGAAGAACTTACAATCTTGTATTTCATTTTATGTGTATGGTGAGATTATCATCAGGTCAACTGGATTTTCCCATGTCTTTAGATACATGCTAAATCTTGGAAAATAAAGATGCTTGAGAGCTGTTGATCTGAGGTCGCAAGTACTGTTCTCTGATAGCTGATAGCATAATGCCGAGCATATGAAAATATTAATCAATCATATTTTATCTGCCTGGAGTAGTCCCCATAATGGGCATATCTGCTTAAACCCTGACTTGATTTTCAGAAGATGCCTCTAGTTTTTGCCTACATGCTGCAGAGGGAGAACTTGCCAGCGCTTAGTTAAGCATCTGTCTGATTTGAAGACGAAATTAGGAAGATGACTAAGCACTTAAAAATGCAATGATTTGTGAGAGAAAAAGCAAAATGGAACTGAAAAACTGCAGAAAAGACTTCACTTTGGTTTCTTACGCATTTTGAACATTTTTCACATTATTGTAGCTCTAAGTCATAGTACTATGAACAACATTGCGCTGATGCAACCAATTCAGAAAAAAATCCTCTGGTGCCTGTTGGTACTTTTGGACCTGGAGTCTGTTGGACTTTTGTATGAGCTACTTCTGCTTTTAATTGTCTTCCTCTTGAGGAGATATCCTCAGAGTATTTCCTTGGGTTAGAGGCAAAGCTGGTTTTCATTATTTTGAATAGCAGCAATACAGGAGGTTGCATGGCTGCCTCAGCAAGCTCTCTGCTCGGGAACATAAGTGGAACTGGACACATATCAGGGCGTTACTAGTGTAATTTCTTACACCAAAGCTGCTACAGTCGCAGTTATTCCAGCAACACTCTTCTTTTCCTCGGTAAGCTGGACAATAACAGGTTTGTCATGCAGACTTACATGATGGGAATTCTGTTGCTGGCTTGGACTCTGCATAAGCTGCAGATGCAAAGCCAGTTGCTGCGGGTATAGCTGTGTGATGCACCTACCAACCTTCATCACACCCATGCTGTCTGAAGTGGTAGGGCTCATTACGTATGAATTGGTGTGGGTCTGTGAAAGAACTATGGCTCTTTATAGGGAATATTTTCTCTCCCCCAAAGGCAACTCAGTGATCTGTTAGTGACATTTTTGGTGGAAAAAAAGTGGTTTTTATGCTGGCTTGTGCTACTTTTTTAAATCTTAACAAAAGGCATCTGTCTCAGCTAAATGAATCACCTTTTTTAATTGCGTGTGGTAAAAGGAACAGTCATGACAGTCCTTATAAATGATGCAGGTTGTGTTCACTCAGGATGGTAAAGTTCGGGAATGAACTCAAGCGAGACATCTGTGCTGCATTACGGGCTTGCAGAGCAAAGAGGCTTTCTAGTCTTAATGTATTTGCAACCAAATTTTAACAGAGAAATATGAGGCAGATACTCCCACCCAGCAGCAGATACAATCTTTTGGTATCACTTTGGTGCCTGTTCCAAAATGGATCAGATTACCACCGTTTAAAAATAACCACCCTTCCTTTCTCCAAACCTCCAGCTGTGGGAGCGTGTGCTGCAGCTCCTACCAAGTGAGATAAAACAGCAGTGATGCTGCAGTGAAATCAGAAAGTGGATTCGAATGTACCGAAGGAGAGGACTAAGAACAATTTTATCTGCGAGTGCTGAGGGATGAAGCGACAAGAGGCAATTAACCTCATTTAATCTTAAATTTAAGACCTGTCATTTAAGTTTCTCTTTGAGGTGATGGTGGCGGCCAGAATATGAGATTTTAAGAGGCTGTGTTAATTGGGAGGTCCAGTGTGCTGCTGTCGCAGAGAGGGTCTGGTCCACTTCCACTTTAAACATCCCCTCTCGGATGTTCGTCCTTCCTGAAACGCTGTTCATCTCCCTCCCTGATGAGAAACTGCTCCACTTTTACTTTCAACTTACTCACAGGCAGTTTAATATTTGCTTTTGGGTCAGCACTGTGTATTTCCCGCCCCCCTGCCACCTCTGCTGTGTCACTGTCCTCGTGCGTTTATAGCAAACACTCCTCTCCCTCTTTGTCCCTTAATTTTGTTAAGCTGAATCAGCCAAGTCCTGCTGATCTGCCACTTTCCTTACTCACTTTTTTTTATTTGTATGACTGAAGAACATTCTAATCCTTGTTCTTTATTTTTATGTGCATGATCTAATTCTGCTTTTCTTCAGCAATTTCACTTTGCTTGCTGACCTCCGTGACACAACTGTCTTTGCTGAGCAGCCCTTCCTTTCCCTTTCTTGTGGGTGATCTGCTCCATCCTAATGTCCCTTGGAGATGTGGGAATCATTCCCCTGGACTCTCATCGTGTTCCTTGGGTGATAAGTTCCTTTTCTTAAAAAAAAAAAATCTTTGGTATTTTTTAAATCTTTTTTTAAGAGTATCTGTGGTCGGCTCTTCAATTTAATATATTGGGGAGTTAGAGTAATATAGAAAGACTAAGGTTCTTGTTCTGGGGACCTTCCCACCCAAAATGTGTTGCATGGGGACTCCACGGAACTGCAGCGTGTGTGCTGGCACCGTGCCCATGTCCTCAGCATCCCGGATCCATCTGCGCCCTGCTCCCAGATTTCTTATCCTTCTCATATCCTTCTCTGTTCCCTGACTTTCATGTCCGACTTTTCCACAGGCTTGCCCTGGTTCCCAGTAGTAATGCATTAACTCTTGATCTTATTTCTTTCTAATCATCCGTGAATTTCTAGCTAATTAGATACTGTCCTATCTGACTGCTTCTATCAATACTAAAACACTCTTTGTTCTCCCAAATTTAGAGATGCCTTGTGCTTTTGTTGTCCACATTGACCAACCCCCCTCTCTATTTATTAAGACCAGACATGGGAATTAGCTGATTTTCTTGAAAAGTCCCCAGAGAGCTTTTTTGTTGTTGTTTTTGTTTCAAACTCTAGTCGACCGTGCCTGCACTGAGCAGGCCTACCTCATCCGCTGAGAAACATCCTATTTCCAAAATGCCTTCCAGTGGCTGCGTGTCCTGAAACTCCCTGCGCAGTGTCACTTCTTGAACCATATGGAGAGCATTACTTTATAATGACTTTCCCTTCTTTTTTTAGGGTCAACAGAACATCCCTGGAGACCGTGCTTCGAGGCTAGGCCTGGTCTCCTGAGGCTTTTTCTATAGCTCGGAGAGAGGTGGGCACCTAGGAGAGCATCTAAAATAGGCTCTCGCTCTGAATTGCTTTCCTGGTCTCCTTCTCGCCGTTGGTCGTGAGAGGATCCTCTTCTGGGCTAAATTTAGTCTTATTCACAGGCCTTATCCATGGATGTAGTTGAGTTCTCCCTCTGCAAACTGATTGCTGTGGCCCTTCCTGTCTTACCAGAAGGCAAAACATAATCTATCGGGAAACTTGGAGACTGTAGTAATACAAAAGAATAAATGGGATGGAATAAGGAAGTAGAAAGCTGAAAGCAGCACAGAGGAGAGAAGACTGAGGTGAGGATGGAAAAGGAGATAGAGAAGCAGAGTATGAGGGAGAAAAGTGAGGACCCCAGTGTGTATACTGTGGCCTTGCAAAGGCAACTTAAAGACTTTCCTGGAACAGAAAGGTCTTGCAGCATCTCTCAGAGGAGGAAGAATGAGGCCAGATTGCTGTGCTTACAGAGAATGATTGTTTTATTTCCCATTAAGAGGGTAGGCGCAAAATCAGATTTCCACTCTGAGTTCTCTTATATTTTTAGCCTGTGATTGGATTGCAGATGCACACTGGATATTTACATTTCTGGAGGCAGGCTCTGGTGCAGTCGTCTTAACCAGAATCCGAGTTAATTTGCTGAGCTTCCAGATGGAAGCCATTCATTTCTCTATTACAACTTCACAGGAATGCTTAATTTAATCTAGATTTTCTAGCTCAGTAGTTGACCTGTTCTAAAATTCAAGCATTTTTCTCCTAACTTCCTCTTCTGCTTTTTGTATTTTTTTCCCTGAGCTGAATTATCTCCTTGTGTGGCATAAAAGAAAATGAGTTTTGCAGAAGGAACCACCTGTCTGTCATTCATCCTGACTGGAAGCTCTTAAGTAACAGACGCCTTTACATCTTTTAGAAAGAGTTTTATAAGGGGGGACTAAATGCAAAGCGTAGCTGGTAGGGCCTCTTAGCACTCTTTCACTTCGTTTATTGAAGCTGAATAAATTATGCCAGGTCCTTTGTTTTGAACTATTTAACAAATACCTTTTTACTCTAGTCTAGAACATGTGTTGAATAAAGATGTTGTTAAAGTACCAGCTTTTGCTCTGTTGCAGGAAGATAAGGATATTTGCAGGGGGAGCCTCATAATTTTCCTTAGCAACATAGAGCTGCTGGTGAATTGAGTGACTTGTGATTGCGTTATAGCCATTTCTTTAATGAAATTTTAAACTACATGCCTCTTTACAATCACTTCTGCCTGGGGTTCTTAGATATCTGTGCAAACACTGCATGAATATAATTTCCGTTGCATGCAGTGAGCTGTGAATAAGGAGAGGCAGAGCAGACAGGTGGGGTTAGCTCACAAACCAGTCCTTTTTTTTTTTTTTCATTGTGGTAGGAAAAAATGACGCATCACATTTTCTTGCTACTTGGGTTTCAGAATTAGTGCGTCGAACCAGCTCAAGGTCAGCATTATCGTTTCCTCCGTGTTAAGAATTCCCAAAAGCTTTGTGCTTCTTCCGTGTTAGGAATTCCCAGTGCTCCCAGCAGCCAAATCTCATCCCAGACAACACAGGCCTTGGGCTGGGGGGGAATGGGGCCCCTGCGCTGGGAAGCAGGTGTGCCCAGAGCCAGGGACACGCAGGACATTGTGCAGGGCAGTGCCAGGCAGAGACCTGGGGCTCTGAGCACAGGAATGAGCCTTGCAGTCCTGGTCCTCCATGGTTCCTGTATCTCCTATGGTCATGCAACAGTTTAAAAACCGCAAAACACTCGCTGAGGCTGGTGCCCACTAAGGCAGAGGTTACAGTATTTGGTTATTTGGTACTCAGGCCAGTACCTCAGCTTAACAGACAGTGATGCAAACAGTAGGGGCACAGTTTCTTTAATAGTGCCCAAGTAACGCAAGAGATGTGTAAATTTGCATCTTACTCATTTGTTTGAATAACATACTGACTCACTAGTGAGAGAATTAATTTTGTTTCCTTCCAGAAGGGGGAATGACATAATAAACTTGAGTAGGAAAACAATCTAATACTTTAAATTATTAAAATTATCTAAATGGTGTTGTAATGCATATTTTACTAGAGCATTATTTTCTTCCTTACTCTCTAAGTGTAGAAAAAGGTGAATGAAAAAGAGAAAGAAATAGCATAAACATTGGTGAAAGAACATGAAATTCTCATTTCTGAAATTCTGCTCTGAGTTGAACTTGCTTAGAAGGTGGCAACCTAGAAAATTTCTCCCCATCTTGTTGCATTTGTATGCAGCTTGCTAAGACCTCTTGGGTTTTTCTCTGTGTCCTCATCTTAGTTTGAAGAGGCCACTAAAAGGCTGCAAAGCCTGTTTGTTGGTGCTTCTCCACCTTGCATGTGCCTGCTGCAAGGATGCGGCCGCGTGGCTCCGGGCTTCCCTTCCCCCTGCCGCAGACGCTGCCACTCGTTCGGGCCACCCAACAAATCCTATTAAGACAGGAGTGTCAATACAATGTATGAAACCTGGGTTCAGAGGAGCCTATTTATAGCTGCATTAAGAGTATTGTGTACACATGGCTTTTCTTTCACACCTAATCTAGGACCTTGGCAGATTTGCGGTCCCCTCTACCTGCTCGGCAGCTCAGGTGCCGGGCCTCGGAGCGCCGCGTGGCTAATGCGCGGCTCGGAGGCAGGAAATCCTTGCTGTCTGTTAAAGCAACCTGAGGACCAGCGCCGTGGGGGTTCAGGATTTTCTGCTGGCCTCTTTTTATAGTACCCTCCCGCTTCCCTTGGACTGGAGTTGCTTCTTAGGGCTTGGTAGTGCAGCGCTTGGGATGCATGTGCCCTTCAGGAGCGCATCAGAGAGAGAGACAGAGTAGTGGGACAGCCCTTCATCTCATTAAACTTCCCAAGCTCTTCACTCTTTTTACTGAGCAAGTTTTCTAAATACTTTGGTTCAAAGTGTGTGTATAGAAAGGAGTTCAGAGCAACCAAATGCACCAGATCTGCAGGGTAGCAGAGAGAAGCTGAAGCAAGGAGAGGTGCTTGGCCTTCGTGGGAAGGTAGATTTACACACTCACTTGCAGCCACTCTGTGGAGTGCAAGTGCCAGTTCTGAAGTTTTTGCTAGTGGGCAGTGAGGAAGGACCCACCCATAAATGGTTTCAAGCCTTGGAAATCCAGCCACAAACCAAGGACCTCCTTTGTGAGCACACATCCATAGGCTGCTTTTAACTCACACTGCGGCATTTTGTGACCACACTAGTGTCATGTTAAGGAATTACCATGAATTTTATTTAAAAACAGCACAGAATTATTGGAGCACAAACTCACAGTGCTGCAGAAAACAGGGCCAAGGCGTGTGCATCAAACACCAGCTCTGAGGAGACGGCTCGAGCGGAGCGCGCTCCTCCCTGGAAAGAGCCCGGGATGGTCCTCGACAGCACAGCCAGCCCCCATGGGATACTGCTGCAGACTGAGAGCACAAACGTGTTAATAAAACATACGAGCTTTCTGCACACTTACTGCATTATGTGAGCTACTTGATTATAGGGACTGTTTATTTTATGGTTTTGATTTTTTTTTTTATTATTCTTATTGGGAGCTGTTTGTCAGGCTGCATGGAAATCTGATTAACTGAGAATTGCTGGCTCTCTGGTATATGCTGACCCATAAAATGAAGGATGTGGCAATAAACCTAGTCCTTTAGGCTGCTAAGGCAGGTGGTCTGCGGGCTTCCTTGGATATGGGAAAGCAGAGGTCTTGACACTGAAGCGCACTCCTGCGCTCAGGTGCGGGTCTGCAAGACCGAACGGCAAGGAAGAGTGGGTCTTGCAGCTGACCCCAGCGCGAACACCTTGGTGCCTTTCCAGAGGGCGTTGAACTGAAAAAATACAGATGAGGTGACAAATGAGAACAGCAGACTGACAGTGATAGTTTTGTAAATTTTGTTTGTCTCTAGTGGAGCAAAGACTAGTTTGTCTCTAGTAGAGCAAAAACCCAGGACTGTGCTAGCAAGTATCTTTTTCTCCTTTCCTCTCCTCTCATTTCCTCTCCTTTTTTTTCTCTTCTTTTTTCTTTTTTTCAATTACAGTTGAAGAGTTAATTTTTTTTTAATAATTTAAGAACAACCTTCAAAATAAGCAGTGGTTCTGGCAAGCTTTGTGTGCCATGGCAGCATCCTCAGGATGCTCGGCTGTTGGTGCAACACAGCGAAGCACTGATGGAGAGGGCAGCAGGACTGTGCCTTCAACTGCCCGCCTGGCATCGGCAGAAGAAAGTGTAGTCCTGTCCAGGCAGGGCAAAGGTTTACTTTTGACCGCTGTTTTGACAGGAAAAGTTTGGCTACTTGTTCAGGGTTTAGCATGTTAGAGCACAGCCTGTCCCACATACATCTTGGTGCTGAGCTGTTTAAAAAGCCCAGGCCTGTGGTATAGACTGGCCAAGGTGGTCTGCTTAGACTAATGCAAGGGGTGTTTTCTAGCTAATGTCATCTAATGACATAAAGCTTTTTCCGCATAAATATTTTGCCTTTGCAAAATTACTTATTTAAGATACACAGAAGGGTTCCCTGGATTTCATGAATGTACTTTTAATCCTACTTCCGAGGACCCTTAGTCGGAGTGGCGCAACCACCCTGGTTTCCCATTCTTCTGTTCCTATTCATCTTCCTATTATTGTCAAGACTCTGGAAGTGAAAATTATGTGTTTGACAGCCTGCTTGTGGTATTTGAAGCTGTACAGTCCTTTCTTGAGCAACTGTGTAATGGCATATCTATGTGAATTTTTCTTTTCTTGGAAGCAAAAATCAGCAGTGAGACACTGAACACAAGACAGACGCCTTCTTACTGTTTCAAGTAACTTAGTTTTACATTTAAGTTTATTTTCATCCAAGTGACAGTTTGCATTGGTTGTGAAAAAGTAGTATGTTGCGCAGAGAGTAACGCATGCAGTTCCCTGGCGAGAATTAGGTATCAGTTCCCGTCAGAGCAGTGTCTGTTGCTTGGCTGACTGCTGAAGAACTGCTATAGCATTTGCTAATGACGAGTCATAAAAACAGTACTGTGATTAATTATGGCTTCCAAATTTGTGAAACAGTCATTTCTATTTTAATAATGTCCACGTGTAAGTGACCCTGTTTTGGCCTGGCTTTTCTCTTTGAACTGAAACTGAAAGTTTGTAAAATGGAGAAATAGGTTTTCTTTGTGTGTATATTGCAACAAGTGGCTAACAAGAAATTCTCTAACTGGCATAGCCACACCAATCTGTTGACACAAACTAGATATTTCTGTGGATTTATTTGCCCCTTGAAAGTTCTAGGTTTTGTTCTCCTTAATACTGCTTTAGACATAATATATATGTGTGCTAATGAGTGCATTTTCTCTCTTATTTCTTAAGAAAGATCTGTGAATGTCCAATTGGCCTGATTTTTAGTCCCAGGGAATCTTAACTTTTCACCTTTATTTTACTTTTGAGGGAAACCGAATGTCATTCCAGAAATTTCTATGGTAAGTATGTGAGTTGCTGAATGGTGTCCTGTCTTAAATCTGGCCTTGAGAGCAGTAGACTGCCAAGGTGTCAGCATCACTGACAGCCTCTTAAACTGAAGCCTGGGGCTTTTCTTTTGACTGCTCCTGAGGTTCAAGATCTACTTAGCCCAAGGATCTGTGTTGCAAGAGCTGTAAAAGGAAAGTAAAGCCTTCATGGGCTCAACTAACTTCTCGCTATTCAGTGTTCAAATTATATTTAAAAGAGTGGGTAGGGACAAATAATCTGCTGTCCTTTCCCTGAATTATCTCTTTCTGGGCACTGCGTGACCAGCGTGGGTCTCAGCAGAGTGGTGGCACATGTGTGATGCTGTGTGCACCTCCACTGTGCTCCCACCAGGCCTATAAGGGGAAGTTCAGGTTAGGTATCAGGAAGAATGTCATGGAAAGAGTGGTGAAGCCTTGGAACAGGCTGCCCAGGGAGGTGGTGGAGTCACTGTCCCTGGCAGTGTAGATGAGGCCTTTAGGGACATGGTTGAGTAGGCGTGGTGCTGAAGGGCTTATGGTTGGAATCAGATTTTGAAGGTCTTTTCCAACCATAATGATTCTAAGATTCTATGATTCCCATGCCCGCTGTTCGGATTTTGTCCCTTTCTTTTGTGCTACTTCTGCTGGACCAAAAGGAATGGCTTAGCCAAAGGGAAAGAGCTGCTTTTCCTTTTTCAGTGTGGTGAACTTGCCTTTTTTCTTCCTTTTTTTTTTTTTTTTTTTCCTTGGAGGGAGCCAGATGACATGTTTTCATAGCATTACAGCATGTAATTGCTTGTGCCTTTTTTTTTTATTATTACTTAGGAGACTTATTTCAGCATTTGAGAGACTCTTATTTTGCTACTCTAGGAATCAGGATGCTGAACGATGTAATGTAAACACGCAAAATGGCACAGTGACATCTGTTCTCCACTTCTCCGTCTTCCCAAGAATTTCTGCCTACTGGAAACACATTAAATGCAAAACCCGCTGCGGGGCGGAGGGAGAGTGAATGAGTAGCCCATGCATGTGTTTTTGCTTTGTATTTAAGAAAAAATCTAAAAATAAACTCCTCGCTAGCTTCCACTTCCTGGTTAGCTCAGGGGCTGTGGCGGCGAATGGAGCAGCTGGAGCCGTGATGAGGCTGTCCCGGCTCCACAGGGCTCCCTCCTGACTCGAAGGGCCGGCGCTGGTGGAGGTGAGCAGGGGGCTCCTCGCATGGTCAGGATAAGCCAAGGGAAGAGCTTACGTCTCCATGCCGGGCTGGCGGCGAGGGTTTTGTGGTGAAGGGTTGTCCATTTCCCACAGCACCCACCACCCGGGTGCTCCTCACAGGGCGGAGGAGGAGGGAGAGGAAGAGGAAGGAGGTGCTCTGTGTGAGTGAAGCCCCGGTGTCCCCCCCGCAGTGCCTTTGGCCCCTGCCCGCCGGCGTCAGGAAGCCGAGGCGGAGCGCGCGCAGGACACGGGGCGCACGCGGGACGCGAGGCACTCGCACCCTCCACAACCCACCCGGGTCATCTCCAGCCTGCACCGCCACCCTCCCTGGGCTTTCCGTGCCTTTTCTGGGCGTCGCGTTTCTGCTGCTTAGTGCACAGGTGCCGTATGCCTGTCAGACATGCAATGGCCTTGTAAAACAGCGAGTGCACCAATAAGTACGCTTTGGTGGTGGGAGCGTTTTCAGTAACATAAAGACACTGCTCGTGGTGGTGCTGTGCACGTAGGTCCTGCATCAGTGTGACTGTATGAATTTGCGCATGGAAGGAAGTGTTAGTCAGATGGTTGGCTTTAAACCCTGAAATGGAGTGGGGGGGGGTTTAGAGATTCAGAAGGGAAGAAGTCACTCTGGATGAAATGGGACAGTAGAGAGAGCACTGGTGAAGCGAACAAAAATATATAAACAAATGCAAATGCACCCATGCAGTCTGTTGTGCAAATGCAACAATGTAGGGCAATGGTGGTTCAGTCAGAGCTGAAATTCAAATGCCGCCCTAGATTTACAAAGGGACATTTTAAATTGCAAGCGTTCAGGCACATGAGTAACTTTGCTCTTGTGGTTAACGCAGCTTCTCGCAGGAGCAGCGCTACTCCAGTGTGGTTTTGCGAGTGTGCTGTGTGATGCGGATGCTATGGGGCTGTTTCAGACAGGAAGTGAGAGAAATGCGGTGCCTAATTGAAACTTCAAGGGAAATTGAAGGCAAACTGAAAGCAATTGCATGATACAGCTGGAGGACAGCTAAGGCCTTTGCATTATTAGAAAGGAGGAATTGGGATCTTTTTTCATTAATGATGCTGCATCTACTAATTTTTATCAAGAAAACTTAAATGCAGCATGTGCATATAGAAGATTAAAATGTTCACAGTAATAAAGTGTTTACAAATAAGTTGTCAAATGTGATAGGAGGTTGCATAGTTTTGACTGTTCTGTACAGACAGGCCTGGAACTCCCCTGGCTTGTTAGCTACCTGTGGTGAGCAACAAATATTTCAGGAAAATTCATGCAGTATGTAGCTCTAGCCTAACCTGCCAGCAGGGACCATTTATCTCCTACCCATGTGAACTAGATTTGTTTTATTTCAGGAATTGCTTTGGCTTGCTTTTCTCAAATCCAGAGACCAGTGATACAGGTCTCTCTGAAAGCCCTCCTAAGTTTTATATGTGATTTCTCATAATAATCTGATTCCTGCTAGCATATATATCTTCTGTGTGCTTATGTTGCTTGTTTATACTTCACAGATTAGTAGCTCTTTGAGGTTAGCTACCTCCTGTTGGGTTTGCCACTAGTCCATTTCATTATGTAAAATTTACACTGATGAAGGAAAGTACCTGAGAGATGAATGAGGGCCTTGGTTTGCTTATTTGCCACCTCAGTTTTCTCAAATGCATTTCTTTGTTTCCCCAGCACAGAAGAGATTTTTGCTCTAGTTTCAGCTGTGGGTTTGTGGAGCAGGAGGACTGCAGTGGTGTAAAAGGCTTACAGGGCAAAGGAATAACTCTTGAGTGCAGTGGGAAGGTTTGAAGGTTACCAGACAGCCCAGTGAAGTGTTGAGTCAAAAAGTGGAATAGCAAAGCTTGAGAAAGCCTGTGTATGGGGGAGAAAAGCAGCAATCATGTCCTGTTGTATCTGTGGTGGCCTCAAGTGTGGCGGCCAAGTGAGGAATAAAGGATATAAGTGAATTTCTGGAAAACTGCAGACAGTTTTGCACAAGAGACCATTTTGAGTAAATAATCATGGGTAAAAAGGAAAACTTGACTGGTCTTATGGAGCAGAACCAGTGTTCAGTGAAAGTCTGTTTTTATCATAGCAAAGGGTTAACAGATAAGGTCTTTCAATCCTTTAGTTCTGGTTCTGTGCTTATTTATTCATTAATTCATTCAAGAAGGGACACAACAAGGTAAGGGAGCTGCGAGGTGTCATGACAGCTTCTTGCCCAGAGTTTGAAGTCTGTTGTTTTCAGGCCAGCGACTGTGCATCGTCACCAAGAATTGGGCAGCTTTTATTTACTGTCAGCTGTTTTTTATGACACTGAAAATTACTGAAGTTCTGGGTCGAATGCATACACTCTCTGTGGTCGGCAAGAGAAATCATCCCTAACCATGTGAGAGGAGTAAGTGCTTTACAGTGACTGCAGGTTCTGGAGTCCTGCACACCTGTGTGCTTGGAAAACATCTCCCTGCATGCGAGCACCCTTAGTGCTCACAAGTGATCTGGATTCCTTTTATTTCACCCCAAAATAGTGTCAGTGTGTGTGCTGCCAGGCTTCATAGAGGCACAGTAGCTGGCTATGGAGATGCTCTGCATTAAGGCTGATGGGTACTGGAGGGCATGTCGTGGGGGACAGTTCTTCAGGGATATCATCTCCAGAGGTGAGGTGATGTCTCAGCCAAGATGCAGCTAACCACTTATTAAAAGCAAGTTATTAATCCCTTAGGTTTCTCTCTTTGTTCCAAAGTACAGACTGTGGCATAAGAATCTTGTTCTAGGTACCCAGTGATGTTGAACTTGGTGACTAGTTGCTTCAGGAATCAAATTTGGCTTATGAAAGCCAAATGGTGTGACTGGAACTGGCTGAACTAATATTCTAATTTAGCTTCTCCAAACACTTGTTTTCATCTGGCCCGTTTGGTGGTGTTTTATTTGGAAGGTGAGGTATTTGATTGGTGGGGTTGGAAGGAGAAGGTTGGATCTTTTTTCAGGATGATTCGGTAGCAGCTCCTTGCGTCTTTGATGCGTCGCGCTTAGAGATGTGCCTGCACAGCGAGGTGTGGAGTGGTTCTGGCTAGAGTAGTTTTGGCTTTGCCGTTGTGTGAAGGTTCTCCTTTTTTCAGTTCGTATTTCATCAACCGGTCATGATAGAGCGTTGGAGGAAATGAGCTGGCTCAGCAGAAATCCAGCCCCCGACTACTCTCACGTTGGAAAATGCCTAGGGGTCACGTTGTCCGTGGGCGCTTTCAACAGCAAACAGAGGAAACAAGACAAGCAGTCAGCTCAGGAGGTCTCACGGAGGAGCACAGCGACGGCAGAGGAGGTGCGAAGCCCCACGCCGCCGGGGAACGCAGGGTTTCGCCATCTCACCTCAGGCGCCGCTCGGCCTGGCGGGACGCCGCCGGCCCCGGTGCAAGCTCTTAATGAGCTTTGCGAGGCCGCTGCCGCCCGCCTTGCGTAACCGGCTTACACGCCGCCTTGCCCTCTCCCCGGCGTCTCCCGAGCGCTGCCGACGAGCACAGCCTCTCCTCTGCCCGGGAAACCTGCCGCTGGGTTCAGGGAGAAGCGGAGACCGTGAGTCCATGCTGGTGGCACTTTGCAGAGGCACGTGGTGCTGTCAGGCCATACAGTGACATTACTTTCCAAACCGTATGGAAAAGAGTATTTCTATATAATTGTAATAATGAAAAGGTAGCTTTTGACCTCCTGCTGCAATCAGGAACTGAAAGCAGAATGGCTTTTCTTTTTAGTTTTAATTTATCAAACTGAGAGAAATGTGGAGATTAATCGAGCATAAGCAGAGGGAAGTGAAGTAGTTCTCGAGTGTTTCAGGGATCTCAGTAGCAAATCTGTTTGGAATGAGAATTGTGACTGATCCTTAAATTTAGCATTTGAGCATTCAGTTTGCTACTATGAAAAAAAAGTTAATTAAGTCTCAAAAAAAAAAAAAGAGAAAGTGGTGCAGTGGTGCAAGTTCGCTGTCTACTGTGCTCATGACCCTCTTAATTCTCACGCGATCACTAATGCTGTTAGGGCAAGTACCCGCCAGATTGTTTTTTCTTTTGTGAGCTGCTGTCATGTATTTTAACTTATTCCTGTGCCGAAGTCTGCCTTTGCTTACTGCCAAAAGCTGTGATGCTCTTGATATTTATCCTGTGCTTGGACAGCTTTTGGCTCTGCTGCTAGACACAGGTAGGAAAATTCCTGTGTCTAATGGGGAAAAAATGCTCTTCAAGTTTAAGACAGGAGACATCTAATATTTTCAGCCAGGGTAAATTCCCTGGTGTTTTATGGGCTTGGAAGCAGCATTGGGAAAGAGGTGCACAACCTTTAGCGTTAGGGGGAAGCACGTATTTTATTTAGGCTTGCCAAGTGTTGCCATTTGTCAGGCATCTCCCTTTTATCGTCAGCTCCTGCCCTTGCCCTTGCCCAGCATTGATTTGTAAGGCCACTCTGTCTCCTCGATGCGAGCTGACGTTTCCTTATGCTCCGTGCAATGATACGCAGCATTTCCAGGGGCTTTCCCACGGCTGGGGATTTGCGGGTCACCCGCCAGGCTCGGTGCCACTGCGCTCCACCACCCTGCAAAGCAGGGATGTCCCTTCGTCTGCCTTTCTGCTGAAATTGCCAGCTTTTCTGGCACAGCCACAGGCTCCTTCTAGCCCCGTGCCCAGTGCTGGCAGAGCAGAGGCCACAGCAGAGGCCACACTGTAGTGCTGACGCTGTTCTTCGCAGAGCTTGGACCCTGGCAGCAGCCAGCAGATGCGATTCCCAGCCCAGCGCTGGAACAGCAAAGTCGACAGCTTATTAAGTTTATGTATCGCCGTCTCAGATCAGCTCTATAGCACAGAAGCGATAACTCCAGCTGCGCAGACATGTATTGCGCTACTTGCTTTAAATGAGGTGCTAGCAGCGTGCGTGCACGTGCCATCATCACCTTTCTAGGGGAAGTTACAGACCTGGAAACATCTGCTCGGATGGCGGTGTGAAGCGAAGGGATGCGTTTCATTGTGGTTGTTTCTGAGCAGCATCCACTGTGTTGCCAGCGAGCTCCGTACTCGCTGCCTGCAGTGCTGCTGGGGGCCACCACGGCTTCATTCGTGGGGCAGAGCCAACCTGTGAGCAGCGGAGGGAGTACTTGATGGTGACTGTCAGAAAGGGAAAAAGGGAGAAAACTGCTCTTTTCTCGGTGGTGCTGCCTGCGAGGATGGTGTGTCTGTCCGGCTGCAGAGCCTGCTGCCCGTGTCGGTAAATGCAAGGTCTGCGGCTCATCGCACTCCGAGGGGCTGCACACAGCAAGTAGCATTCAGTGATATTTTCTGTAGGCTTTTTTTTTCTTTTTACTGCTCCGTTAGAAGGGATTTTTTATTTCCACAGCAAACTGCCTAATGGCTTTTCTGTTCATTACAGCTGTTCCTTGGATGCTGCCAAAGCTGGCTCTCTCCCTTTAAAAGAGAGAGAGAAAAAACAATAACAACACAATAGCTGGATTATGTATAAAATACAAATATGTGAGAAGCAGCACTTGCTGCATATATTTTCTTATACACAAACCTTATTGAATAACAAATAGAGCGTGATTGTGGTCTCCCATAGTTAAGGTTGTGGTTGCATTACTTTGTTTATTGCTTGTACAAGCCTGCATGTTTTGTATATAAAATAAATATACCCTTATTGCCTACTCTGCTGCTGGATAAACTGGAGAAGAAGTCCTCCCCCGTCACGGGGCACTTAGAGCTGGAGAAGAAACTGGAAAATCCGTGTGTGAGTTGCAATGAAAAAATGAGATTTTTTCATGTGGAAATGGTCCAAAAACATGTTGGAGCACTTATTTATTACCTTGTTTTTCCACTGTATTTCCCATCTCTTCCATTAAACTTTATCAGCAGATCACTTTTTGAAGCTCCACATTTAGGAGCGCACAGATTAAATGTGTGACGCCATAAAATTGCAATATGTCGTTAACATGAAGGAGAATCAGGAGACAATTCTGAAAGAGCTGGTTAAGACCAGGAAAGGAAGGAAAAGCAAAGGTGTGAAATTCAGCGGAAAGCAGTGCTGCTCTGCGGGTAGTGCACCTAGGGACTAAGAGCAAACATCCGGCCTGGGCTGAGAGCGAGCGGCCGCGTTGGTGCCGAGCAGGATTTCTGGGGCACGGGGAGCAGAGCGCCGTGTTTGAGAAGAGATGAGAAGAGCCAGGAAAGCAAAGGCTGATGGCAAGGGAGTAGGCTGATCTCTTTTGCTCTATGTATGCGCAAATATACATACAGCAGGCAGTAAGTTGTGTCAAGACAGTTTGGGAACCAAGCAAATATAACCAGCCCTGAGCACATTTGGACTGGAAGATAAAAGATGCCTTTGAGCTGTTGATTGGGTCTAGTAAGAGCCACTTGTGCAGTTGTGTCTCAGCAAGAGGCAGGAAAATTGTCATGGGGTTTCGCTATTGCTGCATCCTGGCCTTGCCGTGGAGGGGCATCCCCATGTCACTTCTGCCCCAGCGACGCAGAAGAGCACCACACTGAACCCCACACTTGGCATGAGCAACCCTCATGTGTTTTGATTTCCTCTACATGCTCGTGCCATCTCTATGTGCTGCTTTAGGGTCCTCAGCGTGACGGTGTTCTTAAGACAAACAGCTCATCTTCTGGAATACTGCGGATACGGAGCGCCAGGTGCACGAACGTGTGAGCATCCTGAGGTGCGTTCACCCAGACATAGCTCTGCATGGGAGTCAAGAGAGGCAAGGGAGCCTGCGGGACACTGAGACAGCTTGAAACCAGCCAGGGAAAAGAGAGCAATAATTCCTAATAGTTCTCCCAGATGAATTTCCTGGGTCTGCAGCGCTTCGCTGCTCTGTGCTGGTGCTCGCACCACATGAGCATGTGGTGTTGGTAGCCCTCAGCTCTGCGCGTGCGACACTCACGCTGGAGACCCCATCTTCAGGGTGGCCCCAGGCTCGGCGCTGGCCCTCGGGCAGGTTGCTTCTGCGTCTTGTGCCCATGGCTGCAAATTCAGTGGTGCCCAGGGCTCCTTCTTCGAGCCGTCCGTGTAATTTCAGTCCAAGGAAGCTGCCTTCCCGGCTGAGTGCTCAAAGCATTACCACGATATGCATTAGCGGAGATAACAGGGGAGTCCTGTAACAATAGTGCATTTATTAAGAGTGTTTTGTTGGCCAGTGAACCAAGAACCTGGCTGATAGCTGTTATGACAAATCGTTTTGACTCTTTTACTCCCTTGTAAAAGTGGGAAAGATTTGGAAACTTTATCTCTTTCAGTTTTGGAACGGGTGCAGTTTCGATGGCTATCTCTGCAGGTCAAAACAGCGGGCGGCTGTTCCAGCCTGGGGGATAATTGTGCTGTGCAAAGCCATTCATGAACTAATTTTTTCCTCCAGGAAGCTGGGTTTGTTTTTTCAATAGCATTTCAAAGCAATGCCCTTTCTTGCCAATGAGCAGAGCATAAATGTGCTCACAATTCTGTTCTTTCTGACCTGCTTATGTCTTTGTTTTTGCTTTTAGAATATAATTTAGAATATATTTTTTCCACATTGCTTCTTAACTGGTCTAGCCTGATGTTTCTCAAACCTGTGGTTTTCTTTACTGCTCTCCCTTATTTTCCGTTATTAAATCTTCCAGCCTATTGAAAACATCTGAGATGTAGATTTAAATAACTTAGGCACAGCCTGAGCCTTCCTCTGTTGGGTTAATAGGCAATGTGTGCTCCAGCACACTAACTATATATGTTGGAAAAATGACTGAACAGACTTCCTTCCCATGTGCCTGCTCCAAGGACAGCAAATAGGGCAGGTGAAAGGTGCAGCAACTGCGTGGGGTGTGCATTAAAAATGGCTCAGTCTGATGCAGCCCTGCACAGATAAAAGGTTTAGGGCGTCCGCATCAAATATGGGCAATTCTATTTAGGGTTGGATTCTGTTATGTCCAGGCAAAGTAAATGCTTTACCAGTGCCTCTTAGGGTGGTTTTGTGTCAACCCTAGTTACTTGCCTATCAGTATTGTAGCCCGTGCTGCCCAGCACACAGGTTGTATTTGTGAGGGGGCTGCTCTCACCGTGGGAGCCCAAAGAGGGGAAAGGCATAATATAAATGTAAAAGAACGGAGTAATAGCCAGAAGGAAGGAAATTTTTGAGAGCTATGGATAGAGCAAGGTTAGCATCTTGACAGATCAAAAGTAAACAGGCTGTTGCAGCCATGGAGATCTTAGGAGAAAGGGCTCAAAGGTAAATGGGGCGAGAAATGTGTTGGATGTGATGCACAGGTGGTGGTGCTGTGTGAAGACGTAGGATTTTTTTCTGTTTATTTATTTATTTATTTATTTTTGCTGGTGTCAAGCCTGGGTCTGCATCTTTGGAGTGGGGGTTGAGTGAATGGTCTGACCTTTTCCACAGGGCAGAGAGGCTTCGTGATTGGCAAGGGGCTGCTCACATGGGGACCAGGGGCAGACAAGTCAGCATTGCTTCCAGCAGCAACACTTCTGGTCTTCAGTAGCCTTCTGGAAGAGATTTATTTAAAGCCCTTGTCCTTTCTGTGGGCTCTAGGAAGTAGGAAGTGTTTCCTCCCTGTAAATCCCTATCCAAATCCCATTGACTCTTTTGTCTGCTTCCTTGCAATCCCCACCCTGCTTGGAGTTACTCCAAACTTGAGCTCGCCGGGGGCATTTATGCTATTGTTTGAAAGGGTCATCCTCAGATTTGTCTCCTTTCCTTTTCTCAAGTGACATTTCTGAACCAAAATGCCAGCCCACGAGCAGTGTCTGGGAATGTGATATCGGAATAAATGTTTGACCGCCTGTCCTGCCTCACCACTGCTCGGGCAGTTGGAAAAGTTGGTGTTGCAAAGAGCAAATATGGGGGTTGACCTTCCTTTGAAAACGTGATTGCATTTGCTTACTCTTTTGGTTTATTTGTGAAACTTTGAGGGGAACAGGGAGGTATCAAAATGAACTTCAAATCCTGGTCTGTTTTCTCTACATTATTAAATCAAGAAGCTCAAAAAAAGTGCTTAACACCAGTATTGGAGAATCTGAAATGTTTTTAAGGTACTACTTACTGTCTTGAGAGCATGGAAGAAAAATGTGGGAGTATTTCTATTGTTTTGAGTATGCCACAGGAATGACCAGCAGCAGGAGTCTGACTTTGTAAGCCAGAGGTGGGAGAGGAAAGATTGAACGGGAGGCTTCAGCCAGGGACAAGTGTCTGCTGGAGGATCTACCTGGTCTCTCTGTAGGCCTGACCGCTTTGAACTGAGCGTGTGAAGCTTCGCTTCCTTCCTCTTGCAGGAACCGGAGCTTCAAGCCTTTTCCTTGATGCCAGTGTAATTCCAAATATTTATATCAGTGTCAGAGCTGGCTCCTGTGGCACCAAAGGTTGCATGTCCTCCAGCCTTCCCATTTTAACATACGTTCTGCGAACAAAATACTGTTGACGACTTCAAGGCTAAGGGGAGCTATTGCGTGTTGCATGAAGGCATTTGCACACCATGGAAAAACGCATCATATCACAAACTCCTAACTGTGTCCTTCTTGAATTTACCCTCTTTTTTAACACCCCAGGACCACGTCCTTTAAGCACTTATTTCCGGGTCCTCTAGAGATGAGAAAACACATGGTAAATTGTGGTGTTGGTGTTATGCAAATGTTGTGGATTTGGAAAGATTTTTTGACATATCTTCTCACTTGGAATACCTTCCCCATGCATAAAAACTGCAGAAAATTTCAGGGCACAGGCCAATAGATATGCCATCTTTGGGGAAGGGGGCGTGTTAAACACATGTGAATGGCTAGCATGGATCTTGGATGTTGAAAAATGTAGAGATTGATAAAAATGCTAGGCTTAGTGTGATTTGCTGTCGTCTTTTGGAACCGAAACTCAGTTGGTATCAAGTATTGTGGTTTCTTCACAGACCAGAGGAATTAATGACGAAAATGAAGAACCACGGAGGGCAGTAGCCCTTCCACAGGCATGGCTAGACCAAGAATAGCTTACCTCATTGTCTGATATCTTGTGAACAACATATTATTTTTTCCCTTTACTGAAATCAAGTCCATGGGCATTGTTCGTTCTGAAAGAGAGACCTTGACGTGGCATCAAAAATGTGTTTTCCATGGGGGGAGGAGGACGAGGCAGCTTGTGCACCCTCAGCAAAGACGTTCAGAGAAGACACCCATTTCCTGTTTTCCAGCAGAGATATTCACTGACGTGAAGTGTCATTCGGGGCAGGATGTGCTGAACGTGTGGTCTCAGGTGGAGGTTATTCCTTCTAATTTCATGCCTCTTGGGATCCTTCCTGCTTCAAACCGTTCCATCTTCTTCCTCTTACCTTACCCATTTAGGAAGGAAAACGCAACCATTTGGCAACTACTGATATCACTTAGATATAAAAGTAGAATTCAATTTGATTGATTTTCACCTGCTGCCTTGCTCAGCTTGAGACAAAAGAACCAGCTCCAGACAGCCCTCACCTGCAGCGCTCCGCAAAGCACATTCAGGGCTTTGATGGGAATATTGCCGGGGATGGAGCCCAGTGGTGAAGGTTAATGGGAAAAAGTGATATCTCGACTGCTGATTGCATGATTTGCTTCTGAAATGATTTGCATTCAAATGTTGAAAGCCACACACAAATGCTAGAGAAGAAAAAGTGTTTTCATATAGATGCTTTTTGTCCTACTAAAAATGTCTCTGTGTGCCTGGCTAAAGGAGTCTTTAGCTGTCTTCTCAGATTTGGAGCTCTCCCTTTCTCTTAGATCGATACTGCCCTGCTGCTCTTGTGCATAATTTATAGTGAGGGCTCTCAGGAACAAGTCACGCTGTTGAGTATTCAGGATTATTGGAAGTTGTTGTAGCTGCTTAGTGCACGAGCTAGGATGCAGATGCATCTGCCCACGGGAGCGGGTCGTACTGTTGCATCAGCTTCTGCTGCTGAGGACTCGGCTGCTCAGAGAGTCCCTCAAGTGCCATTCCTGACAGGTCAGCGAAGGGATATGGCCCATTTTTGTACAGCTTTTGCAGGAAGCAGTCAAAAAGTTATCCAGTATCTCTATCTTCTGGAGGACTTCTGTTTTTAATAGCGAAATCTTAAGTGAAAGGTGAAAAGGGGGAGTTATATCCGTCACCCTGCCTTGTGCATGGCCAGAGAGTTGGTATGTCCCGTTGGTGCTGCCCAAACCAAAATGTCCTTTCTAACTCTGAATGGTGGGTGAAAATGATTGTGAGAAATGATCTTTCTCCTTGATTTTTTTCTGATGTTTCATTATTTTTAATTAGTATCAAAATAAATGCCTATTTCGGGGGCGGGGGGTTGTTTGTTTTTGTTTGTTTGTTTGTTTTTCTTAAAGGTAGTTAATGAACATATCTCAAAAAATAGTTTTCATCACCTTATTTACTAAGTGTTCCTCTGTTAAACAATGTCTTTACTTTCTAAAAAGTTTTTTTCCACTCCTTGAAAGCAACCATCTCGCCTTCTTCCACAATTTAAAGAACAACTCCCTTAGCTGCCCCCAAATCCTCTTGACACCTCAGAATCTCCAGGGATGACCTCCAGCCCCAGCTGTGCTGTGATTCTGTGAACATCTCCTGTCACTGGATAGGGCATTTGATGTATGTTCAAAACATATTTGCATATGTTACCTAATTAATATATTAGTATACTAATATATTACTGTATTTGCAATGCACAAATGCATTATAGATGAAAAATGCATTTAGATTCTATAATGCAAAAGCATTATAAAAGCTGTCGAGGAATTCCCAGCAAGTGAAAGATAACATTAATCAACTAAATTTGTCATATGAAACTTTTGAAATCAGAGAATGAGACGGCTCATGCCTGCTATTTCTGTATTTTTGATTTTATCTTTCTATCAGCCCTGGCCTGTGCTGATTTTTCACTTTGCTTTGACCTTTGCAGACTCTGATGTTGGAATCTGCTTCCCGGTCTATATTGGGCACTTTTCCCTGTCCTGTAGGCAGCCTGCAATCACGGAGGTTTATTTTATATTGCATATCACCCTAGTATCTTAAATTAACATGACGTGGATTTTTCCTCATGCAGCCCAGCCTCCTCTGAAAAAAAAAAAAAAAGACCTTGTGTATTAAGGCATTGTGCTGACTTGTTTTCCTTGCTGTGTAACATTGTGTAAACAAACTTTTTTTTTTCTAAAGCCTTGCCAACTTTACACAGCATCCAGAGACAGAACAAGGTTGACTGCTTCTCCCTCAGCTTCATTAAAAAGACAAAAAAGCTGAGGAAGTGAGGAACATCCACTCAATTTTTTTTTCCTTTCTCAAATACAAGCTGCACCACTGCCTCCTCTGCCCCACCCAAACTAACCCGTTTCCCTAATTTGCTCAAAATATTTCTGTACTTTTTTTGTTTTTGGTCTCTATTGCTTTGGGATAGTTTGCCCTTTACACTGGTAAGGCTGTCCTCTCCGGGCTGCAGAACATTTTAGAGAGCTCCCTGAGGAACCTCTGGTTTTCTGCCACCCCGCAGCCTGGCTTTCTTTGTGAGCCAGAATTCATGAAATCGGGTGTGTTTTGAGGCACAGTTCTCAGTCACAGTGGTGCTTTGTAGCATGGCGGGTGTCAGTAGGAGCCTACAGCAGCTACCTGCACCCATGAGCTCGCTGTAAGGACCACACAGCTGGGGAAGTGCTGCGGCTGTAACTTGCAAGTGCTTGGTAATAGGAAAGTAAAAGGGTTCTCGGGCTAATGCATCAGTGCTTCGTGTTGTAGACTAATGGGTTTTCTGTGTGAATGAGGAATATAATCCTGAGTATAGCCATTTAAATGTGCATGAGGAATCCAGAGCGTCGTAATTGAATTTCTTCGGTCCCCGAGGTTGCAGCTGACGCCGTGAAATCAATGAGCCTTCCTGAAAGCACCCTGCTCCCGCGACCGCGCGCGGGGCCGGCGCCTCTGCGTCTGCGGCTCCCTTTGGGGATTTGCCCCTACTCACTTTGCATCTGTGCTCCCCGACACGGGACCAGGTTTTCAAGGTCACTTAGGAGCTCCAGTGGACATGCCTGTGGTTAAACCTTAGGGTTGACACAGCGCTGAGTATGTGACCACTTTGTGGTGCCTTTCTGCAGGCTGCTTGACTTCAGTGCCCAGGTTGCTGCTGAGTTTTCTGAGTGTGCAAGTGTGGGGGACACAGGTGGTAGCCTTGCCCCATTGCACTCTTCCTTATCACAAGCTTTGGAAGAAGATCCAACTTGCAAGTAGGTTGCAAAGAGGCAACACTTTCAATTTAATAAAAACATTAAGAGTGAAGAAGTTGGAATTCCCATTTTGTGTTAGTATTGCTTGCTCTTTGCCTTCTCATCAGCACTGTTTTTCTTTCTGTTTCAAGAGAGGCAGCAGAGGAAGCACCTCTGCCTCTTGCTGGAGAGGCTCGCTCGGGTTTTTAACCCTGAAGCCTGCAGGGGAATTTTTGGTGTTATTTTGGATGGTGGTGTTTCTTTTGTCTAACTGTTTCCATTATTAACTTCTGAAGACGTGGAAAGGTTCAGCTTTACCAGGGTGTTACTTTTGGCCCCGGCCGGGTAGCTGGTGAATGAGAAGTGGCGCCGCGGGTGGTTACGTAACGGCCTTTGTGCTGCTTTCGCTGCAGGGCAGGAAAGAGGTTCACGTGAATTCACCAGGAAGGACCACATATCTATAGCAACATATCTGTGTATCCTGTAGCTGTCTATTG
This sequence comes from Crypturellus undulatus, assembly GCA_013389825.1. Classification (NCBI taxonomy): domain Eukaryota; kingdom Metazoa; phylum Chordata; class Aves; order Tinamiformes; family Tinamidae; genus Crypturellus; species Crypturellus undulatus. Next base: position 124,036 of record VWPW01006124.1, read on the forward strand.
CAGCCCTCGTTGCTTAGGATACTGGCATTAAAATGTGTAACAAAACCTGCTTTTTCCTTGTGAGTTCGTTGTCTGTCCCAGGCCTGCGTAATGGGACATTTCCCCTTGCTGTTTAGGTTAGGCTTGTTGACTGACCTCATGCAAGAGGGGGCTAGAAAATCTCTTTGGAATCCCAACGTGCAGCATGTCTGTGGTGTTAGCAGGCGGGATTTACTGATACAGTTTGGTTCGTGCTCCCCTCACTCCCAGACACAGCGAGGCCGCCCCAGCGCGCTGCGAGCTCCAAAGGGAAGGCGCCGACATGGAGCCATGTGCTGAGCCGCTTCCCTCCATTCCTTTTGCAACAAAAGTAAGGTTTCTATCATAAAGTCGGGAGCAATGAGTGGTGGCTCCTGGCAAGGACCCAGTTTGGCCTGCCATACTATTAGGCGTTTGGGACTGGCCCCATGGAGTACCCAGAGGGATGTACATGCACCAGCCTGAGAACCTGTCTCCCTCTTGTGGCTTCGTACACGGGAGCCTCAGCTGCCTTAAAGAAGTTTCTGTGGGAGCCCCCCATGGCTCTCATCTTTGCCTGGCCATAGAAAAAGGAGTCTTGGGGCTTTTTTCCAAGCAAAGTCTTTTATTAACATGATGTTCACATGGCCACAGTGGACAGTCCCCTAGGGTCTTTTCCCAAAGAGGATGGGAACAGAGGTGGAGCTGATGCTCCAGCTGTTTTCGTAAGGAATTTTCCATCAACGTGGGAAAGGCTCTCATGTTTCAGAGCAGCTCAGGGTGATGTTTGATGCCTGGCTTATGTGCTTCATTTGCTCTGGGCTCCTGCAGTCCCCGGGCTGTAGGATTGCAGCTGTGCTGCAGCTTCAGGGCCGTCACGGATCTTGGACATGCTCTTCATGTTTTGTAACTGAGCCCTGCGAGATGAATGGTGCTGGATTCCCCCCTGCAAAGCAAGTAGCTCAGATGATATAAAAATTATTTATTGTATTTCTCTATGTGCTCTCTTTCTCTGCTGTAGAGCACCACAGTCCTGCAGACAGACATTTCATAAATTTTCCTCTTTTTATTAACACTGAATCAGTATCCAAGGAGCTTTGCACACTGAAGTGCATCTCTAAGGAGACATTTCTACTTTTGCAGCCTTAACTGATTCACTAATAGAATCCCATCAGGAGTTCAGTTCAAAGAGCTTTTGCCTTCAGAAGGTTTGAATTAAAGCTCTTCTGACTTTCTGGGATACATGCAAGAAGGATACTTCTTGCCATAGCTAGTGGTCAGGTGAGAGTTGATTTAAAAGGTAAGATTAACTTTGTTATAAGTACTTGAATACAGATGCTGAAAACCAAACCATTTACTGTAAAAAATACAGAATTGCCAGTTTAGCTATTTTGGAGTTAGCTGTGGTTATTCACTGTTGTGCTGTATGAGTAACAACTTTCATCTGCAAGTAAAAAGACTTGCTCATTGTTAAGATTTTGCTCTTGAATTATTACTTACTTTGGGTGATCCTAGAAGAGCAGAGGATACGGGTTCAGATGGAAATTCCCTAGCATCTTAGTTAGCTGCGGCTGCTGATGCAGGTTGCAGAGGCCAGTAACAGCATAGCAGAATTTTAACCAGGAGCTTAGCATGGAACGGGAGCAAAAATGCAGCTGTGTTTCCCCCCCGTTTGAGCAGCAATAGAGTCTGTTGGTCTGCTATGACATTTCCAAGCTTCTTCCTCTAATCGTAGAATCATAGAAGCCTTAAGGTTGGAAGGGACCTTTAGAGATCATCTAGTCCAACCCCCGTGCACACATGGAGTCACCTAGAGCACCTGGCACAGGACTGCGTCCAGGCGGGTTTGGAAGATCTCCAGAGAAGGAGACTCCACAACCTCTCTGGGCAGCCTGTGCCTGGGATCTGTCACCCTCACAGGAAAGAAGTTCTTCCTTAAGTTCCTGTGGAACTTCAGGTGTTTCAGTTTGTGGCCATTACCTCTTGTCCTATTGCTGGCCACCACTGAAAAGAGGCCAGCCCCATCCTCTTCACTGCCTCCCTTGAGGTATTTATATACACTGATCAGGTCCCCTCGCAACCTTCTCTTCTCCAGGCTGAACAGGCCCAGCTCCCTCAGCCTCTCCTCATAGGGCAGATGTTCCAGGCCTCCTGATCATCCTCGTGGCCCTGCGCTGGACTCTCTCCAGCAGCTCCACATCCCTCTTGTATTGTGAAGCCCAGAACTGGATGCAGAGCTCCAGATGTGGCCTCACCAGGGCTGAGTAGAGGGGCAGGATCACCTCCCTCGACCTGCTGGAGACGCTGCGCTGCGTCCTTTGGAAGAGCGTCTCGAGCAGGTTGAGGGAGGCCCTGCGGTTATTTCTGTGCTGCTGCAGGGAATCCAGCGCCGATGGCAGTGCCAGGAGCACCGGAGGCACCCGGCCCTGCTGGCTGCAGTGGGGAGTCCCATCCGGAGCCCCTGGCAGCAGGTTTGATGGGAAAGTGGAGGAGCAATCGAATGAGGCGCCGCTTGGATGGCAGCAGCGGGGGGTTTCTGTTGTGATTAATGAGGTATTTAGGTATTTCGCTCAGTAGGAGCTACCTGAAATGCAATTTACATCTAAGAGCTGCTTTTTTCAGATGTGCTTTAATAAATTAATGTTAATGGTGGTTATTTAATTATTTGCAGCAAATTGGATACAACTACTGCAGGGTTATATTTGGGTTGAACACATCATGAAGCCTTTTGAAAAGCTCCTGGGCTGAAAAGGATTGTATTTAGAGCTTTGCCCATTGCATTTCTTATATATTGTGATATAAAAGAGGAGGAAGAGTTGAAATGATGTGTAATTTGTTGAATGCAGAGACCACTCAAATGTAAAGCTTTTGAAGCTGATACTAAATGAGTATCCATCCTAATAACAGGATGTATCTTCTTGCTGTTAGAAGTAGTGAACTCAAGTAAATGAAGTTAACATGTTTTGCCTTTTGCTGTCGTCTAGCATATATAAGGGTGTGTTGTCTAGCATCTTATGTAGCATAAATAAAGATATTGTAGGAAAAGGGAGAAACAATATTGTTTTCTTTTCGGATTTCTTTTTAACTAACAGTTTTCAGGTCTATTGTGCGCTTGCCAAGCCTGCGTGCTTACAGCTGAGTTTATGTCTGCTGAAAGTCCTGCCGCTGCTCTCAGGGGGCTCCATCGCTGCCGCTCCTGCCGGTCCCGCTGCCCTGTGCCGGGATCCCGATGGAGCCTGGGAAGGAACTGCCAGCCAGGCGGATTGCTCTGGAGCAGGGCACCAAGCAGCTTAAAGCACGGAGGTTCACCAAAGGACGCTAACTAAAGGAACCTCTTCCCTCAGGGACAGAAANTTTCTTTTCAGATTTCTTTTTAACTACCAGTTTTCAGGTCTGTTGTGCGCTCCCCAAGCCTGCGTGCCCCGTGCTTACAGCTGAGTTTATGTCTGCTGAAAGTCCTGCCGCTGCTCTCAGGGGGCTCCATCGCTGCCGCTCCTGCCGGTCCCGCTGCCCTGTGCCGGGATCCCGATGGAGCCTGGGAAGGAACTGCCAGCCAGGCGGATTGCTCTGGAGCAGGGCACCAAGCAGCTTAAAGCACGGAGGTTCACCAAAGGACGCTAACTAAAGGAACCTCTTCCCTCAGGGACAGAAACATAACGTTACAATTTTTGCTTTTAAAACAGAGCCATGGTTGATCAGTTATTTGCTCCGAGGCACCGTTTTCTACAAATTGACTGCAACAGAGTAGAATATTGTATTTTCTGCTCTTAGCACAGCAAGGATGAATATCGAGCAGGGATGATTCAAAGGCAGAAAGGAGGCAGGTGCAGGTGGGAGCTGCTGGTTAACTGGAGGGCTGCCCTGTGCTCCCCTAAGGACTGACACTGACTGGACGGGGAGCTCTGGTTTCCCTGGACATTGGGAACAAGAATTTTTCCAGGACCTGGAAAAACTGTGCAGGGAAGTGGACAGAAATAAAGTTTGCGATGAAATATTTGCAGCTTTTATAGAAAGCAGAAGTGCTAATGATAACACAGCTTTCCGTTAAGCCCAATGCGTTGTATTAAAGAGCAACTGGCTGGTTGGGGTTTTTTTGTTTTTTGTTTCTTTTTAAGCCACAGAACAGGATGTGGATTTTTCACATGGCTGAGGCCATGCAGGGAATAGCTGGAATAAAAATAAAATGAGGTTAAATTCAGCTATTGCTAATCTCTCTGCTGTATAGCAACTTATTTTTTGCTGACCTTTAACATCTTTTAGCTTTTGATGCCTGAGGGGGATGGTTGCTGTCTGGGAAGTGCTTAGTTGCATTATCTTTCCCCTGCATTCGTGTCTGCACGTTTTGTCACTCGACTCTTCCCATTTCCCAGTGTGGAGGGATGGGACTGTATCTGCCCGTGTGCTTGGGTCTGTGCCCTTCTGCACGGGCTTTGAGCTGCCATAACCGGCCAGTAAAGTGCCGTGCAAAGCACTGTCACTGAAGAAAGACCTTCCAGCCATGGCGACTTGGGCCTGACTTTGTGCAAACCTCGTCAATAAGCCCCGGTTCTGGCTCTGTGAGAGCCTCTAGTGAGGTTCTTGCAGGCTGCAATTCTGTGTGACGTCGGACCTCTCCTGTCTGGAAGAGGAAATGCAGCTGCACACGAAGAATCCTTCAAGTTAAGGGTGGGAGCCCATGCTGCTTCTTGGGCCCACATCACGGTGCCCCTGCTCTCACCCGAAACACATGATCATATCCGTTTCAGTTTTAAGTACACATCTTTCGTTTCTCATCCTTCGTTTTGCCAAAGACTGCATTGCTGCAGGACCGTCCTGCACGCACTGCCCTGTGAGAGCACAAACCCTGCTGCGCTCTGTGTCCCTTCCAGGGACCTGGGTAGTGACTGTGCCCCTCGCTTGAAATCCTGAAAAAACATCAGGCTGCTTTGCCTTTGCCGTGGCAGGGAATACTGAACTGCTGCGAAACAGGTTTATATAAAAACACACAGCCTGGTAAGCCTGGACAGAAGCTGGACCTTTTCGGTTTTCCTGATAAATGCCTAGGTGAGGGCTACACATTTGCTTCCCTGGCTGCTTTGCCAAACGTTTTGGTTTAAAAAACCTTGTTTTTCTGCTTAGCTGGGGGGGCAGAGACTTCACCTGTGCGCTTGGACAGGGGAGGGCTTTAGATGTTGGTGTGATTTGGCCAGACATGCAGGGAGGCAGTGTGAGGAGAGTGGATGTAAGGTTTCCAACAGCATCTGACTCCTGTTTGTGAGGGTTGGGGTTGAGCTCCCAGTGTCACTGTCACTTTGCATAGGGGTTACGCTTTCTGTCACCAGCTCCTGCGTGATCATAGAATCATTATGGTTGGAAAAGACCTTCAAGATCGAGTCCAACCACCTTCAGCACCCTGCCTGCTAGAGCACGTCCCTCAGTGCCTCATCTACACATTTCTTGGACACTGCCAGGGACAGTGACTCTACCCCTTCCCTGGGCAGCCTGTTCCAATGCTTGACTGCTCTTTCCATGTAGACGTTCTTCCTCATATCCAGTCTGAACCTTCCCATCGGCAGTTATTCTGGAGAAGAGATCAATTCCCACCTCACTGTAACCTCCTTCCAGGAAGTTGCAGAGATCAATAAGGTCTCCCTGGAGCCTCCTCTTTTCCAGACTAAGTAACCCCAGCTCCCTCAGCCGCTCCTCATAAGGTCTGTGTTCCAACCCTTCACCAGCTTCGTTGTCCTTCTTTGGACACGAGCCAGCACCTCAATGTCCTTCTTGTAGTGAGGGGCCCAAAGCTGAACACAATGTTCGAGGTGCGGCCTCACCAGCCGATCTCTTCCCTGGTCCTGCTGGCCACACTGTTCCTGATAGAAGCCCGTAGCCTCCTTGCCCACTTGGGCCCGCTGCTGGCTCATGTCCAGCACCCCCAGATCCTTCTCTGCTGCACAGCTCTCCAACCACTCTGCCCCAAGGCTGTAACACTGCTTGGGGGTGTCACGGCCGCTGGGCTCACGTCCTCGCTCTCTTACTCCCCAGCAGCGAGTCCTGAGGCACCGGGAGGATGGGCAAGCAGAACAGCAAGCTGCGCCCCGAGGTACTGCAGGACCTGCGTGAGAACACGGAGTTCACGGACCACGAGCTGCAGGAGTGGTACAAGGGCTTCCTCAAAGATTGCCCCACAGGGCACTTGACTGTGGAAGAGTTCAAAAAAATCTATGCCAACTTCTTCCCCTACGGCGACGCCTCCAAGTTCGCCGAGCACGTCTTCCGCACCTTCGACACCAACGGCGACGGCACCATCGACTTCAGGGAATTTATTATCGCCCTGAGCGTCACCTCACGGGGCAAGCTGGAGCAGAAGCTCAAGTGGGCCTTCAGCATGTACGACCTGGATGGCAACGGCTACATCAGCCGCGGTGAAATGCTGGAGATAGTGCAGGTGAGCTCCTTGCTGCCAAATCCATCTTCCCCCAGACATCTGGAGTGGGAGACACGGGTCGGTCGGGAATAACAGGGTGTCTCCTGACAACAGCTGGAGCTGCAGAACAGCTGCTGTGGCTGGCCAAAAGGAGGGCACTCAGCAGTGGGTTCCCCACTGCTGAGGAGGGTGCTGAGGGCACCATCCCAGCAGGGCCGTTCAGAAAGGTGACTTGACCCACAGAGTTAAATGAATAAATGGTCCAAGAGACAAGTGCGTCTCTGTAGACGTGGACCTGAGCCAAAATCTTAGGGCTCTGCTTGGGGATTTTTTTTTTCACGTGGTTTTGACAGTCTCAAAATACCTACATGCAGATTTTACTGACCTGATTAATCTCAAACTTAATACCACAGGCTCTGATATTTCAAATGTGACTCAACAGGAACTGAGAACACCAGAAATGAAAGGTGGTCCCTCCGGCCCGCGAGTGTCGGGGGATGCTCCTGGGCCTCGTGTCCCTGGAGCTGCTGCATCGAGGACCACAGGAGATGCACCAGAGCAAGACGCTTGTCCCAGGGGTCCTGGCCCTGTGCACTTGTACAGTAATTTAAACCCTGACTTTCTGTTAAATGGACCCAGCAATGGTGGTGTTTTTCTGATATGCAGATGAGTACAGAAAAGAAAACTGAAAAAAAGCTGGAGCCCGAAATCCCTATTTGTTTTGGTTTATAAAGTCCTACAGCTGCTTGCCAGGGTCAGCTGCCCTTTTTATTGCTGCAGGCTTAAATTCCTTTCCTGAGTCCTGATGCTTTATAGCTTGGGTTCTGTTTCTGCTATATCTCTCTCTTTTTTTTTTTTTTTTTTTAAATACTCAGGCAATCTACAAAATGGTTTCATCAGTAATGAAAATGCCAGAAGATGAATCCACTCCAGAGAAGCGAACAGACAAGATCTTCAGACAGATGGACACAAACAATGACGGTATGACCTCACCAGCACCCCCACCCCATAGGCCTTCAAAATAGAGTTTTTTTCAGCCTGGTCACGAGCAGAAGCTGCTGACAGTATTTTGGGGTCCCAGGGTGGGAGCATCCCTGCCAGCCCGTGACAGCCCATGGGGAATTTACTAATCTGCCTTAATGTTTGATAATGCAGGGAGCAACCTGCTAGAAGTGTGGAGCTCTTTCCTACTGAGAAAAGAGGTATTTTTGGTGAGAGTGAGGGTTTAGTTGAGTCTATCTGATCTATGCTGAGATATGCAGGCTCATAAAAATATGACCTTATGTATAAAAAGGCTGTTTTTTAGTTAGGGGAATTTTATGGCTGCATTTTGGCATCCAGAACCACAGCCGTTGGGTAAATTCTTGGGCTTGCTGGTGTCCTTGTGTGTTTTACTTTTGACTTCAGCAAGACCAGCACTTCATCCTGTGACTAGGTATTTGAATAACCATAGCATAATGTGATAAAATCTGCAAATCCTGCCATATACACCCTCCATCTGTTGCACTTTGTCACTGAAACAGTGTCATCCTGTTCCCAGTAAAGCACCACCACTGCTGAGTACCACGGGGCGCACGCTGAGCTGTGTGATACCCTCATTGGGGCTTGGAAAGGCTCCCTCGCGAGCTGGGCTTGAGAGAATGGGGAAAACAAACCAACTTCCTAGGCATTACAAGCAGTCCTTCCAGACTAACTGAAACTTAAGGAAATGTTTTATTTGGAAGTGTTAGCTGAACGACCTGGCATTAGGGTAGATGTGCGCTATCTGTTTTTGAGCTTCTGTGTGTTTCTGCGAGGTGGACATTTACTCGTTTGTCCACATTTGACCCATCTTGGGTGCTGGACATTGAGTGCAGTCCTTTCTCATGATCCTCTGGGTGCCTGAGACCATCTCAGTGTGGAAACCTTAGAAGGTGTGATGAATTCGTGCCTCCCTGCATCCTAGGGCACCTGGCCAAAAGCGTCAGGGAGCACGAGTGGCCTGGGCAGCAGTATGTGTCTCCTGCATTTCATCAGGGGGCATTTTCGCAGTGCAGACCTGCATTTATAGGAGTAAATGGTGTGAGCAGGTCCCTAGCAAGCTCTGATGGCAACCATTCCCAGCCTGGCCAAGCCTTAGTCACCCTTCAGCTTGTGTAGTCTCATTGCACACACTGTGCAACCAACCAGCAGGTCCTGCAAGGGTATGTAAGCGTAGGAGAAACTGTCCCTGCTCAACCGTGCCTGCCACAGTGCCAAGTGAAGAGATTGGGGGTGTTTAGGTCTAAAATGTCTAAGTGCCAAGTGAAGAGATTTGGGGTGTTTAGGTCTAATATGGACATCATTTTTCAGCGCGTGCATGTATTCAGGTGCCATACCTTGTATTAATGTTTGGCTGCAATCTGTGTAATGTGCAAGGCAAAAACTGACAGGCGATATTAGAACGTTATCTTCTTTTTTATTTGGTAATGTCTTTTAAAATAAAAAGTATCGTTTATTATGCTAGGTTGTTGTGCCAAAAAATAAAGCATCTGAGCTTAAGGGCTGGAGAAGGATTTGGCTGCGCCGCTTTGCGCTATAAGTTCTCCCTACATGCATTTGCAATAAATTAAATATATTTATATTGCTAAATCTTTTGTGAATAGGTTTTTTTTTTTAAGCTACAGAGATGGTGGCACCACAAATGACTTTCTCTCTCTCTCTCTCTCTCTCTCTCTCTCTGTTTGTTTTTCCTCCCAGGTAAGCTGTCCCTGGAAGAGTTTATTAAAGGTGCCAAGAGCGATCCCTCCATCGTGCGATTGTTACAATGTGACCCAAGCAGCGCGAGTCAATTCTGATTAAACTGGACAGTTTGCAAAGAGAAAACCGGCTTGTCGTTCAAGCTTTGCTCGCAAATGGATGCCTTCTCAATCATTCCTCAACAGTTAGCGGATTAAGACCCCTTTGCCAGGTTGTGTGTGTCTGAGTGAAATGGCCCTCGCTCCTCTCACTAACACCAGTGCAGCTCTCCTTTGGCAGCTCCATTTCTGCTTCCCCGTAATGTTATGATTCACTCTGCACATGTAACATTAAATGAAAGGTATGTTTACATGCAGATACAAAGAGTTCAAATTGCTGGTGAGATACCACTTTGCTTAGTCTGTGAGAAAGGTGACGTTCTGGTAGTCCCAAGGAGATGCTAGGTAGGACTTTCATCCAACATAGCAGATGGTAGATAATTTATTTTGCTTCAGAAATGACTATGTAAAAAAAAAATGTGGACTGAATGGAGTAGAAAGTTCAAAATAAAAAAAAAAATAAAAAAAACAGCTTTCCTGGGCATGGTTCCAATTTTCTTTTTGAGGAAAATTGCTTGCACTTATCTAATGGTCTTTACTTTCTTTTAATATATATATAAATTATATATATATGGTGAAGTAAAATTTTAAATATTTAGGTCATCTATTTAAGGCATAAAATAGAATCCAAGCTTTGTTTCTTCTAGTTGTCTGTGATTTATTCAAATCTTGCAGATTGTTTTTTGTGATATTTATGCATTAGCAAATTGCTGTTCAAAAAGAAATGCATGACTAGCAGTTTGTGGATATTTCACTCTGTTTGATTACTGAATGCAAATATTTGTTCATTTTTACTGTTGATCGTTTCAGCATTACTGTATTAACAAAAGACCTGAAAGAAGTAATCCTAATTTTGTATTTCTCAGTGGAGTCCTACTTTCTGGTGGTTGCTGCATTAAATGGCTTTTGAGTGAAATGAGGTGACGTGACTCGCACTGCTGTCCTCAACTTTGCTACACCTCCTACCTTTTGCTGTCAATATGTTAATAGTCTTGTGCATTCCAGTGTTATTTAATATCTGCCTAATGCCAAGAAATAATAATTGAAATAAAAGACTACTTTTCTTGTCAATATCTGTCTTGTTTTAACCCATACATGTTTGTATTATCCTGTACGTGGCAGGAGGACAGCTCCTGTGTCCTCCTTTTGGCCAAGACTTGTTTCCTTGTAAGTTTGCTTCATCCTGAGGATCCCACTACACAGAAGCCAGGAAAGATGGTTCAGAAGGTGGGTATTAAGCATAATGCAGGAATAGAGCAAGGCAAAAATCAAATAAGAGAAATGTTCTTTCCTGTCTATAGAGGTATCAGAATATGTGGTACTAGGAGCACTTCTCCACAGCAGTTGGGTCCCCCTGGGATCCTCCTCGCTCTTCTTTGGCTCGTGCTGCATCTTCCACCTCTCCACAACAGCTCTTGAGTACTGTAACCTTTTTATTCAAAGAGAAATGCACCTTGCTCCTGCCTGTACAAATAGACATCTTGTCCCATGCACCTGGTGAATGTTAAAAAATAATGTTTGATCTCCGTGGCATGGAAAGCAGTTTCCCCGCTGTTCATCAAGCCTGCGAGTAGCTGCTGAAGTCTGTCCTTTTTACAAAATACTGAAGTATTACACAAATGCTTGGGCATTAACTTAAATTTTAAGCAGGAAATTAAGGGATTTTTGCTTTGTAGCCATAACCTGCTACATCACAGCACTAGTTAGGTGCTAGTACTTATACTGCTTTAAAAAAAAATAGAAGATGCACGCAGAATCCAAATACAGGTGTACTGTTAGGTCAAATTTAGGCTAAAATACAGACTCACTTCAGTACTGCCAAGCTGAAAAGTGTTTTCTTTCTTGTTTTTCTTTTTTTTTTCCTATAAATTCAAATTTGAGCTATTAAACCAACATTGCTTTCAACCAGAACGTCCCGCTGATGAGCAAAACCCTGAAAGTCAGGCTAATCAAAAATATGTTTGCTTTCCCTGAGCAAACCAAGCAAAAAACCCCCGAAAGTAATATAAAAACAAGATTCCTTACCTGTTTCTCTAGCCTATTTGCGTTCATTCTGTCTGCAGTGTTAAACTTGCTGCAGATACTCTTACACTAATGGTACATTTTTCATGGACTAGGTGGTTGGTTGCTTAGCTGCAGGAGGTTGCTGGTCCCACAGCAGCAGTAAATTTGCTTCCATGGACTTAGGCATGTGTCTGTGCTTGGAGGAATGTGCAAAAATGTCTCTGACCTTGAGGCAAGACTGTGCCTCCGAGAGGGACCGCAACGTTCAGACACGTGGCTTGTTTGTGGGGTCTGAAAATGAGTCAGTTATATTTTTAGTCAAGCATTGTGCAATATTCTTTTTTAGGTACCAAGTTTCTGAAAACTTCTTTGCTTTTGCATTCTAAAATGCCGTCAGTTCTTCCTCATCATTTGTGCACTTTTACAAAAGACGTCCTTTTTTTTTCACTTTTTCCTGCTGCTTTGCCTGCATTGCTTTCTAAGCTTCTGTCTTAGTGGATGGCAAGTTGGAGTAACTGTTCAAAAAGCCAGAACTCTTTGTATTAAAATATATGTATGCATATAAAAAGCTCATTGCAGCTTTGTTTTCAGGAAATCAAAATGATAATATTTGCATTTTCTTGGGCCAAAAATCCCATTTCTTTGACTTCATACATTTGCTTTGGAGTGTGCCGGCATTCCTGAGTGGAAAGCTGGCCGTCTTCCATGGGGCAGTGCTGCCAGTTGGCAAGTAACCAGCTGGTGACACCAGACTGGGGCTGGTCCTGACCGCCTAGTCACCCACCTGCTTCCTCGATGTCTCCTCAGACTTCCCACTCCTGGGTTTGGCATTTTGGGTTGCAACTCCCTGTCGCCCAGTTTTTCCCTTGTGGCAAAGGCAGCGGGCGGTAACCTGGGCTGCGTTGGGAAGAGCGTTGCCAGCAGGCCGAGGGCGGTGATCCTTGTCCTCGGTCCTGAGGAGGCCACAGCAGTTGTGTCCCGTGCTGGGGTCCCTGGGGCGGCAGCTGCCGAGGCAAGAGCAGCCAAGGGCTCCTCATGTGAGAAGGGAGCAGGGCAGCTCCTAACGTGAGGAGAGGCGGAGGGAGCTGGGCCTGTGCAGCCTGGGGAAGGCAGGCTGAGGGGATCTTAGCACTGTGGGTACATATCTGACAGGAGAGTTTAAAGGAGGATGGGGCCAGAGTCTTCAGTGGTGCCTAGTGCTAGGACAAGAGGCCACAGGTACACACGGAAGCACAGCCCATCTGTCTGAAGCCAAGAAGGACATTCTTGTGAGGGCAACAGAGCACTAGCATCCCAAGAGGTTGTGGAGTCTCCATCCTTGGAGATGTTCAAGATCAATCTGGACACGATCTTGGGCAATGTGTTTTAGGTGACCCTGCTTGAGTGGGGGGTTGGACTTTATGCTCTCCACACGTCTGCTCTGACCTCACTCCTTCTGTGGTGCTGCGATGTGCACAGGGCAGAGCCGGCTGGGACAATTTCCACTGCGCTGAGTGCACGTGCCGGGCTCCAGCCCAGCATTCCCTTTGGATCACCTCGAGCAGGATGCCTGAGGCGGGGGCGGGGAAGGGTATGGCTCCCAAAGAGGGCTTTGAAGACGAGCGAGGCCGGTTGAGCTCTCCCAGCATGGAAACCTTTTGACTAAAAGGCAGCAAAGTCCTGGAAAGGGGCTCATCCACGTGTGCCGAGCCGCTGTCATAGAGAAAGCAGACCTGCTCTGGAGGGTGACATCGAGCCTCTCCTTTGAGAACGTATCTGCTTTCCTGATGGGTAATGAGGAACGAGATGATACTTTATAGGCTTGTCCTCCAGGATGTTTCGTTTGAGCATTGGTCTAAGTTGACTCAACATCATACTGATCCAACACGTTGGTTCCACAGCGGGGTCGCAACCTGGAGGAGTCCTCAAGAAGCTCAGAGGGGAGAGCAGTGTCCAGTGGGTCCTGGTGAGAGGCTGCCTAGGATTGGTATAAACACCTTAAACACATCACTTTTCACTTAGAAAATAATCTCCAAGGGGATAATAGAAAACTTCAACTTGTTATGTGGCTTGGGTGCTTTGGTAGACTGTAGGCTTAATCAAAAATAGTCCAACTTAGCCGAAATGGAGTTTAAACAAAAAGAAAAGTCACCAACAGGTTCATTTTTACTGCTGTTTTATGATCTGTGTAATCATTTTCTCACCACTGTGATATCTTGAACTCTGAAAGCTCTGGGTAATTACTACATATATTCAGGCTTTTCTGTTGGAATTGCAGGTCCCGTTAAGCCAATTCAGAATTATGTCATTGCCTTTCAAATCAGGTTAGCGTCTGCCTGGTTGCAGCGTAACTGCAGCCTGGGTGGCAGAGGTGCTTGGATTCGGTCCCGTGTTTCTCTGTTGTCAGGTTTGCATTAGCCATTTGTTTTTAAATAAGGCCCCTTGCAACATTTTTATAGCATTAGCCTCTGAGTAATGAACTCTTGCAAAGAGCAACACGAACATTTCTGTAGCTATTGGGCAGATGGTCTCTGTCAAAGAGCCCTCAATCCATTACGCAGGACACCCTTTATTCATGCTGAAAGGTTAGGAGTGGGCATCTATTTCTATGGTCCAACGGACAGGCTGGCATTTGGAGGTCCCCAGGCTGTGTGAAGCCCCATGTATTACTGATGAACCCAATAACTGCTGTTATCACTTTGAGGAGGGGAGGTATTTCACTGCAAAAGGTGAAGAATAAAATAAAAAAGCAGAGCATCTCTCTGTGTAAAAGCCGCATGAGTGTAGCTGGTGTGTTGGCAGCCAGACCTCACATGTACACATTTTCCAAGGTTATCTTGGCAGGCTGGTGCAGGCGGGAGTGCCAGTGCCAACTTCTCCATGGTCCTTCCCTGGCGCACGTTGATCCCTTGGTCACCCAGGGCTGGCTGTGCCTGGGTACCGAATTTCCTTGTCCCAAGGGAGCCCCCTTGGACACTCTGAGGGCGTCATTCCCTCTGGGATCCCACCATGACTGCTGGTGTTTTCTCTGAGAGAAGGATAACTTGTTCCAACCAAAATCCTTACGATCTGGATTATAGCAAGGGGAACATTTACTCACCCAACAGCAGGACACAAGGTCCCTCCAGGCCCCACACACAGTCCCGCTCCTGAGGGGTACGTGAGGGTTTCCCAACAACTCTGGCTGGGGCTGCCATGTCCTGAAGCAGAGAAAACTGCTGTTGCCTTTCCCAAGGGTGTGCTCAGGCCTCTTCCAAGTAGCTGTTTGCATTTTGCCCTTTGGTTTCAAAATAAAAAAAAAAAATCCAGAAAGTCCATCTCTTCTGAGGCACGGGTTGTGCCGCTGGGTGCAGAATCAGCCAGTCCCATTTCTTCCCAGGCCCCAGGGCAAAGCTTGCTGCTGGAGAGGGTCTGCAAAGGCTCAGACACCCGATCCAAGTGTTATCCTGGCTGGATCTGGCAGCAGAGGTTGTCTAGGCTTGCTCTCCTGAAAGCCCAGTCGTGTGGATGTGCTCAGCTCCACTCAAGCCTGTCCTCACTGGGGAAAACCCCATGAGTTTCTTCCATACACATGTTAAAGCACCTCTCTAATTACAGTCTGAGACTTGTTCACACAGGAGAAAACCCAAACTGCCTCGTCTAGCTGATGTCTTTCTTAAGAGTGGGTAAGTACAAGAGCAATCATCCTCTTTTTTCCATGTGCTGGTGGGGTGGCATCCTACATTATGCTGAGTGCTTTTAAACACTAGAGATGTCCAAAGTAGGTAAATGACACGCAGTATCCCCAAGGTAAACCTGATTTCACCTCTGCAGCACCCAATGTTGCTTTGGAGAAATTCTCTCTTCTCTCCTGCACCTTTAATGTGGTGGTAGCTGCAGGGTCAGCCCGTGACCGCTTCAGGGATCAGTGCAGACTGCAGGTGGGACATGGGAATAAAGGTGTGGAATCAGGTGCTCAGATTTGGAGGATTCTGCCAACTATAACCAGGATATCTGGCAGTTGTGTCATCTGGAAAAGATACAGGAACATTATAGCTAGTCCCTGCATCCCAAGTCCTGGGCTAGCCGCCTACTGGCCTTCCTCTATGGCTGGAGAAATCTCCAACACCAAGATTTCTTTTCAGTTTTTTTTAATGTTTTGGGACAATTAGGAAAAGTTGTCCCAAATGTGTGGGGCCCCATGTGTGCGTACAGCACCCCAAGAGCAATAGCAGAAACCTCCTACCTACGGTGCTGCCTCTGGGGGGAGACCAAACACTTTAAACAGAAAAGCGCTCGAGAGCGTCTGTCGGTATTTAGCGTCATTTTCCTCATAGTTTTCCCACTTTCTCTTTATTCCTTCTTTTTATTTTTTTAATACTTTTCTGGGTCCTTTTCAGAATAAACCATTGATTCTCCTTTCAGGAGTTGCCATGGGTAGGAGGCATGAGAATGCTGGCAGCTCATTCTTCAGGGAAAGATATATGCAAAGAATGTGCATTAATATAATATTAATAGCCATAAGCACAGATATAGCAGGCGCTTTCCTTAAAATGAACGCAGCTAGTTTAGATGTTGCAGGGCCATGGTGTTGCTTTCGTTGTGAATTATTAACATTTGCGAGGCTCTCAGTGAGCAGACTTGATGCTGGCTGAAGCACTGGGCACGACACAAGGCTGGCAGCGGCACCATGTCCTTCCCCACCATGCAGCAGCCCAACCAGGGCTTGGAGCTGCCTTACCCAGCTCTGCTTGGGCTGGGGCCAGCTCGGGTGTTGCAGAAATAAACCCACATCATCCACTGCAGCAAGCCCTGCACCTGCAGATCTTCTCCACGCAGGTGCCCCAGCAAAACTACAGCTCTTGGGGGATGCTGAAGGCATCTCCCAGGGTCAGGGCTGCCCCTGCTGCCCCATCGGTAGGGTGGTTTGGTCAGCCCCGCCGGCCAAACACACAGGTGCTCGGCTCTTTGCTGACTGCCAGCACTGCTGCTGGGAACGGGGGCAAAAAACAAGGAGATGCCAGGCAGGACCGTTATAGCCTGAGGTGCCCGTGCTGGGGTCCCCGGTGATGCTTTCCAGGTGCCAGGGAGCTTGTCCGATGTCACATGGAGCCGATCATTGGAGCCAGGGGAAGGAGAAGGGGCTCATGCAGGATGAGCAGAGAAAGGGAAAGGTCCTGGGAGCTGTGCAGGAGAGAGGTCCTGCTGCTGGCCAGAAACACAGGTCGGCTGTGTGACATGGCACAAGAGGGGCTGCAGTGGGCACACAAAGGATGCAGGAAAATTTGGAAATGGGATCTGTAAACCGAAGGTCCAGAGGGGAGAGCAGACATGGGGAAGGGAGTCCCAGGCTGCGGCAGAGCTTGAGGCGCAGCAGAGGAGTGGGTGGCAGGTGCCCATATGATATGGCAGCAGCCATCAAAGCATCAGGCCATCAGGCTGGCACAGCCCAAGCTCGTGCCACACAGGCTCTCTGCTTTGTTGCACCGGTGTTGGCAGAGGAGCCCAGCTGGCAGCTGCAGCGTGTCTGGTGGGGGACGCCCCTCACCATGCATGGTCAGATGGAAATGGTTTGCAGGCAGCGAACCCTAAATGTTCACAGCTTCTCATTTTTAGCAACCCTGCTGTGCTTCATGTTGGAGGTACAACCCGCTCTGCAGCCCGTCTCTCATTGCCAGGTTATGAGCTGGATGCCCAGATCCTCTCATCCTTGTGAGCTGGGGAGGATTTACAACCACCAAGCAGTATGACTGACTTGGAACTCACACCTCTGGTTGAGACCTCTGGTGCTGCACGGAGGGCTGCAGAGCTGGCAGCACAGTGAGGGCAGTTCCTTGCTGCTTTGCTTTATACCACCTGCAAGCACTTTTCTAAAGATAAAACTAAGGAGCTGAAATAACCTCTCCCTATGGCCTCTCTGCTCTGGGTTTGCCTTGTTCTCTCAGTGATGTGCAATTCCCTTCTCCATCCTGGAGCATAAGTCACCTGGAAGTTTTAACCTCAGAGAGCTCTACAGCTCCATCTTACAGAATGTTTTTTGGAATTAAAACTGCCTCTTTGATTGCTTCCTCAATAATGTGTTTTAATCACCTTTCAATCACCAGTCATTTCCAGACCTTATTTCAGTAAGGACAAATTAGCACCTTAAACTAGAGAAAGCTGCTTCTAGAGAGTAGGTTTCTAGTTGGTTTCTAGTGAGTTTTTGAGAAAGTTTCCTAACATTTGGCCAGCTGGCTCCTGCATGACAGGGCTGTGAAGGAACAGGGCATAAATAGGGAAAAGCAGCAGCACATCCCTGTATTGTGCAACTCTATAGGGAAACATTTTCCAAGATCCTCAGGGCTACATATGGGGCCCGATACGGGCGCTGCGGTTATATCATGTCTTCACCCAAGCTGACAGCCACAGCTCCTGTGCTGTTGTGTTTTCTGAATTGCTCAGAGATCTCTCAAACTCAGAGGTATTGGTGCTTAGTAGAAACTTATCTGGCAACGAGGCTTGAAGGATGCTGGAGCCTGTGTCCCATTGCCAAGTAGGCAGCCAACCCCTCTCGCTGAGAGCTCCCCACCAGCCCATGATGATCCAGGCCATGCCTTTTCTTTAAAATGTGGAAAAAGGAAATTTCACCCTTAAAAAGGTGAAACTCCATGAGGAGATAAGACCTAGCTGCAGTGGGTGGTGTTTGGCAATTTCCTCCAGAAATCAAGCTCAAAGGCATGTTCAGCCACTCTCCCCATGGGATCGAAAGGATTTTTGGCACTTTATAACATGTCCATGGGCATAACAGACCCATCAGGTGTCTTGAATCACTAGTGACTGTTGGTGATGTGTTGGTGCTTGTGATAGGTGTCCTCTGCTGTGCTCAGGCAGGATGGGGACACCCCTATCCCAGGCAGGAGCTGTCATGGGCTTAGGCTGAACAAAATTGGTGTGTCTGACATCAGACAGAGACAGGGAAGGTGTCTGTGTCCATAGATATATTTTTTTGTATTCTAGATTTCAAACAAATACGAACCAAAAGGAATGGAGCAGATCCGGCCCCATTTGTATGCTTAACCCATGTACCTTACAGTAGCAAATATTTTATTGTCTCAGAATACTGGTGTTTTCCTGTTATGCTGCTAGTAGGAAACCAAAGAGCCAAGTGTCAATAGTTCATTTCTTTAACCAAAAGTGGGAGCTGAAATAAGTGTCCCCCACAGCCACTCATTATAGGGAATGACGCTGAGAAGCTGCACCAACCTGAAATGCCACAGGAAAGATTTTACAACTGCCTCTTAAAACAAGCAGCAACAAATTGCTAGGCTCAAATGGCATCTACCCGAGTGCATTCGAAGAGCAGAAAAATGAGTGCAACCTCTCATTTATATCAGCCTTTGGCAAACATGATACCAGATTCTTTTTTTAATTGCTCCAGGGACAGTCTGAGGAACTCCAGACCAGCAAGCCTGACATCTGAATCAGAAAAAAATGGTAGAAACTCCAGCAAAGAACAGACATTGCAGATGCTAGAACAAATGTGACATATTAGGGAAGAGACAAAACGGGCTTTCACACATGGAAACCTTGCCTCATAAATTTATTAGCAGTCTTTGTAGGAATGAAGAAGTAGCACATTCTTAAATGATCTGAAAAGGGACAGGTAGATATAGTGAGATGGTTAAGCCTGCTAATGTCACAGAGCTGTCAAAGAGATGTGCACTGCACAAGTATCACTCAGGGTTATTAACTGGGTAGTAAAAATGTTAGTTGAGTTCCCTAACAGTAATTGCAAAAAGGTACTCAGAAAACAAACAAACCCATAAACCCATAGCTAATCATGGTCAGCTTTGGGCTCCGGAGTAGCAGGGTACGGGGATCACTTTGGTTAGAGCTCCATGCTCATCTTATACCGTGGAATCTAAGCAAGGTTCCCCCTCCTGCTCTGCCCAGCAGGTCCCTCATGAGCAGCCTGCGAGCCGATGCCCCGTGTCTTCAGCTCCTCATGCGGTGATCTGAGCTTCCAGGCTGTTTACCCGGCAGCTGGTCCCTACCTAAATCAGGTACTGTGTCAGTGCTGCTAGCGCAGAATGACGCTCAGTAGCTTCCCTAATGCCGGCAGAGAACACTCGGATCGGCCCATCTGACCCTCGGGATGGCACAGGCCAGAGGATCTGCCTTGGTAATTTGTGTATCAAGCGTGTACCTTTGGCCTGAGGCTGGACACAGCACTAAACATCTGCTGCCGGACTGCTGATAATGACGCAAATACCCTTTTGTCTTAAGTCTGGTACTGGCTCAGCTGTATCCGTCTCTCCCAAAGAGAAATTGCACTTTATTGCATGGTGTTTCTCAGGATAGAAAATCTTATTATGCAATAGCAATTTAGCACTTAAAAAAAAATCTAAGTAATAAACAGCTTAACCAGAGTTGTTTTTTTTTTTAATCCTTTTCCACTTTCTCTCACTTTCTGCTTGTGCACGAGCACCAGCTCCTGAGGAGCATGAGGAGGTTCATAGTGGGCATGGGGGCTCGGGGGGAGCTCATGGGGGGCACAGGGCTTCCCTGAGCCCAGACTGGTGGTGCTGGTCCTGCTGGCACCGACCACTCAACAGTTCTGCCTTCTCCAGAGGCAGGAGCTCCCTCGGAGTTTGGGGGGAGCCCTGGCAGCTCTGACCCCTCTCTTGGGAGCCGCTGTTCCCCCTAGGAGGCTCTGCCACGTCTGTCCCAGCGGCTCCAGGGAGAGGTGGGACGTGTGGGGCTGCCAGCAAACGGTCACTCTGTCTGGCGGCAACAAAGCAAACCTGCCCCGCGCTCCGAAACCAGCCCCGCTCACACGTGTCCGAGATGACAGCCAGGGCATTGAGTAGGGCCTCGGAGCTGAGGGCCGAGGCCTGCTGAGGAGCGGGTGGCAGCAAATACCAAGTTCGGGCTCCAGAGTGGCTGGTGAGAAGCAGCAGGCCGAGGCAGCCCTCCCGCGAGCTGCTGCTGCCATCTAGCATCACCCGCGGCCAGCGACGGGCTGTCCCCGGCCCGTGCCCTCGCCCGGTGTCCCCCTGCTCCAAAACCTGGGAGGGAAACGGAAACGCCTACCAGAACCTTGGGTTTTGCTCATCCTTCCTTCCTGAGACGGCAGCAGGATTGGTGCGGGGACATGGCGGGGAGAGCTAACGCGGTGTTAGAGGATAGGCCTTGCTAAAGCACCCCGGTGTTTTTCTCCATAGCAGTGTGGCCCCCTTCGGCAGCCGGCAGCTCTCGCAGACCAGCTCGGATCCCAGTGAGAGCAGCGCGCTCTTCCCGACGGCTCCCTGCAGAGGAAGGATCAATGAGCAGATGCCCAGGCCCAGTTTCCCCCTGAGCCCAGTTACCCCAGGACAGAGGCACAAAGGGCCTGAAGGAGGGGCTGGAAGTGTGCTCAGCTGCGGCTTCCCAAGTCTTCAAGAACATGTAGGCACCCTCCAGCTCAATGCCCCTCATTTCAGGTCTCCTGACAGGCCTTATCACCATTTATTTTTTTTTTCCCCTCATTTTTGTGGACCGGAGCTTCTCTACCCAGCAGCTCTACAGCAGCAGTGCCGTTGACCCAGCCTCTTGGCCCAGTGCTCAGCGAGGCACCAGGGGCTGCCACTGCCCTATAACCCTTCCAGCCCCTCAATTTCAGGACTCTGGTGATGAAAATTGAGCCTTGAAAAGCAGCTAGAAGCACAGTGCCGTGTACCAGCAGCACAGACGCACCCCAGATCAAGCAACTGCCTGACTTAGCCCTAGAAGCAATGAAGAAGCATTAAAAACACCACAGAAATAACTACTGGAAGAGCAGAGCCTTGGACAGGACCCCAGGCAGGAAGCGGGGAAGTCAGGTGGCATTTGAGGTTAAAAAAAATTTGGTGAATTTAGAACTCCAAGTTCTCTTTTTTTCCCATTTCAGGGTAGATGGGAACGGTGTTTTGGCTGTTTTTTATTTTTATTTTATTTTATTTTATTTTATTTTATTTATTTTATTTTATTTTAAGCTGCGCATGCTTTACTATTTACTTTGTGCATACTTTTTCCTTGTACTTTCTTATTTGTGTCTGTTCTCTCTCGTAACCTGTTGCTTACTATGGCAGACGTGCATGGGGAGAATGCGTTTCATTTGAAAAGTTTCCATTTCCCTCCTTTCTCCCGACTTCCCCAGCTCCACCGCATGAAGGTCCTGCTGCTTTTTGAACTCGGCTCCATCCTGCAGGCTTTTTGCTCGGCTAACTAGTCACCATGCAGTTCTTGCTGGCAGGATTGCCCTGCCCCGCTCTGCTCGCAGACGCCTCCATCACCTCCTGCACCGCCAGCATCAGAGGTGCCGCCGGAGGAGCCCAGCACCGCCTGGTGAGTGTCTCTGGCAGGGAAATTCACCTGGAATTTCCCTCCCCCAAATCAGCAGTCTTTGGAGCAAAGTGGATTTTTTTTTCTCTCCTGACTTTGGTCAAGCTCCTTTCTAGTCTGTTGTGAAGGCTTTTTTTGCAACACAGAGCATCCTTCCTGAGAAGTATTTATTGACATGGGAAAGTGAAATGCTGCTGCTACTGTTGAGCTGTATTTTACAGCAAGTAAGTGGAGATTTTAAGCATGTATTTTTTAGCGATACGATAGATCCCTTGTCTTCATTCATGTCCTCCCAGAAAGGGCAACAGCACCTCCATTACCTTATGGCCACTGCATCTGTGTTTTCATGCTGTAGCACAGCAACCCAGCTCCTGTAGCTAATACCTGGTTCATTAATAGCACTGAATACTCTCTCCCAGCCGTGAGCGCCAGTAGCCAAATATGTAAGGGTGATATTTAAACTCACAGAGCTTTAAGTGCCCATCTCCTATCATGCTCCTGGGATTGGGAGCTGCATTTTAAGGATGGATGAAATAATTACAGAATCACAGAACGGTTGAGGTTGGAAGGGACCTCTAGAGATCATCTAGTTCAACCCCCCTGCTCCAGCAGGGACACCTAGAGCATGGGGCACAGGGTGGCATCCAGGCGGGTTTGGAAGATCTCCAGAGAAGGAGACTCCACAGCCTCTCTGGACAGCCTGTTCCAGGGCTCTGTCACCCTCACAGGAAAGAAGTTCTTCCTCACATGGAGGTGGAAGTTCCTGTGTTTCAACTTACACCCATTACCCCTTGTCCTGTCACTGGCCACCACTGAGAAGAGTTGGGTCCCATCCTCTCTACATTCACCCCTCAGGTACTTGACCATGTTGATCAGATCTCCTCTCAGTCTTCTCTTCTCTAGGCTGAACAGGCCCAGCTCGCTTAGTCTTTCCTCATACAACAGATGCTTCAGTCCCTTAATCATCTTCGTGGCTGTACGCTGGACCCTCTCAAATGATATCTGTGACTGTGAGGACTTTGGGAGTCCTTTGCACAGGGCTGCCTCAGTTGCACTTCCTCAGCTCCCACCTGGCGCTAGCCACATGCCCAAGGTAAACAGACTGACCCTGCTGTGGCACCTGCGGGAGCACCCATGCTTTGCACTGCTGTCCAGAGAGCAGCTCTGCCTTCGCGTCCCTCCCCGAGCTCCCGCCTCTGACCTGGTGGCATCTGCATTAATTTCCAGCTTGGCACGAGGAGTCATGCAGGAAGGGTCTAGTATCAGTTGGGCCATAGCAATATCTGCAAGACAAGACGGGTGTTTGCAAGAACATGGGTATTTTCAGGGCTGCAGATGTCTGACTGAGGCTGGTCCCTTTGCTCTCCGACACCCAAGCGTTTAGCTGGAATGCTTGTGGCTTCGTGTCTCCAACCCGGGGCCATCGGGGCTTGTGTTGAAGCCGAAAGCCCTCATCTCTGTGCAGAGGGTACTCTTTGTGGCCAAGACTCTCTTCACACCTACAGGTCATTTTCCAGAAGTGACACTTGGCTTTTGACAGCTTGGATGCAGTCAACCCCTCCTGTGCCACACCGACAGGCCCATGCTCCCCTCGAGAGCAATAGCAAAATGCGACAAAAATAAGTCTCAGGCCCCAAATGCTTCCTCTCTAAATATATATTTTAATATAGTCAAATAGAGTGGTTTTTAACCAGCTAAGGATGAACTTGAACTGAGGCCATTTGTGACATGGGTATTGAAATATGCCCAAACCACTGAAACACTGACTGCTTTTAGTCTAAAAAGTATCTGGTAATGCATGCCAAAATTGAGAGCATTTTTGTAAACCTGTTTTGGTACTCATTAATTTTCTCAAGAAATAGAAAAGTGAATTATGGAAAATACTGATTTTGGAGAGGGGAAGACAAATAACAGGTAATCGGGTGAAATTGTCATGTAACATTTTTAGATGAGGATCCTTTGCAGGGCAAGGGTCATCCTTTGATCCAGAAAGGAAGCCCTTGCTGCTTCACTCTCCCTGTGCATTGAAGCCCACGTGTAGTCATGGGAGACCTGCTCAGGAGGCTGAGGTGCAGCTAGGAGAACTCTCCCTCCAGCCAGGAGCTTGGTGCTATCCGCAGGATCAGCCTGTTGGCAGCCTGCTGCATTGCTCTGTGCGCAGGGATTGCTCCTGAGCCTCTTCTCCCCTTGGAGCCATTCACTCGCTTGCTGAAACTGGTTGTCCACAGGGCCTGTGTTTGAATCTGTGCAGCCCCGAAGGCAGCAGTCTGGAGAGCAAACAGAAGCTGCCCAGGAGGCAAGTGCTGCTGGAGAAAGAGGGAGGGAAGGTGGCCCTGGGGGTCCCCTCCTCCCCTCTCCTGCTCTCCTAGTCTGCATGCTTGAACATTGCAGGCTCCTCTCTAACACCCTCCTGCTAGTGATTTGGCAGCAGCGAGGATAGGGAGGTGGTTTCAGAGGACTAGTGTTACTCGATTTCTGGCATTACCTGGGCATTCACCTGAGACTCTTCTGCCTTTTTTTCCCCACCAAGAGGGATCCCAAGGAACCAGCCACTACTCTCAAAGATGCCAATGAGCTTCCTCCTGGGACACCAGCCACAGGAACAACACAGCCCTACAAGTGGCTGGGAAAAGCCACTTTTCCACAACACTCAACACTGCAGAGATCATTTCTATCAAGAAATGAGGCCAATGACACAGTCTATTCTGACCTCAACTTTCTTACTTACTGAAGTATGTACAGAAGATTCAGCCCATCTTAATTTCTCCAGCATACAGCTTGTCCCATATCAGACAAGCTTGCTCCAGGGAGCAATAATTAAGATTCTTCAGTTAGAACAACTGGATTTGATCAATGAATGTGGCAAAACAGAGTGGAGACTTTGACAGTCCAACCTTTTCAAGCAGGGAAGGGCTACAAAAATAAATTGGTTTTGGTGAGCAGTCTGGTGCTTGCTTTATTGTATCAGCTGACACTAGCAAAGATATTCCCAGAAACCTAAGGAGCCCCCAAGTCACGCCAGGGATTACTATGTGACCCATTCTTACACTTGGAGTATTTTAACCTCAGTAAAAAGTATAAATATATACACATTATAATCAAGCACCCTAAAAACCAGAACATCTGCTCACCTTTATTCAAAGTTCAAAGGAGAAAGTTACAGCATGCTTGAAAACTGCATTATTGCAAGGATTTATTACAAGTAGCAGCCAGTCAGCTCCCTCCCACAGCAATAGCAACCAACTCGAGCAACCTAGCTCAAGATTGTGAAAGCAGGAAAACTTTCTCTAAGTTAACAGTTCCTTTAAAGCAGCATCATTTTCCTAATGTAGTCAGGGTTTACAGAGCACCAGCTGAGACTATGGCATAGAAGACAAAAGTTAGGAAAGAGAGCAGATAGTTATGTTCCCTGAAAGAGATGCAAGTTAATCAAAATGCCTTAGCAAGCAGCCACTGCTCCAGCTTGCCACTGAGACAAATAGATTAAAAAAACCCACACTAAAATATCTAAAATGAACCGAGATAACTATAAATCAAGTAACCAAGCTGTCTGCCTGCCAAATTCCTCTCAAGCAGCTTTCAAGTCACTCTCCACAGGGAATCCTGTTTGAGCTGCCTGCTGAGCACCCTCCCCGCTGCTGTGGGTCAAGGGAGGCAGATAGGGACAGTTGTACATCAGGCTCCCTTCCCTGGCCTCACTGCAACACTGCTAGAACCACCTGACTCTTGCACTTTCCAGGATTCTATAGAGCTGTTGAGTTTTCCTCTGTAGTTACTTGTTATGTGCAAGAAAACCAAACCTGGAAAAAAGAATACAGCCTCCTTTAATTGGAGGGAATTTCCTTGAAATGAGACATTGGCTCCAACCCCACCATGTTCATGTCCTTAAGTTTACTTCAATGTAACTAGAGAGTCAAACACCTGGCAAGCTACAGGTTTGTCTGGGTGAGAACAAAGGCACATGCTACTTCAATCACAACCTTCAAAGTAGCAGTGCAGCAACATCAAAAAATGTAAAAGTGATCAATGCAGCTGCTTTAAGAAACAGAATTGACATAACAGCTGCTTGTTTCCCCTTAGTTTCCTGCAAGCACTACTACTTCCATCAGCAATGTTACCTTTCAGGCGGCCTTTTAGGTATGATATTTTAGAATAGAAAAGGGCTTTACATGGATAAGTTAATGCTTTCCTCTCATCCCTTAACAAATACCTGACCTGTAAATTGTAGGTAAGAATCACCTGGCAAAGGCACTTGATCTGGAACAAGGACCTGTACATTTTGTTCATCCAAAACATTTCATAATTTTAGTACAAATATTGGCAGCAAATTAGTATTAAGAATTAGCATTAAGTAGATTTACTAATTTCATCATCAAGAGATCCCATGCTAATATTCAGTTCACACTGCTTAGTGTCAGTTAAGATCACATTTAATCCAGACAGTGGAGTTCAACTGGTTATATTTCCAAAATTCCAGTAAGAAGCTTTTAATTGTAATACATGCAAAGGATGTAGTTTCCTTTTAACCTTTCAAGTGTCATTTAATCCTAATCTCCCCAGGCAGTAATCAAATACTAGTACAGTATAGACAGCCACAGTGTTTCAGTTTTTCCCCATTATATATTTTTTGTCTTGCCCTCTGTTGCTACTACCCAAACAAAATCTGCACCTGTGTTGTTTTCTGTTAAACATTAGATATTTTCAAACAGCCCACAGTTAATAGCACTGTAGTGAGCTGTTTACAAAATGCAACTGCATTAGTTCCTTGTTTAATAGTCAGATTAATGTGATCCTACAAAGATTTGTACAAACTTAGATTTGCTCCTAGTCAAGTTTTTCCAATAATATACAATTAAAAACAAGTTATTCCCCCTTCCCCTTGATTTTCTTCACTAGAAAATACTTCAGGGAAGTTGCGTTATTCCACTAAAAGGCTCTCATGTACCCCAGCATTAACAGAAGGCCACTCATATAGAGCAACTCCTAGCATATGAGAGCAGGAGTCATTCATGAGTAAACCCTATGCTACACATGAACAGGACCCAGGACCAGTTATTTCAATATACTTTATTTTAAAACAGGTAGGTCACAAACACTAAGCTTAGCCCATTCTGCCATACACAAGCTACAAATACTTGTTTGACAGTTGAGGGTCAGTCTTTAGTAGCATATGTGAAAAGTGAATAAAAATCCATATAAAACAATATTCAAATAGTTTCCATAGGAACACAGATAAATGTGACCCCCATCTCCTAGTCTTTTTTTGCTGCATTTATGCCAAGCCTAAACTTTAAAAAAAAGTAAAAATTCTAGCAAAAATTAAGTTAATGGTCCCCCAAATGTCCTAAATTCAATGACTAAACTTGCAGTTAGCTACTAAACATTATCTATACATTAATACTAGCTGAAGCACAAGTTGCTGGATATTCAATTCCGCTTTCCCAGGCACAAGACAGTGGCAAAGTAGCAACATCCTGCTCTTCCACTCCAGCCAGGAACCCTTGCTCCTTAATCTGCTGCATTAATTGCCTAGAAAAAAAAAGGAAAAAAGTCAGAAGAATTTTTTCATTGCAATAGGCTATCAAGAAATCAGGCCAACTGTTTTGGTCAGTGAGCTGGAAGGGGAAGAGGGGAAAAAAGGAACAATTGTTTACTCATAGGTACCTCCATGTATTTGATGTACAGCTGCATATTATGTACTATAACGACCTGAGCATTTAATGCTCAAAAGTCAGACCACTTCAGTGACTGCCCCTTAGCTTGTCTCTCCACATTCATAGATGAATAAAACAAAAATATAAGGGACTAACAGTATAAGGGAGTTGACAAGGGAGAACCATGCAACTTCCTTCAGTCAGGTATGAGTTGTATCAAAGAAACAAGCTCAAAGCAGAAGAATTTGATCAGATCCGGCCAATTTATGCTGCAGGCAATACAAGAAATTGTGGTGCTATATTGCCTTTTAAGCTACCTTCCCCGGGAGGCAATACAACATGACCCAATTAGTAATGTCATAATTGTTTCAGTGTCACTTTACAGAGGCATTGCCTTTCTTCACCCCACAGGAAAAAGCTGTCTGCAGGTTCTTCAGGAAGGGATATCTAATTAATATGAGCAACTCATACAGATACCTGAAGTCAAAAAGTCTCAGCAGATCAAAATATTGTCAAATTAAAAGCTCAAGTTACTAACCATGCTGGCCTCGACATCACATAGTATATTGTTGGCCTCTGGAATCCATTGAAAGTAGAAGCTGCTGCAACAGTATAGGCACCCATGTTTTCAAACAGAATCCAGTCACCAACTTGCAGCTCTGGCAGATGGAAACGTTCCACAATGCGATCCAGGCCGTCACACGTCGGTCCCCATATGCTACAGAAATAGCAACTGTCATCTGGCTTGGGTCTCTAAGGAAAAGTAGGTCAAGTATGGTTAGGATGACAACCAAAACAGAGCTTCAAAAAGTAACACCCTAATTAGTGTGAGAAACACAACACTCCACCTCTTCCCACCAAGAAAAAACTTCAAGCAGCTCTTTCCTGGTTTTCAACTAGCTCTACTGTATATTTTAATCAGCCAAATGCCAAATCTTGGCTATTTAGAGGAAGCATTGAACACAAAGCAGCAGCTGGCATGAAGATTACTGTATCCATGTTTAGTATGCAATACTTCTAAAAACTGAAGCCACATACCTTTTGCAGGACTGGTTTAACATGTGCATGATCATACAAAATGCAGTTGAATGATCCATACACTCCATCATTCACATAGTACATGAGAGTTTTGTCATTTGCATCTTCTTCATCTGGAAGAGTTAGGACACTAGTAAGAATATTTGGAAAGTGTATATTTCTAGCCAAGCAGGATTATGTCTGGATTTACATACCATCAGAAGCTGTTTGCTCCTTTAATACAACTTTTTTTGCAATGATGTTGACAGCCAGCGTGAAAGCCGATGCAACATAGTATCTTCCTGGCTCTGCAATAATATTTATTCCAGAATCCAAAGGAAAATATTTATCCAGTGCTGGATTGATAACACTTGTGATCTAGGAAGCAACAAGTCACATTTATTAGTAAATTAGTAATTAATTAGAAGGAATTTTAAAAGCTGAGAAAATGAGACTTACAAGCTCACAATATGCTGGGTCAACTGAATAACCATTCACTTATCTAATCTCCGTTGACTGCCTTTGTTTTATTTCATATTCAGTTTTGTTGGTATGGAATCAAGCTTATACAAGACACTGACAGACAAGTCTTAGAGATTAAGTGACCAAGCAGCTCATTCCCAGTCTAAAGTCACCCCTCCAGCATCATTAGACAAGCATTAGTCTCCTGCAAGTTCTCACACTTCAACAGATGACTCCTGGTTCATTTGAACTTCTGCTTATCACATAATACTCCCCTGTTCACTCTATCCTAGAAGTGATCTCACACCACCTAAGACTCCAAAAGGTTTTGTCATCCCCTTTGAAATTCTCTATTTGAATTTCTTTGAAATTATGTCTTTATGAGGACGTAATTATTTTCAAGTTCTGAAGTTATCAGGTATTATTAGGCTGGCTCCAACAGAAGCATTACTGCACTTGGCTCCATTTGCTCTTGATTTGATGTTAACTAGCACAACACTAGAAGACAGCCTTTATTAAGAGGTATTACCAGGGCAGGCAACAATAGCCTACACATTAATAAAAGCCTGACTTTGTGGAACTCTATTTGCTGCCTCCTTGCATAGATGTATATTGTAATTTAGCATTACTTTGTATTTGCAGGTGTTCCAGCAGTGCTTTAAGCAGAAATCCTATTAATCCTCAGTAGCCTCTCCTCTTCCAAAAAAGGAAGTATTTGTGTGCAACAGGCTAGAGAAGTAATCAGTTAAAAAATCCAAGAACTAATTTAAACCAGATCAGAACCTATCTAATCATTTAGTTAAGCATCTACTGGGCTAATCTTCAGTTTTTTGATACTTTCTCCTGTTCTCCAGAACAGGACGAGTTAACAAAACTGCACCTCTTCAAATTTAAGCTTGACATCTTCAGAACCAGGGAAGCCACCACCAATATCAAGCAGATACATATTGAAGCCAAGTTCAGCCTGAAAAAGATCGAATGGAATAATGTTAGCTTATGGAATTTACAGAATGAGATTAGATGAATGAGTGTTAAATGGAAATCTTTATCTATCATTTTAGCTTAAAAAAGTCAAGTCACTTATTTAACACTTTGGGAACAAGAGCTAACTGTTAAGGTTTCAGTTAACAGTCACATGGATTTCAGATGCTGGTTTTAATGCACCTGGAGGTGAGTTCTGCAGAACTGCTACTGAAAGTAAGGCCACACAGATTTCTAAATAATTTCAACATGAAGCTGGTAACTTAGTTATTCTATTTTTGCTTCAGTCTTGCAACAACAGTTCAGTAGAAGTGCAGAGTAATAAGCCTGTACTTACCCCCATATCAAACACACAGCGAGCATCAGAAATGGCCTGAACAAAGGTCTCTGGGTCTGTACATCCACTCCCAACATGAAAGCTAGGATAAAGAAACAACACATCAGTTGCCATTTGGGACCCCTGAGCAAAACTTATACACCACTCAAATCTCAAAATGCATCTCTATCATCAGGAAGCCCATTTAAAGAAAGCTCATTTAATGTGATTGTGGGCTTTCACACAGTTGACTCACCTAACTCCAACAATGACAAGGTCTAGTTCTTTTGCACGCTCTAGGAGCAGCCTGCTAGTCTTAAGAGTAGCTCCAAATTTAACACTCAGACGACAAACTGCTTTGGAATCATCAGTTGTGATGCGCAGGACTAACCTAGAAATGGGAAAAAGGGAATTCATAAGCTCCAGTATATAAAGCATCATTTTTTTGAGCCAGCCATGACCTTATTCTAAGTTAGATCTTAATTTATAAGCAAACTTTCTTACTTGTTTCTTCCTAATGTGACAGTAAGCTATATAGACTTCAATGGCTAAAAGCAGGTTTGTTTTCTCTTAAGTTTTTTTTTATCATGTCCTGACTAATAAGGGACAAGTTTCAAGTAACAGCACAGCAGATGCTTTAGCAACTTGGGAACTCAAATAAGTACAGAGCAATTAACATAACTTACTTGGCTTTTGGATGGGCCCTTGCAACTTTCATTAGTTCTACTTCACTATCAAAAGTCATCATCTGAACACCACTGCTGGCAGCATGCTTGATCTGAGAGACTTGTTTGCAGGGATTTGCATAAATAATCCGCTCAGGAGGAACACCAATGCTCTGCACCAGCTGTATTTCCGTCTGAAGAGAGAACAGGTTGCGCTCATGAGAGATTACTTATTTTGGGGCAGTTGATTAAATTCATAAGTAAAACAAAGATGACAGGGCTTGGTTATGCTGAAGTGTTCAGCTTTACCAGATGCCTTCATATGTGTATGCACATACTAACACTTACAATGCATAAGCCCTTACCTTACTTGCACAATCAAATCCTGCGCCGAGAGCAGCAAGTGTCTTCACTACAGCTTTGCTATCATTGCATTTTACAGCGTAGAAAGGGGTTACCCGAGGAAGAGCTTTATGCCACCGCATGTGCTTCTTTACTATATCCCCAAGATCAGCAACATAGAAGGCATCTTTATCATCCTAGAGCAAGTGGATACACAAACAGTGAATAATAGAGCAATAGAGCCTTGCAGAAAATCTATAAAGGTAACTGTTTCATTTAACATAACTTGTAGCATCATAAAAGCAGTCATTTTCATACTTACAGAAGATGACACTTCATTTATCTTTTGGTCGAGGATATCCTTGGCTGTAAAGCCTTCATCAAGGAAGGTAAATTCAAACTCTTCATTGCTGAAGCTGCTCATGATTTCTGATTATTTCAGGTTTATGTTGAAGAATTGAAGTACAAACTGTTGATTCAAAAAGTATTCATTAGTGCATTCTAATTTATGTAGTAATTATATAGTCATAAAGTACAGACATTACAGTAAGCATTTTGACAGCAGCAAAGAGTGGAAACTTATGGGTGACAGATCAGATTTATTTATAACCAAGGAGGCACACCAGAGGAGGGAAAAAAAAAAAATCAAGGCAAGTTAGATTCTGTTCAGCAACCTTATAATGTTGCATTGAACCAACTCAAAGAAAAAAGTCAAATACTTTCAGATACACAAGCCCCTGGAAGTTCTTCATCTTTTCTTTCACTTCTATATTAGAGTTGCCTCCAATGCTATGACTAGTGCTAACATCAAAATACTTTACTACTCTAACATCTCTAACACAGCAGCTTGCCAGCCCCTGGAAGAGCTGTTTACACCCTGCCACAAATAGCATATAGATATGTTACAGACTTCTGAACAGTAACAGCCACTAGACCAGATGTTAGTACCTGGATCACCACAGTAAGATTAAGCATATATGTGCCAAGAGATCGATTTCTCTGTCAGCTGTTAGAGTCTCTCTGCTCTTACCAACCCCCAGGCTACACAAAGTGAAAACCTTGGCTACAGGCTGGGACAAGGGTTCTCACTTGTGGTCTACAGACACACAAAGTCTTATCCGTGATTGCGACTAACAGCTGATAACAGCACCTTACAGTAGTTCCTAAGTTTTCCACATTTAACAAGTCTGCTGGCCAATAAAAGAACCCAAGAATCTGAACTAAAACACACTCCACTGTCACTCCAAACCCAAAGTCCACGTCAGTTTGGATGGGTCATTCATTTAATAGGCAAGTCCAAATACAGAATGCTCATTTAGGCAGCTCAGTGTGTGCTACAGCTTCAAGATATCAGCACTGAAAGTGACTCACAGGAGAGATAGGGTTTCATGTAACTACGTCCAGCAGCCCTCTGCCTTCCTCAGCTTTTTTAAACACTTGAGTCATATAGATTAGAACTGAAGAATTATGCCACACAAGCTATTCACTAACATTTTTAGCTACGTCACTGTTCCCACGGTTTCAGAAAAGGCTGTTTATATAAGAAAATACAGGTGAACTTTCACAAGTTTTATATCTTTAACGGGTTAACAAGGTTCTAAGACCAAAAGGATCGTGCAGTTCACATACCATGTATAACAAGCACACATCCGAGGGATTAAAAATAAATAAAACAAACAAGAATATCAGTGATTACACCACTTTTATTTCAGCCTTCAGAAACATATGGCACTGAGGACAGAAAACATGGCACCTGAACAGGAACAAATGACAAGAACTAACAAGAACAAGATCATTTCTCCCTTATCAGGCAAACCAGATTTAAGATTCAAAGACGATTAAGCCTTGCCCCTAATGAAATAAAACCCAACAACCCATCAAGACTTGTTCTCCCCCTGCTCTCATTCACATGCAGTGTTAATTCTCCCAGAGGCCGGATTAAAGACTTCTCTTAAAAGCCTCTTTCACAGAGCCCAGAGAGGCAACAAATCAAACATCCCTCAGCAAGCTGCTCCCATGGGGAGCCTACATCTTGCTTCAGGATGATTTCACCAAGATGCAGTTATGCAGGAGGCAGTCCAGGCACTTCTGCCTGTGGTTAAAGAAACTGAACACCACCAAGAATGCTTCACTTCACCCTCATTTGCTTCCCCACTGCATAGGGTTGCAGGAAATGCTCTTTTCTTCTAAAAGGGGAGGTGCTTTTACTGGCTGCAGCAGATCTGCCTTAGCTGTAACTGCTAAGGAGCTCTTACAGGGCTTCCTTTCCAAGCTGACCATCTCCATCTTACTGCACAGCTTCAGCTTCATGCGTACAGACAACAGGCAGCCCACCATCAGGTACAGGCAAACTACAGCCTTCCAGTTTACATTCCCCTCTGGATCGTGTGCCAAGTGTCTCCAGCCTCCCAGACAGTGGCACTTGGTGCTCACTTAGTGGCTGCTCTCCAGAACATTCCCGTATTGAGGAGCCCTATTTAGCCACAGCTGAGTCACGCCCGCGGCTCCGTAACCGAATTCCACAGCGGGTGCCTAAAAAGGGCGCCCGGGGCTCTCCTGCCCGGAGCTCAGAGATCCGCGCTCCCTGCGGCGGGTCGCGAAGTCTCCGGCCGCTCTGCGCCCGCAGCGGCCGACTCCCCCCACGACGGCCCGTTAGGAAACCCGCTTCCTGGCCCGCCTGGGCGTCCCGCCACAACGACCCCCTCCAGCCCCTCGGGGGCCATTCCGGCTCAGCCTCCAGGCCCCCAGGCAATGGGGCCCAGCGAAGGGGGAGGTGTCACTCTACAAGGGACTGTCGCATCCTGCCGCCCCCTCCCGCACAGAGACCCCCGCGGCACCCGTAGGAGGCCGCGGCCTCCGCTCGGGGCTCCTGCGGGGGAGCGCCGGAGGCCGTGTTCTCGCTACACACCTGGCGGGACCCCGGGGCACGGCGGGGCCGCCCTTCCCTCCCCGCTCCCGGAGGCGCCTCCGAGGGCTCCCCGGGCCGGAGCCGGCCGGCGGCGCGGGCCCTTGGCAGCGGCGCCGCGTACACGTGGCCGCGGCCTCCGCTCGGGGCTCCTGCGGGGGAGCGCCGGAGGCCGTGTTCTCGCTACACACCTGGCGGGACCCCGGGGCACGGCGGGGCCGCCCTTCCCTCCCCGCTCCCGGAGGCGCCTCCGAGGGCTCCCCGGGCCGGAGCCGGCCGGCGGCGCGGGCCCTTGGCAGCGGCGCCGCGTACACGTGGCCGCGCTTCCGCCGCACCGCTTCCCGCCGCGCGCCTCACCTCGGGCGGCGCTTCCTCCTCCGGGCCGAGCGCGGGAGGTGCCGGTCCGGTCCAGTCCGTTCCCGTGGGGTTCCGGAAAAGAGCGAACAGCCGCCGCGCCTCACAGAGCGGCACCACCGCCACCGCGCGCCCTCATATAGGGCCCGGGCGTCGCCATGGCAACGCACCAGCTCAAACCAGCCCTGATCGGCTGCGGCCGGGCGGGGGGGGGCGGTGCCGCCGCTATTGTGACGTCGCCGGCGGGCACGCGCCGCGCGCGCAACGC